>CM028379.1:153728436-154044764 GCA_013146195.2 Codonopsis lanceolata
CAGAGACGCCGAACCATTCATTCCCTTCATCCCACCTTCCTCTCCAATATCTTCTTCCACTCCCTCCACTCACTTCTTCAACCCCGGCTGGCATTGGGGAGGGGCACTTTCGACACCCTTCTTCCCCATTCCTCTTGACCCCTAACATTTGAGGAGGAGCATTCTTCCCCGCTCCCAAGCCAAAAGCAGACTTAGTAAAGTCGTGGCGGCTCTCTCACTCTCCCACCTCGAACTCTATCCCTTCTCCACCCCATTCCTGAACCCATCTCCACCATTCTTCCGAGACACCTCTTAGCCATTATACACTTTAAACTCTGCTCCATCTACCTCCTCTTCTTCCTTTTCTATGCGACCATTTCTCTTCTCTTGCCCTTCACATATCTACATACGTATCAAACGCCTTCTGCCGAAATCTTTCCCCTATCTCTCAAGTATCTTACCCCGTCTCCATCTCTTGATCTATACCAAATTCTTTTTCCACCATACTCCCTCTTGCCCTCACTCTTTGACTTTGACTCCTCCATATCGGACCTTCTCTATCCTTCTCCTTCCTCTCCTAACTTCATTCTTCTACCCGACTATCCCTTCCTTCTTCCCTCTTAGAAGTTTCTCTTCTTCTTACGCTTCTCATATACCTTCGGCCGGCAGCCCTTGACATTGAGGTTGATTCCAAGCCTCTTCTCCTCCAAACCTGCTTCATCTTCCTCTTCTCCAAGCCACGCTCCTCAACCTTCAACACGGCCATATTTACATCAGCCTTAACCCTTCTCTACCTAGTGCTGCTGATCACGCCATTCGGAAGACTTCCGAGCGAACAACGACCGGCTAGCTCGGCTCAGCAGGCGATTTCTTCTGTAGCGCGGCGGTTGATGTGCTCAACTACGACCTCAATGCTACTCATGCCACTATCTTTGATATAGGGAAGATTGTTGATCAACTAGTGAGCGACCTTTGCTTTCGAGGCCTTCACGGCTTCACGGGTTCTAGTTCAAGATCAACAAAGGCTGCTACGTCGGAATCTTTGCACTCTCAACAAATCGGCATTCGTGGTCTTTTCAATGAGCTCAAAACACACCATGGCTCGGGCAATTCTTAGCCCGGCGAAAGTTGCGATTTCACCAATCGCACCGTCGAAGAAGCCAATGCAGGCACAGCTTCTTGAAACAGTGGCGTAGGGTTGGTGCCATCGGGAGGAGAGCTACTCACTTCTTGAATCAAGCCCTTATTGAGGAGCAGAAACACACTCGAGAAACGGCGAGCAGCGAGAATCCGAATGGGTTGGAGACTACTTAGAGAGAAGCGCACTCGGCCAATCTGTTTTGATTACGTTATTCCTATATACGTTGTTAAACCATGCGCTTTGACAAAACTTCTTTGTTTAAGCGGCTTGTTTAATCACAGGATGTCTCAAGTTTCTTTCAAAGTTTAAATTGCTTCTTTTCGATATATGCGCTCAATTTAAACTTAGCGTTTAAATCTTTATATCATGCGTATTCTTATAGATTTAAACCTTGCTCTTCTTAAGTACTTTGTCTTAATGTTTTATATTGTAAGTACTTGAGTCTAGCTATCTCTACTAAGACTTACGCTCGAGAGGTATGTGCTTTTTTTATAAAAATTTCCTTAAGACATACTATTATCTCGGTGCATGATCCAAAATGCAGCTTAGTAGGCGAGATGATGACATCAACCAAATAGGGAGGAGATTGTTGATTCTATGATTAGATTTGGTTGAGTCATCTTAAGATTCTATTATGCGATGAGCTAAAAGATGCAGCGCAGATTAGTGTGGCAAGCGTCTTGAATCACTTTTGTTTAGAATAGTTTCTAAGTGTTTAGTTCTTAAGCTCATGGCATCCCTTAAAAGCAGGCCGGACTTTGAAGTGCGCTTTCAATAGCCAGAAAATCAAAATTGGCCAAGATCAGAAACAATGACACGTGTACATCTATTTAGATATTTTTTGAAAATATCTAGTCATCATGTCTTCACACGATTATTTTCAAAGAAGTCAACTGCATGATGACAAGCTGAGGTATCATGAAAAAGGCGAAGACATTACCCGTTTTGGCTAAGAAGACTTTCAGCAAAACACTGCTTTCTGACATTACTACGTTTAGTAATGTCTTCTACGCACCGCATCTCGATATTGTAGGTTGTTTCTTCTCCCAAAGCGCCAGTGCATTTAATGCAAAGGCGTTGGGCGAATTATCTCGATTTTAACCCAGCGGTCAAAAGATCTCTTCATGGTATATATTCAAGTGTTGAAGATACGGAAGAAATAACTCTTGCGCAATAACTCTTAAGCTTCATCTTCATCACTCAAGCATTCAAAGATCAAGGACAGGGGCTAACACTTCACCAAACTTTAGGAAAGCTGGAATACGCCATCTTAAATTCTTTCTCGGCTTCATTCGTTTTGTCTTTAAGCGTTCTTTTCTTTAATTACGCACGTGTGGAGAACAATTATCTATTGATTGTCTCTCTCACCTTTATACACTTGGTTAAAAAACTACTTTTGTACCGATCCATTAGAGATCTAAATCATAAACCTAGTGGATAAAACAAGTTGCACTTTAAAATCAAAGCTAACCACTTTTGGTAGTGGATGTAGTACTATTCACGATGCGAACCACTTCAAATTCATGTGCGATTCGAGACTCTTCTTATCTTTCACTTTAGCGTTTATGTTTAACTATTCATTCTGCACTGCAGCTCACCGTAATCTTAGAATCGATTCGTTCATTGCCTTAGCACCTATTCAAACCTTTTATAAATCTTTAAGAAGTGCTCTTAAAAGAAAAAGTTTTATAAAAACATAACTAGGCTATTCAACCCCCCTTCTAGCCTAGATTGAGCCTATTTTGGGACCAACGAGAGGTAATTATCTTCCTTGGTCACGTAGTCCATTTCTTTTTCAATATACAATAAACACTGACCATGTATTGGCTTGCAGATAGCCACGAAGCCTGAGCTAGTATATGACCGGCTAATTGACAATGTCAATTCAAATGCTTCACTGACCAAGGATAAGAATCAATTAGAGGAAACCGTTAATTCCCTTCGGGTTGAGCTCAAAATAAGCGAGGAGTCTGTCACCGCCAAAGTGATAGAACTCTCAAAGATCGAGGAAGAGAAGCAGGTCACGTTTGGATTTCTCTAAAAAAAACGAGAGCGGCCCTCAATATCTCTCGATTGGGAAAGAGCTCGGTACTTGATCGGCAAGAGGCCAAGTTCGATTCTTTGGAATAAGAAAAAGGTGAGGAAGAATTATCCCGCCCATGAAGAACAAAACAGTCTCATCATCGCGCGACTACAAGAATTCTTTCGACTTCGCTACCTGTGTTGAGAATGAGGCCTACCCTTTCTTCCTTCAAGGGGTTAACCACGTATTAAGGCAAATAGCGTGCATCGGCCTAGAGATCAAGCCGAAGTTACTCGCTGAATGGGGCACTAATCCACCATTTTGCCCCTCTGCTCGTCCTGGCCACACTCTGGTTCCCTACAGGGGCGAATTAGATGTCCAGTGAAACCGATGCCCAGGGTGTCCCCCTGGACCCCTCATTGTCCAATGGTGATGACACAAATTTGGATGGCCCAAACTCAGGAGACAGAAACTATAACCGCACATGTCAACGGGGAGGATGGAGATGTTGTTATTATTGAGCCACCGCCAGAAACAAAAGCACGCGGGCAGGCCCTTTATTCCATCTGATGTTTAAAACTTTCTGGCCTGCGAGCCACATCAAATGCCTTCAAAACAATTTACATATTCTTTTTGTTTTGGACATGTAATATTAACACTTTCGTGCATCATATTAATGCCTGCATTTTCTCAACAATGATCCCACAGTTTTCTTAAAAACTCAACTTTTGAATCGAGCAACAAGATAAAAAATGCATAGCCTTGAAAAACATTCACCCGAGCTGAGATAGCTCGTACTAGCTAATAATAATCAAAACAACTTGCTCGAACATCAAACCTTTTTCGCGAGCACAGATGTTCCATTCTCGTGAAAAAAAGAATAATCGAGATAATAACGCACCTACCCTTGAACACCAACTTTTAAAACAAGCAGGAAAAGACCCATGCTTGCAAAAAGCATAATCGAGTTTGCATTAAATGTTGTAAGCGAGATAATCAACAAATGAAGGCCATTATATGCACATTCATTTCATCCCAACTTACAAAACAAGGGAACTATTTAAACAGCTTGCACCCTATCAATCAACGATAGTACTTCTTCAAGTGATCTGCATGCCATGGATGTTTTACTTTCGATATGGGTTACCTCAATTTTAGGAGAACCCGCACCATGCGACAAATGACCGTCCACGAACCCTTTTTGCTCGTGTGGGCCTTTGCTCGTACTTATAATTGGTCATTCTCGTCTTGGACTCAGCGTTTTCCTCCACCAAATCAAGCCGCTTGCGGCGACAGGTGTTAGATTCCATATTATCATGAGATACCACATGATTTGGTAAATACATCTCCACCGGTGCCGGCCTCGGACCACGTAGAAGCGAGGAAAAAGTCGTTTCACTGTGGGTCTCTGGCTACATTGTTCGACCACCCCAAAGTGGTAATTCATCCACCCATCTTCTGCCTTATCTTCAAGATTTCGCTTAAAAGCATGCGAGGATTTGCTTAATGCGACCTCGGCTTGACCGTTACCACGAGGATATGTAGATGATTGCTTGATGCTTAGCTGTAGCAGCCTCTTTCATCGCCTGCCATTGAATTTCAGAAGCCCGGTTCCATGATGAAAACTATCGCCAGAGTACCCCAAAAGCGGCACCATATAATAACTCGTGCGAAGTCGATCACATTGACTTCAGCGATAGTGAAAAAGGCTTGGCCTCTACCCATTTAGTAAAGTAATCAATTGCCACCACTGCGTACTTAAACTTTGAACGAGCCAAGGGAAAAGCAACTATAATGTTTATACCCCACATATCAGCGGCCATGATGCCACCACATGAGTGCCTTTCGGTAGAAGGTAACAAGGGTATATCGTCATGCTTGACACTTATCACGTTGCCGAACATACATTTCGCATCCGCCAAGTGATCCAATAAAACCTGCGACCAAAACTTTTTACGCCAAGGCAGATTGACCAGGGTGCCCTCACATTTTCGCCGTGAATTTCACCCGAGAATGCCCTCGGTCATCTCACGGTCGCACACACCTAAACAAAGGTCTAGTATATGATCGTCTATAAAGAATTTTATCCAAGATAACATACCGGCATGCTCGTTTTTGAATAGTCCGAGCTTCCATCCTATCCTCGGGCAAGGTTCCACGCTTTCAATGTAAGCCCCTTCGAGCCGGATCATCTATCCAACACTTGGCTTGGCGGGCTCGATGTCCATGATCACCTCGCTCTCTATCAGGCTGGGACCTCACAGGTATTCAACCATGACCCCTGGATGCAAGGACTGAATTTCATCCTCGACCATCTTGGAAAGGTAATCTGCATGCATATTATCCTCGCGGCCAATACGCACCACCTCTCAATAATCAAAATCCTTCAAAATCTACTTCACCATGTGTAGACACCCCAATTTCGTACCCCTGGTGTGTAGCTCTGGCATGTGATATCAAGACCTGTGAAAACTTAACAAATGTCAAGTTACGGGGAGTTAAAAATGCAAAAGGCAAAGAAGGATCGCCAAAGCAAAATGTGGGCTAAAGCGTCAAAGTTGGAACCTGGAATAGTGCCTTGGCGCTGCCAAAAGGGGTCCTTGGCGCGGCGCCCAAGGAGCCTTATGGCCGCGCCCAAGGTGCTTGATCGATGTCTTATTTTAATTATTTCCTTGCAAGTGGACAAGACTATTGTAGAATAGTTTTGGGAAGCAAAGGTCGAACCACAGAGACAAGAAGATCACAAATAGCACGATTATCGGTAGCGAATTATTAAACTAAAGGGGGTTTTTATATTAATTTTATTCTAAACTAATTATTATTCTAGGGTTAACTAATTTAGCAGCAATTACAGGTTATGAAGATCTTATGATGGAGGGAAATCTAGGATTAGGGTTTCACTTGTATCTTCTCTATGACTTATTTTGATAAAGTATCATTCAATTTCTTGGGTTCGTTCACAAAATATAGATATAGCCTGTTGAATTACCGTTCAGTCTCCATCTCCAAATAATTCATCCATTCTATATCCTAGGCACAAGAACATATGATCCTAACTATCACTTAGGTCATATATGGAACCTAACCCTAACTTATCACTCTCGTACATCGATAGGTTCAATTTATCATGGTGGTGAGCCAGTGTACAACATATGCACATTGATCATGCAGTTATCCGCACCTCGAGGCCTTTATTATTCACGATTACATTCATTTGTTCAAAGTGAAATAATAGAGGGATTGATAATCACCAAAATCAACAAGAATTGAATGAATAAAAATAGATTAAAGCATAGATTCGATACAAGTTACCTCCCAACTACTAGATTAATGGATGTTTAGTTCATCCTTGAAGATGAACAGCACATGGAGATGATTGAATACATGGATCGATCTTCAAAACTATAATTACAATAACTGAATTAAGTTATACACTCTAAATCCTATGCTAGAACTATCAAAAACAACTTCTTGGACGTCCTTAAGCTTTGGCTACCGTCCTTTATTTATACCAAGGAGTTGTAGGGGGTTTATGAATTTTAGTCTGGCTTGAAAACCTCCGAAACTCGGTTCTGCCTACCTTGCGACCGCAAGGTCATTACCCCCTTGCGTCCGCAAGGGTCTTCAATTTACGGGGCTCAATGTCTGGACTCATTGCCTACCTTGCGGAGGCAAGGTAAAAATACCTTACGGCTGCAAGGTCTCCAGACTTCACCTTTTGTCGTTTCTTCTTCAATTTACACTTTTGCCCCTTCTTGGAATATTCACCAAAAAGCCTTATAATTCATATAATTTCACCTAAAACCCTGAAACTCATAAAACAACTGAAAAACACACATCAGTAGCCAAAACCTTGTGGAATCGCTAAATTTAAGTCATAAAAGTACCCGAAATCGACGTATAAAATACATCGATCAGTGCTACAGTGCCACTCCCAATTAACACAATGTGCAAATGCAGAAGTGCGGTGTACGAGAAAAGGAAGCACGCTGAGAGAAATTATAATTACCGATGAGTCCTCTTCTCAGCCTATAAATAGAGCCTTCAGGGCTCACTTTCAGACACACCGTAAGACCCCAATAAAAGATCGAAAACTCTCCGTATCGTTGTTACGCTGAGAGATTAGTGAGAAAAGTGAGATAGGGAACGATCCTTCTATAAAGCCTCAAAGCCCTACCAAAACTCTGCCAAAAGTAAATCCAACCGGTCAAAGTGATCCCTAGCCTTCTAGTTAGGTATCCACCATATTTCTCTGATCCAAAAACCTCAGAAAGAGCAGTTGCTCTGCCCGAGTAAAAAGGTCAAAACCACAAAAAATAAGCCCTTGTTCTGCCCAAATTCCGCCAGTAGTAAGTAAGCAAGCACCAAAAATAAGCCGTTACTCTGCCTAAACCGCAACAGCAGCAGCATAAAAAGACTCCCTCTCTCGAGAAGGACAGAGCGAGCACACCACGTTCTGAAAGGTAAAACCTTTAAGAGCGTTTATTTATAAAAAGTTATTTTCAAATCCGGCCCAATATTATTATGGCCAAATATTTTTAAATGTACTTGTAATTATTGTAAGGAGACGGCTGCAAGTCCGTAAATAATGTAGACATAGATGTATTTGTTTTTATTTCCTGTCTTTTAATGCTTTATTTATTTGCTAGATAACTATAACAAAAAGCATACTTTAGTCAAAAACTGCTTTTGAGACCGAAAGGGTGAGTTGGGTGCCTAGCACATTCCCAACTCGTAACTTAGCCTCCGAACCCGTTTTTGCAATCTCTGGTTTTTCTTTTTTTGGTTTTTCTTTATTTCTTCCTTAAAATAAAGATGGCGACTCTATAAAACATTTTGAATCCAGTGGGGCGTCACAACACTCCTTTCTTGCACTTTTCCGTTTTCCCCTAAAAAAGGGAGAATTGGAATGAAAGGGAAATGTATTCCTATATCCTGGTATCCCCTAAAAAAGGGATAACTTGATGTAGAAAACTCAAAGCACTCATAGTGATCCAAAATAGGCCAAAAGGCAATTTTCATAAAATCCATGGTGGGGCCTCGCAACATCCTTTCTTGCACTTTTCCGTTTTCCCCTAAAAAAGGGAGAATGAGAATGAAAGGGTGATGTATTCCTATATCCTGGTATCCCCTAAAAAATGGATAACTTGATATAGAAAACTCAAAACTCCCATATTGGACCAAAAATTCACTAAAATTACTGAGGCGTATTCAATGCGCTATTTTAGACAGCACCATTTCCGCATTTTTAATTTCGTCCTCCCCTAAACAAGGGAGGGTGGAATGGAAAGCGTGGTGTCCCGCTTCCGCACGTACGCGCTCCCTTATCCAAGGGCGCGCGGGGTGCGGGCGCATTCCCGGGAACCCACACCATGGTACAGTAGCGAACCAGAACTGGATGATGGACAGCATAATCACCCTTGATTTGGTTTACAACCAATTGCGAATCACAGTAGATTATTACCTCGTGCACTCCTATGTCTTGCGCTAGCTCAAGCCCCGTGATCAAGGCTTCATATTCTGCTTGGTTATTTGATGCTGGAAACTTGAAACGCAAAGCCTTTTCAAATTCCACATCCTGCTCGGGTGGAACTAACACCAGACATGCTCCACTTCTAAACCTACTAGCTGAACCATCCACGTGTAATTCACAACAATAATCTGGGCGGGGCCATTGAATTGGAACATTTGTTGATTCGGTCGTAGTAGAAGTCTCCTCCTCGCACGAATCCTTGAAACTAGTCTCAGCCACAAAGTCTGCCAAAGCTTGTGCCTTAATTGCTCGCCGAGGCTGGTAATTGATTTCAAACTCGATCAATTCAATCGACCAGGTGAGAAAGCGACCAGAGGAGTCCGGCTTGTGTAAAATTTTCCTGAGAGGTGTGTCCGTGTACACAATGATGGGGTGTGCAGAAAAATAAGCTCGAAGTTTCCAAGCAATAACAACAAGCGAATAAGCTAACTTTTCTGCATTAAAGTAACACCCCTCCACCGCTGTAAGGGCCTTAGAAACATAATACAAAGCTTTTGAAAATTACATTCTTCCCTAACTAACACAGCGGCTACAGCCTGCTCTGTGGCCGCTAGATACACAAACAAATTCTCACCAAGGACCGGGCTGCTTAACAATGGAGGCCGCCCCAGATATTTCACCAGCTGCTTGAAAGCCTCTTGACATTCCTTTGTCCACTCAAACCCTTTATTTCCACGGAGCACTTTGAAGAAAGGCAAGCACCTTTCTGCAGACTTGGAAATAAAACGACCAAGGGCTATAACTCGGCCATTGAGCTTCTGGACATCCTTAATACAACGAGGATGCTTCATAGTGACCAATGCCTTATTTTTTTCCGGATTGGCCTCTATACCCCTTTCATTCACCATGAATCTCAGGAATTTGCCCGCCTTTACTCCGAACACACACTTGCTCGGGTTAAGCTTCATGTTGTTCTTCCTAAGATTGTCGAAAGTTTCTCCCAAATCAACAGTATGATCATGCCGTTTGGTCTTCACAACCATATCATCGATATATGCCTCCACATTCCTGCCGATCTGCGAGCCTAATACCTTATTTACCATCCGCTGGTAAGTAGCTCCTACATTCTTTAAGCTGAATGGCATCATTTTGTAGCAGTAAAGCCCCCCTGCTGCTCGGAATGCGGTCAAGGCTTTGTCCTCCTCGCTCATTTTCACCTGGTGATACCCTGAGTATGCATCAATGAAACTCAAGAACTCAAAGCCTGCTATAGCATCCACCAACTTGTCAATGCGAGGAAGTGGGTAACAATCCTTTGGACAAGCTTTATTCAAGTCGGTGAAATCCACTCACATTCTCCATTTGCCATTAGATTTTTTTAACCATAACGACATTAGCCAACCAGGTTGGATAATGTATCTCTTCAATAATATCAGCACTAAGCAGTTTCTCTACCTCCTCCTTGATAGCCTGATCCTTTTCTGTGGAGTATACTCTAGGCCGTTGTTGAATTGGCCTGAAAGCTAGGTCCACGCTAAGGCAATGACCAACAACGTCCTCGCTAACCCCATGCATATCTTCTGGTCTCCAGGTGAACACATCCAAGCTATTCTGAAGCTGCTTGATCAAGTTAGCCCGCGCTTCTACTGACAATGCCTTGCCAATTTTTATCTTCTGTTCGGGGTAAGAAGAGTTAATGACAACTTCTTCAAGCTCGTCTTGAGCCGTGAACTCCGGCTCATCCCGCATTTGGAGCGTGTCGCACTCCACTTTTTCTTCCTCTTCAGCCTGAGTCTCCACTGCATCCAGCTGATCTAAGTCCATGTCTACTGCGTGCTCGGCCTGTCCCCCCGACCCCAATGTCGTCAAAGGACAAATGGCCTCCTCCCGATCTTGTTGGTCATCTGGTACCACCCCTACATCAGCATCCTGCTCGACTTGTCCCCTCGACCCCAATGTCGACAAAGGACAAGTATCCTCCTTGTAACCACACTGCTCCTCTTGAACCAAGCCCTCGTCGATCATAGCAATCGTTGAAGATCCCACAGTTACATGAGACTTTTCTTTGGTGCTGATAGTAACTTCGCCGCCATCTTCCGTAGTCAACTTACGCGACTATCCCATACGTATTCGCCTGGTCGACTCTTTAATACCCCGACTCCTTGATCGGTGTAAAACTTGGCTCGTTGGTGAGGAATAGAAGCGACCATTTGAAACTTGGTCATGCTCGGCACCCCTAAAATGATGTTATAGGGGGATTTCAAGTCAATCACCATAAAGGTGACTTTTTCAGCTCGAGTATGGCTGCCTTCACCAATGAAAACTTCTAGCTCGACTGTGCCTTTCACGGGTACCTAATGGTTGGTGAAGCCCTCCAAAGTTCCTACATAAGGCTTAAGGCGATCATCTTTCAGCTCCAAGCCCTGAAAACACGAGTAGTACATCACATCTCTACAGGCTCCGGTATCCACCAGAATTCTGTGCATAACCCAACCATCGACCAAGGCAGAGACAATCAGGGACTGTTCCCCCGCCACATTACTCGCCAACTCACTGCGAGTAAACTGTATTGTCTCCTCTCCTGCTTGCAAAGTGGTCGGGCGATCTACCACTTTTGATAAAGAATAAATCTGCTTGCCAAGGTGAGTGGGTGTGGGCTCCTCATCCATGATTACATTTATTACCCCTCTGATCGGGGGTGCATCTCTTCGAGGAACATTTCCCCTGTTCCCTCCATCTCTCTTGAACCGGTCTAACCGGCCTTCATTTATCAGCTTCTGAATGGCCTTTTTCAACGGCCAACATTCCTCCGTGGTGTGCCCGTAATCATCATGATAGGCACACCTCTTAGATCGATCCCTGGAATCTGCCGTTTCAGGGTTCATACGAGGTGGGCGAGGAAGCTCATCTCGGACCTTGTACATTATGTCTTCCCGCAATGTGTTGAGCGGGGTGAGATCACCCTCTCGTAGAAACTCCCTTGGGAGATCATATCGCGACTTGCTCCTATTATAACCGCCACCTTCACCCTGGCCGCTACCTTTGGGGTTAGCCCCAGCTCCCCCAACTTCAGCATTTTCCTTCTTCTTCTCCTTCTTCGCGATCTCCCCCGCGCACCACTTCTGAGCCCGCATTAACATCTCAGCTTGTGTCTTGGGCTCCCGCATGCTCAACTCTGACCTCAAACCGCCTTCTCCTACGAGCAAACTTGTTTTAAAACATAAAGTAACCTCCTGCTCGGACAATCCAGGAACCTGCTCGAGCATCTTTGTGAACCGCTCCAAATAACTGGCTGTTGATTCATGGGCTCCTTGCTTAACCTTAGACAAGTCAGCTCTTGTCTTTGCAATAGCTCCCGATGTCCCAAAGTCTGCTAAGAACTTTGTCCGTAGGTCAGCCCAATTGTTGATAGACCGGCAAGGAAGAGCTCCCATCCAAGCCAGTGCCTTCCCTTGTAAAGCTCCCACAAAAGCTCAAATCTTCAATGCCTCATCTAACGTGACAAGACCTATCTGGGACTCAAAAGACATTAGCCAATCTCTCGCCTTTGTCTTCCCTGTATACTCTTTAACATTTGGAAAAATAAGCCTCTGTGCTGGAGGTGCATTCTCAATCCAAGGTTCTAATGGACTAATCGATGTACCTAGAAAATTCCCATCCAAAGCCTTGCCCTGCTCCCATGCCTCCATCCGTCGCTTCAAATCCTCAAACTTTTGCATATTGAAGGTTATAATCAAACCACCAGCCGAGGCGAGGACCTGGGGTCCCATAGCTCCCGAGCTTGAGCAACGCCCACGGCTTGAGCAACGCCCACGGCCTCACTGCGAAGCCGAGGCACTGGCTCATCAGCCATTAAATTCTTCTGTGCATTTGGCGGTTGCAACTCCCGCCTTTCCCTAGACTTATGTGACAGATGAACTTGTGACCGTCTAGGGGAAGGTGTCTGATAACGGCGAGCATGAGACCTCTTGGGGGATGGAGTGCGATGACTGCGAGCATGCGATTTTCGCAGAGATGGTGAACGAGGACGATGAGGATACGACCTTCGTGGAGAAGGTGATCTACGATGACGACGAGACTGTGCTGAATCGTCTCCCACTCGGGGTCCCAACCGGGAATGCATACTGGGAACAACTTTATGACTGGCTCGCCCCTCCCGCTGGCTTCGCCCCTTGTTGGATTCTCGTTCGCGTTGTGAGGGAACTTGCAGATTATTTAAAGGATTTCCCCCGGTCCTTGACCCACTTGCTGCTTGACTTGCTGCGGGCACACCAGGTATGGGCTCCAGTTCAATGGGCAAAGGCGGCTTACCCATTGCAATCTGTTGCAGATTCAACTGATGCATTTGTCCCAAGTATATTGCCCTCTGGCGCAATGCCTCCTCCCAACATTCGTTGGCCAAGCCAACAGCAGCCACTGTACTCCTGGCTAAGGAATCCAAACCCCCACGGTTGATTAAGCTGGTGGCGGGCATCATGAGGTGGTGGATTATTGCCAGCCAGAAGATTAAGACTAGGGGTTGCATGTACTTCTTCCTGATTAGTGCCGTCAACACCATTAATGTCGTTTTCCTCCATAGCCGACACTCGTGATATTATCAAGAACAGAATTGCACCTTACGGAAAACGTTTTGTTTCCCGGCAACGGAACCAACTGATGCGTCCAAATTTATCAGGGACACACAGGGCTTCTTTAACTGGATATCTGGATTTCAATTTATTGGAAATCTCCAAGGTCCAACCCTGCAAACAAGCAAGAATAGTGAACTAGGCAGGGGCACTCCCTGCAAAAGCCCTCCTGCGTAGAGTTAGCTTAACAGTCAACTGAGTAAACAATTTGACAGAGTTTGGCCAAGTATTAAAAATCACGTACCTCCCTCCTGTGTTTAAAGGGGTTTTTATAGCCTGAGCCGGAGACTGAGTAACCGCCCATTAAGTGTAGTGACGTGCTTGGCGGGCACATTAACTGCCACATTTATCACAACGGTCTGGACATGAAAGTAGTGGCGAATTTCTCAGAAGTAACTGTCCACGCTCAAGACAACCGTTACTTTCATAATCAAGCCTGGTAAATCTTGCTCGACGAATACTTGCTCGCTGGTAGATCCTCATTCTTCGCCGGGTGTTAAGCTCCCACCAGCAAGACGCTTATGGTCGCTGCCCGTTTCTTCACGCCTGAATCTTAGAATGCACGTGTTCTGCTCATGACTGGTGGAGACGTGTCGGGCACGTGACTTGTATCTTGGGCCTATTGGGCCGGGCAGCTCAATTTGGTCCCTGAATTTGATTTTTTGTCTAGATTCCCCCTCACATCGTTATCGTTACTTTTACCGTTTAAATTCTTTCAATATGATTGTATTAACCTTATTAAGAAGTTTCTTATGGGATGAATTTTCAAAAAGATAAAAATACAGTGGGTTACATGTCAATCCGAAAATTAGCTCATCTTCAACCTTTGAAGCCCAGTATGAGTTTTCATTTTTTTTTTTTAACATTCCTAATTTTTTCACGGTATTTCAAGTATCCCTCCCAAGTGCATAATAAACCATCTGTGTTCACTGACTTTCTTGAAAGAACACTTTTTTTTTGTCGTTCACCAACAAGACTAGATTGAACGTCCGCCTTAAATGATATACTTTCCGACCAATTGGTAAAGAATTCATGCCCTCCTCCTATGGTTTCTTCACCCATCACTACTAGTTAGATGCGATAAGATTAAAGGCGGAAATAATTCCCTATCGCTAGAGACAGAAAATGAATAGAAGATAAGGTTCGTCAGATTTTCTCATTCTTCATGGTCTTATTATAACTATGCCATTAATGACGATTCATTGCTTGGGAAACACATATCCTACCTTTTGGCATTTCGATAAGGTTCGGGTAACATAGTCATATTGAAAAAAATTTGGACGTTAATGGTGGGAGGGGGAATCTGACCAAAAAAATTGAATTCAGAGACCAAATGAATAGATTTTAAAATCTTAGGACCAAACTTAAAGTTTGGGTTAAATCGATGGACCAAATTATTTATTAATCCTAAGGGTAATTTAGTCATATTGTAAAAAAATTGGAATGGAAAATGTAACAGTAACAGTGTGAGGGGAATCTGATCAAAAAATAAAATTCAGGGACCAAATAAATAGGTTTTAAAACTCTAGGACCAAATTTAATTTTTTGGAAAAATTGAAGGACCTATATTAATCATGTGTGAATTGGTCATTGTTGAAACATGCATGTTTAAATTTGCTTAAAACCATTATAATACTACTTTAGACCCTTAAACTAAATAACTATGTGTATTCTCTATAGTTTAAAGTAGTCTAAAGTCTTCTGTTAGCCGTTTACTTTGAACTAAAAGTTATCAGCAGATAGAATCTGCTGGCTACTCTAAAAAAGTCAATATACTTTCTTTATATGTTTAAACACTTTCTTACTGACATTTCCATTGTTTGTGCTTTGATAGATCTTAATATCTTATATCTCTCACACAAGATCTCTGTAATCTTGTGAAGAGATATACTCTTTTGAATTATTGGCTCAATTCAAATTCAAACTTTACTTCTAACGGATTGGAATTCAAGACTCATATATAAAGACATTGAAGTAAGGATTGAAGACTGTAAGTCCAGTTGGCAACGAAATAAGGCTAGAGGGGGGTGAATAGCATTTAAAAAACTTTAAGGGTTATTTTGAAAACCTTCAAAAGATACAGTGGAAAAGATAAGTTTTCAGCAGATAGTATCTACTGAATGTGAAAACAGTTTAGGTAGCAGCTGCTAAATGTAAAACGGATTGATTTGGTTTTCTTTTGATCACATAAGTATAAGGTATGAATTAAAGTACAATATATAAGATCAACTATGTAAATAATTCAGGAATCTAACTGTTAAACACTTAAGTAGATAGAAGCTGCTTAAGTGTATGAACAGTAAAAATAACAGGTAGAAGAACAGAGTATTTGGAGTGGTTTGCAGTGTTAAAGTTGCTACGTCTACTACCAAGTTGGTCAATTTGGATTTTGAAGTGCATTAAATATATTGAAATTCTAAGTGATCACTAACGAATCTGTGTACAACAAAAACCAATGTTTGAGGAGTATGATTGAGTAACAATCATACTCGTACAACAATCAAATATTCTTTTAAAATTAGAAAGAAGTATGGAAGAATACAATGATTGTCTAAACAAAAACTAGAAATGAATGCAAGGTGAAAGAAAATCTAGTAATTGTTTGAGGTAGGGGTGTGCACGGGCCCTAAGCCCGCGGGCATTGGCAATGCCCAGTATGGGCCCATCAAGTAGCGGGCATTAGATTTAAAAGCCCAAGATTATTGATCAGGCATTAGTTTGCACGGGTTTCAGCCCATTTGTTTAAGTTTTTAAATAATTTTACTGTTTTCTCATTCAAACTTTGGGTCTCAGCTTTCAGCCCATCAATTCATTGCCATGAACTTTTTTTTTCAAACTATTATACTTGCAAATTTGAAATAAAACACAGTTGAAGTGAAAGAAAAGGAAGAGAAGCAACTAAGTTAAAATATAAATTCAGTATGTAGTAAACGGATTCATATAACTCGACATTACCGATGTCAAATTTTAATCTTGCATGTGATGAGATTGAGAATAGAATATCAATAGATGTATAGATGATTGAGTAATTAATTATTAAAATAATAGGGTTTGACTTTTAGGTTTTTGTTTTTATCAATAGCTTTATTAGTTGAAGTGTATTATACTATTACTATATTTATAGATTATAATTTATAACTTATAATATATAAATATAGTTGTAGTATAATACACATAAATTAAATATATAGGATTTGATAAAAGATCTATAATTTAAAAAATTAAAAAAGTTATCATAGAAGAGGGGGGCCGGGCATGTGGGCGGTTGAAGGCCCGGAGAGCAGAGACTACGGGCATTTGACTCATCTAAAGCCCAGTACTATGTAGTGCCCATGGGCACAGGCTCCATGGGCCGGGCACTGACGGGCTTTAACGGGCTTGATGGGCATTAACGGGCTCTGCTCACCCCTAGTTTGAGGGCTGGAACACATCAAGGGAAGAATTGCTTGAAGGAATCAGATGTGTGTCCAGCCCTGGTTGATGTAAATCAAAGAAAGAATATCATTGAATGATGAATGATTTCTTCAATCCACCTATCCTATATTTTTTATTTCTTCTATCATGAGAACTAAAACATTTCAAGAAAGGAGTAGCTTGAAGGAATAAGTGAAATATTTGTACCCAGTTCTCTGTCTTCTTTTTGAATCCTTGCTCCAAACTACTTTATATAGAGATCTTTGTAAATAGCCGTTTGAAAGAGTGAGGATGAATCTTGAAAATTGATGACGAAGTCTATCTTTCAAAGCTCGGAGATTCTTGAAGAGGATTTCTGATATGGAAAATATCACCTATCATAAGATCATAAATTCATGGATAAAGTGGTTAGATATTTTCTTCCATGAAATAAGGAGACTAGATATCTCTAGCATGATATATTTAAAGAGGGTGGTTGGCCAAAAGATATGCTACATTAAGAAATATTTAATGCAATGGTAAACTCTTGAGCAATTTAATGTTTTTACTAAAAGTCTCCTTTTGAACAGTTTAATGTATGAATTTAGATGGTCAAGAATTAAATGGGTGAGAGTAGCCAAAAGTGTTTTTCAAAACATTTGTTTAAATTACTGTTTGAAAGAATATATATACTAAAATCGTTTAGGTATTTTAATCAAAAATAGTGTAAGTAGATAAAGTATCTTTAACGTGGTGACTTACACTGATTATCAGTAAATGTCAGCTACTGATCACTTTAGCTTTAGCAGATGGATTTATCTTGTAACGAAAGGCTGATATTTAGCTAAGTGTTTAAACTAAGGTAAAGTCCACACGTTTTTGAAAATATTGTTTTTAGAAAGTTTTGAAAGCGTTGATTTCGTAATTAGATTTAAGCTGTTAGAATATGTCTGCCAATGATCAACCTATTCCTTTACATATTCTGAACATTTTAATTTTCTTGCTCACATTACTGTGTGTCATAACAAGTGACTAAAAGGGATGCGTACCGGTTAGTGTGACAACTTGTTTGACATCACGTAGGTCTTAGATTAGGAAATTCTTCATCCAGTCCTACTCTTTCTTGATAATCAATAGACTAACGATTCTAGTGCACCAGCAGACCTGCTAGAGCGTGAAACATCTTTTGAAGACTCGTCACCAGCAGACTTGTTATAAGCGCAAAATATCTTGAAGATTCGTCACCAGCAGACATGCTATGGTTTGATTGCTCATATTGCAACCATGTCAACCAGCAGTCTTCTCTACTGGAAGACTCACCCTTCGAAAATGAACATCATATCAGCAGACTTAGCTCTGCACGTGCTATAAAGAGAAAAGATTGCAGAAATTTAAAAACGACAAAATGTTCAAGCCTCAAAAGTTATCCAGTTCTTTATGAAGTCTGACATCTTAGATCCTGCAACAGTTCAAGGACCTACGAAACAAAGTCTTTATCCTACAGTTCTCAACGACAACATTATTCAAAACGGATAGAAAACTATCAATATATCTTAACGATTAAAAATACCAATGTCTATAAAAGAAAATTATCTCCTTCAAGTATATGGGTGATACACATATGCAAGTTGATCTGTTTAACAAGGATGTGAGATCTACAAAGGAAATCATCTTCAACAAACGATTCTCTTAGATCTTATCAAGAGATCGCAATGAAAAGCCCAGACCTTTGCAAAACACTTTATGTGGATTACTAGGAAGAAAAGAAAGAGGAGAAGAGAGAAATCAAAAAATCACAAAGATAGAGATCGATGTCTTGATCAAGAACTTGTTTCTTGATTTGAGTTCTTCAACCTCCTTCCAAGATCTCAGTCTCTAACAAAGCTTCAAGACTTTATTCTTAAGCTAGAGGCTAAGCACTTTAGATCGATTTGAAGATAGATTTTGAAATATGCCCAAAGAAGATGAAGAGTTATCTATCTACATTGCATTTATATCTTCATATTTGTATTCCATTACAAATGTTGTTGATTGTGCAATCATCGATCATCATAGGGAGTCGAGTGCTCTACACTCAGTCATTCAGATACCACTTATCTGAACGAGCCTAAAAATTGTCTTATCATATATGTTCCTCGTTGTCGTCTCCTACTGCTATCTTTACTTAAGAACTTCTTCAAGAATAATTAAATAAAGATTAAAGTTTGGAACCATGAGGATAGATGATGTACATAGAGAGTCTAGATTGATGTATTATGTAAGTTTGTCTTTGAATAAACTTCAGATGTTCCTTTATATTATATCTTCTTTATCTTCTAGAAAGTTATTCTCTCATGACTTCCTGAACCTGCATTCGGAAGAAGGATTAAGTATGTTGTTGTTCTGAACATATATTCGTGTACAGTCACTTAAGACTTCCTCTATAAATCGAAGTCTTAATATTTTCGCTTCTAAACTCTTTAACCAGGCTTTTCAATTTATTAGTAGTTTGCCAGTAAAGTTCATTACTCTAATCAGAGCAAGTCTGTTGTTCCATATTACCAGCAGACATGCTCGCTATGCAGATTGCTTATGCCTTTAAAACATGCTCTTTATGAATATAAAAAGAAAATTTTAAATTGGCATCACGGTCTATTCAACCTCCCTCTAGCCTATTTGAGCATTATTGCAGACAAACAGAAGCGCATTGTTCAACAGAATATAGTTTTCAGCAAATAGGGATTTAGGTATAGGAATGCATAGCGGCTAAAAACTGAATTTTAGCTAACAGTAGGTGTAAGAAACTATATATTAGGAAAGTGTAACTGTTAGGTAAGGGGATCAGCAGCTAGCTAGCTGCTGATGACTAAGTCGCGATAGATAGATGAATAAGACTTTGTAAAAGGTGCCTACCTTAGTCTAGGTTTATTTTATCTTGCTTAAAGTGATAAAACAATAGTTGTAGGTCTACCTGCTGAACTTCAGCAGGAAGAACTTTAGACTTGCTAAAGTCTAATCAATTTGATTTTAGTTAACAACTAACTAATGTTCTAATCATGCAAGACTTAATTAACTCAATCCTATTTAATTTCACTTAGATATATTTATTAGAGTGATCTTAATTCAGTTGGTGAGTTTCAATACTAATTCCCTAAAGTCTAAGTAATGGGTTAAAGTAATTATAAACATTTTATGTTTCAACAAAGATAATTGAAGCATTCATACTCTCTCAAACAGAATTCTCACTTGAAGTGCCTCAGCCAAAAACATTAGCTAGATAATCATATATTCATATTATTTTCATAGTTCTTGCTTTAGATGATCATTGTTTCATTATTCCTTACATCTTTCAAATCATTAAGGAATCATTTGATTGTCCCACGAGTATGATTAACTTTCAATCATTCTCCCCATACACCGGTCTTTGCTTTACACTGTCGAAAATCCAAGTTTGAAAAACTTGATAGTGGACGTAGCAGTCTATATTGTGAACCACTTTATATCTTGCGTTTACTTATTATTCTGTGAGATTGCCTTAACACTTAAGAAGCTTCAATATGTTTATGTGTTTATTCAATCATTGGAACAATTGCATATTAACTTGTTTACTTAACTTGTCTTTCAGTTCATTCCATAATTGTTAAGTGATCAACTAAAACAACCTTCTAGTTGGCAGTGTCAGCTACAGACCTTAAAGCGGGTTTCAAATTCATCAGCCCGCTGACACCATATCAGCCGGTTGACAAAAGTTGTATATTCTGCTGCAACTTTTGAATCTTTTCAAAACAACCTTTAAAGTTTAATAAGGCTATTCATATTTCATCCCATCTCTAGCCTTATTTGTTGCCAACTAGTTACGTGGTCAACTCACATTAATGGTCATTAATCCTAAGATCTCACCACTATCATCAATCCATCTGGTTTTGGCTCATTTGGGGGTATAAATACCCCCAACATCACATCTGAAAGGAACACTCACTTACACGCACCGAAACTCTATCAATTTACTTTCTCACGAGCTTAATACTTACTATCACGTCGGAGGGATTTCGTGAGGTCTTGCCTTGTCTTCCTTCTAAGGTGTTCTTTTCTTGACAATTCTACGAAAATTCAACCAATTACAAAACCCAGATATCCTACAATCCGTTCTAGACGACCCAAAACAGATTTATGCAACATCATTTATGCTTTTGAAAGGGTGGACACCTTTGGATATACATGTAGAGATAGAGAGTACAAGAAAAAAAAAATAAAATTATTAAAATCTCAATTTGGTCACCCTACTTTCGGCCAAAATTCATTAAGCTCACTCAACTTCATTTTTCGTCAAAATAGTCATTGTACTTCACAAATATAATCAACAAGGTCACCATGTGTATTTTTCGTCTATTTAGTGGACATAAATCATCAAAAAATCGTAAATGCCCTTATAGAAGGAACATGTTGTGCAAGTGATGAGTCATAAGAATTACGAAGGATTTAAGGGAACTTACACTACGAGACTTCAAAGAATTCGACAAATCAAAAAATTTGTCACTTCACTACAACGGATCAACTTACAGTACTCGTTCGTCAACTGGATGAAATCACGAAGGATTGAAGGTGAGCATACAAAAACCCTAGTTTTTTTTTACTGTTTTAAATATGATGTCGAGGCCGTAAAACAATTAAGGTTTCTTGAAGAAAAAAAACCCTAATTTGTGTTACATAATGGGGTTTTAATTGAAACCTTGGTTAATTTTATTCGATTTTGATGTCATTAAAAAGGATTATGATTTTACGTGTAGTTAATGTCGTTTTAAGGGATTGTTGTGTTACAAAATGAGGTTTGTTGATGGTTTCTGTCATGAAAATTAGGGCTTTGACTTTTGTTAGTCATTTTATATTACTGGGTTTTTTTGTATGTTTGATGTGCATGCATGCATATGGTGAGAGTAAACATGTTTTTTGTGAATTTTTTATGTGATTTATGTGATATTATATGCTCAAAGCTTGTCCCCCACTATGTTTTTATATTCTGCTTGGCTCCCTCCCCCATAATTATTCTGCTTGGTCCCCCCACTATGTTTTGATTTGAAATTGATTTTTTATCTGCTTGGTCCCCCACTACTCTGTTTTTTTAATTTTTGTACTATATTAAATGTTTTGTCTGATTATTATGGTCCCCTCATCTTATTGTATTAAAACTTGTAGGGCATAATGAAAATTTCAGTAAAATGTCATTATGGGGGTGAATTTCTCAAAGAAATGTCAGGTAGATATGAGGGGAAGGAGCATTATTGGGATGGGTTAGATATGAAACACATCTCATTTTCTCGGTTAAAGGGTAAAATACAAAATGAGCTAGGGTACTCTCATGTGAGTTCCATTTTTTATCGTACAACTGTTTCAAATCCTACTGACACATGGCTTAGGGCATTGTATACCCCTAGAGATTGGGAGATATTCATGAAAGTTGTTGCAGAATTATGAAAGATTGAAATTTATCTTTTCTAATTTTACTTGTCTTGTATATACATAGAGACCAATTGTTGTTGAGGGACCTAGGTAAACATGAGGGAATATAAGTCTTGCTAGTCAACCAAGTCAGGCAAATCATTTTTGTTATTCTGTTTTGCTTTTCTAAATTTTTTTGTCTAATTTTACTTGTCTTGTATATACATAGAGACCAATTGTTGCTGAGGGAGCTAGGCAGACATGATGGAATATAAGCTTTGCCAATCAACCAAGTCAGGTAAATCATTTTTGTTCTATGTCATATTTGTGATTGACTTGTAATTGTTGTTAACATTTTCTTGTCTTTCAATTAAGGACCCCAGAGTGTTAAAAGAGTTAAATTGGAGGAATGAGAATATATTAGAAGATAAAAAAGTTATAGGATCAACATCTTTGCAAAGATTGTCAGAAGAACAATGGAAAGTTTCTAGACATTGATTGACTTGTAATTGTTTCCACCATTCATTTTTGTACTTAAAATGTAAATCAGGGGAGTATTTGACTGATGGTGTGTTTTTGGAATATTTGACTATGTTTTGGTACTTCAATTGTAAAACAGGAGATAGTGATTAGTTTTTGGGGTGTATGCAAATCAAGCTATTCTGTTTTGGCTTTCTCTATTGTTCATTATGTTACTTGTAAAAATGACAGAATTGTTTCATTTGGTCTATTACAGGGCTTATGTTCATCATTATTACCAACACAAGAAAATTACGGACCATCATCATTACCAACAAGAAAATCAACACAATCAATAAAAATCAACATAAAGCTTCAAATACAAGGCTTATGTTCATCATCATTACCAACACAAGAAAATTACAAACCATGTCCACAAAATCATATTACATCAAAACAGGAATATTACATCAAAATAATCTAAGGCAACATGAATTGGTGATATATTTTGCCATTCTTATAAACTAAGAGACCATTGATAATGACTACAACTAAACTAAGAACTCACAGACATTTTGGCATTTTGGCATTCTTCTCCTTCAATTTTGACTTCAAAATATCATTCTCTTACATCAATCTTCCAACCCCCTCTTTCAAATTTGTTACTTTGATTTTTGTGCTTGCAAGCTTAGACAACACTATCTTCATCTCACCCTCCTTGTTCTTAAAATCATTAAGTAGCTCTCTTGCTCTTTGATTCAATAAAGGGGTCGAACCAAGCAAAGTAATGATACCTTTTTTCATCAGCCTGCTACAATCAATTGAGTAAACAAGCATAACCAATTCTGAGAATTAAAATATGGGCAACCAACCAACCAAAGACCAATTCTAGAAATTAAAACCAAAAAATAAGAAACCAATAACCAAAACCAATTCTTGGCAATCAATTGAAGATCAATTCTAGAAATTAAAACCAAAAACAAGAAACCAAGCATAAATAACCAATGACCAAAATAATTTTGGGTATCAATTGAAAACCAATTGTAGAAAATAAAATCAAAAACCAATTACCAATTACCAATAACCAATAACCAAAACCAATTTTGGGCAATCAATTGAAGACCAATTATAGGAATTAAAACCAAAAAAAGTTAAAGATAATCACATACCTTCTAATCTGGGCAACCAAAAAACCTCATCCCATGATGTTCCTCAGTCCATGATGTCCACATACGAGCCCTTTTAGCATAATCACATAATCTTTCTTCAATCGTATGATTTGAGTTATAAGGGTTTCAAATACCTCGACTTGAACTACTCGACATGGTAGAAAAGATATTGATTAAGAATCAAACCTTTTAGCCTTCAATTGTTCGTTCTTAATGGTGGGTTCAGGCTAGGTTTCGTCTTCGTCTTCAATGGCTGGGAGAATTTCGTCTTCGTTTGAGCTTAGACATGGTGACTTGCACATGCGAAAATAAGGGTAATTTCAGGTTATCATAAAAAATTTACACTGCTGTTACCAGTAGACTAACGGGATGATGAAAGTGATTATATTTAGAGTCGTCAAAACTGACCAACCCGTAAAATGACGGACACCGTCACTTGGTGGGGCGGGGCGAGGTGGACAAACTTGCAAAGCGGGCGGACTGGAAATTCTTTGGCCCAACCCAACCCACCTTGGGTTGCTAGGCGAGGCGGACCAACCCGCCAAAATTTTGTATTTGCTTGACTTCTTGAAGTTCTCCAAATGCTATGGATTACTACTTGTGTTGGGTAGGGAGATACAAACATGTAAAATATTAAAGAATCTAGAAGAAATAAAAACTCATAAAATAAAAAATACTCCCACCGTCCCGGATAAATATTCATATTTTTTATTTTGTGATGTCCCAACTAATGTTCCTAAAGATTTCTAGTGTACAAATTTTCTATCATTCTTCTTAATATATCAATTCATTTAACACTATCATTATTGCACATTCTAGAAAGAGAGTGAGTGTAAGGGGTACATATTTAAAAAGAGAAAAAGTGTGTGTAATGGGTATTATTGTCACAACATATTTCACAACCCATCATTAATTACATTTCTTAATCCTTGTGTTTTAGCCACTAGGAATATTTATTCGGGACTGTAACACCCTGAGCCCGAAAACCCGGTTCGCTTTGTGTAATCCGCACATTGGCCCACTGAGCACGCATCACCTTAGGTTATCAGGCCCACCACAATATGACTCAAAAATCCATGGATAATGTTGGTGCTCAGTAGTAGTAGTGCATGGCTATCTTATAAATCGCAAGCAATTCTCACACCTACTCGATGTGGGATAGGGATATTACAATCTCCCCCACTTAAATCATTGACGCCCTCGTCAAGGCTGAACCATACCCTGGGCAATACAAGACAGAAAAAAGGTGGCTCATACGAGGATCAAGAGGTGGTTCCCACCTCCCGCGGTGTAGCCTTTGGCCCGCACAACACTTTGTTCCCACATTTTCGTCTGGGACGCGCTTTGATACCATCTGTAACTGCCCTAGCCTGAAAGTCCGGTTCGTTACGTGTAGCCCACACACTGGCCCACTGAGCACACAGCACCTTAAGTCATCAGGTCCACCACAAGCCGACACAAAAGTCCATGGATGATGTTGGTGCCCAATAGTAATGTATGACTATGTTATAAATCGCACACAATTCCCACACCTATTTGATGTGGGATGGGGATATTACAGGGACGTAGGGAGTAAATCATTTTTTCTTCAAATATCCTAGTACATACACATATACATACAAAGGCCCCATTTAGCTACTCAATTATCTTAACGGAGAGGTCGGATGTTCAAACCTTACCAGAGGCACCTTGGTACTTAACTACTCTCAACCGAGAGGTCAGGTGTTCAAAGTCTCGCCAGAGGCATCATTTGTTCGAGCCACACCAAAGGCATCATGTATATTTAATTGTAGCCTTTCAAGGTATTAAAATAATAAAAAATTAAGGGTTGGGGTACGGACTATGTCCCCTCCAACCTTTTTAAAAAATATTAATACAATGAAATTTATGAATCGCAGTGCAAAAATATAATAGGAAATTAAACTTTGAATCGTGGTGCAAAATTAATGTAATGAAATTTTTGAATCGCAGTATAAAAATAGACTAGAAATTAAACTTTGAACCGCGGTGTAAAAATAATGCAATGAAATTTATGAATCGCGGTACAAAAATAGATTAGGAAATTAAACTTTGAACTGCGGTGCAAAAATAATGTAATGAAATTTATGAATCGCGGTTCAAAAATAGACTATGAAATTAAACTTTGAACTGCGGTGTACAAATATTACCTAATTCATTTTTGCACTACAATACAATAGCATAAAAAATTCAGTTACGTCCTCCACGTTCTTCTTCAATCTCCTATGTCGTAAGTCTTCTTCTTCCTCATCCTTCTCTACCTTCGTTCAAATTGAAAAAACTTTCAACCTAGCACAGGTCGATCCCCGTTTCGTTGCGCACAATCATGATTTTTCGAATCCAAAGCATGTTGTCGGAGCTGTTGAAGAAGACAATGACATTTTTGGAACAATGTTTCGAAAAGTGGTATTTTACAGTTGAAAAAAAACTGTGGACTTTTGGGGTTGAAAACTTAGAAAAATGGACCGACCAGAATTTTCCCTAAAATTTTTATACTAATTCCTTAGTAATATTTACTTAATTAATTTTGATCCAGTTAATTTTAGGATTTCGGTTAGGGTTGGAAAACCTAGGGTTTTATATAAATAGGGTATTGATATGGGAGGTAACCGATAACAATTAAGAAAAGGAAAAAGTGAAACAGCATCCGGCATCTCGAGAGAGGAGCAAGAGGGCGGCGGTGGTGGGAAGACTTCAATCAAGGTGAGCAAAGGAATGGTTAAAGCTTTGACTTTGGTGTTTTATAATACTAGTATTATAATGATTTATATATGGCTCATGAAGGATGAATATTATATATTAGCATCTACAGTGGTCCATGACAATGGGTGGAAGTTGATTGTTGTAGTGTGTGTGTGTGTGTGTGTGTGTTTCGGTAGTATATGAGTGAAAGAAAGTAAAAAACAAATTGGTTACATGTGCGTGGGGGGTGATGATGAAGGGAGAAAGAAACGGTTGGACCCCCTGGACTTGTTATAGTTATATTATTAGCTTCTTTTTTTCAATTTTTATAATTGAATCCCATATTATAAAAATGGCACCCAAATATTTCTTAGAAGCTACTACTATTGGGTATTTCTTACTATCCAAATACCGAAAATTGCTAGTAGATCCTTACATTCAACATGATAGTTACTATTATGTTGGGTAGTATGTATTTAACATATATTATATGTGTAATTATTGGATGGTAGTATTTTGGTGGAAATTGATTATTGGAATAGTGTTAGTAACGATATGTTACATTTGATCATAGATCCAAGCAAGCGGAGTTAGTCGATTTGTTACGCGTCAAATAACTTTTGGACACCTTAACGAGGTAAGGGATTATACCATATTTAGGTTCTTTAAATTCTTCGTTTCATAATGTTAGAATTCCACTAGTTCTTTGATAAATGTTTTTCCTTCGAAACATGTGCCAATTTCGTATCGGTATTTAATTTTGAACCCCGTCGAATTACATTCATTCTTACTCAAGATTATGTTTCTTCGTTAAATCTCACATACTTGTTAAAGTCTCATGTGAGATACCATTTTTTATGCATGAATTGATTATTACTTATGCATGAGTTTGAGAAAATTGTTCATCTCTTTAAAAATTCCTACTTTGATTACTAAGTCAAACAACCAGTCACAAGTTTATGTGACCCTTTGATACACGTACCTAGTCACATGTTTTTGTGACCCTCACGGGTTAATGTGACCTTTCGACACACTTTAAACCACTAAATATGTGGTCGGTAATCCGGATATACCCCTTTGACACTTTACCCTTATGGGTCCTTTGCTCTTTTCGAAACATTGTTCAAATAGGTCATTGACCGCTTAGGTGATCTTGGTATCTGTGAGTTGTCCGTTGTCTTCCCCTGGTATGGGATGGCTGGTGACAATTGGACAATTCGAGTCGTCTTTTTCGTCATTATCTTTCATTTGGATTCCTAAACATATATCTGTGAGTCGCCCATTGTCGTCAGCTGGTATGGGACGGTTGGTGACCATTGGATTCCTCGAGTCGTCTGTTGTATCTTTATCATTCACTTGAAATCTTCAAAATATATTTGAAATTTGAATCTTTGAACTTTGACTACTTGACTTTCACATTAAGGATATTTGAACTTCGATTTTGAAACCTTTGATTAATTTCGGTCAACTCCTCCTTAGTAATCGGAGGGGTTGTATATGAACTTGTTAAGCATTGTTTGCTCACCATTTCTTATTTTCTCTTCCAAGTGACAATTAAGTTTGACAAGATGATTTATTTCGAGAATGCGAATGAAGACTGTCCAAGGATGTTAGACATTAATGATTTCATTTATTAGTACTTTGGAAGTTTAAATTAATTTGAGTTGGTTTTATTTTGGGTTTAATCTTGGATATTTGGTGGTTGTAATTTAGCCACGGTTGGAGATATTATTATTTATAAATTATGAGTTATGAGAGTTATTATGATTTTTAAGCATTGATTGATGTTGACGTGTCCATACTGTGGGACTGTAATATCGGTATCGAATTTGGGGCGTTACAACAACTCATCATTCCATAACACCGTCCTCGACTCGCCGATTCAAACCACTCTCACCAGCACTTCCACCAACAATCTTTCCTCCGTCGTCGCTGAGCTCATCTCGAACGCCTCCAAAACTAATCAAATTTTCTTAACAAAAAAGATCTCCTTCACCTCCAATTTAGCTTTCCCCAATCTTTCCCTAATTGATAAAGGAATGGAATATTGGCTAGTAAAGAGAGAGAGAGAGAGGGTTGGAGAAAGAGAATTTGAGCCAGAGATGGAGATAGAGGAAAGAAAGCGGGTGTGAAACATGAGAGAGAAAGATGGGGAGTACCGTCCAGTGACCACTAGTACAGATTAAAGAGATGGATGGATAAATTTCATACTCATCCCTCATCTTTATTTACATTGGCAACTTACAACATAGTTTAATATAATTAACAACTTGACTATTTGAGAGCACCAGCAACTAGCAAGGCTTATTCAAACGACGGGTTAACCCGCCCGACCTTGCCTAATCCTGCGACCCGCACGGGTTTAACCCGTTAAGCTTGGACTCACAATTTGCCAACCCAATTCACCTATTTTAGGTGGCGGGATGGATCAACCCAACGATTACTCTAATTATATTTGTGAAGTATAATGATTATTTTGACGAAAAATGAAGTAGAACTCGTAATGAATTTTGATCGAAAGTTTGACCAAAATGAGATTTAAAATACATAAAGGTCTCTTTCAAAATGATGACGTGTTTAGATGTCCTGTTGCCTCGCTGACTAACAATTTCCATTCTGATTCACACCCACCTCTCTCCTCTCTCCAAAACGAAACCGATACCCCGACTTCTTTTTCTCACTCCTAGGGCTTTGGTTTTCGTCCTTTTGAAAAGCCTTTCTCCGAACACCTCTCGGAAATCGATCGATCGACGACGAATCATCGTCGGAGATGGAAAATTCGAGCATACTTTCGTACGAGAAGCTAGAAGGCCTAGCAACATGGGTGGGCACAAGCGTTGCCTCCGCATTCTTCGCATCGCTTGAACGCTGCTCCTGCGTTAACCTCAACACCTCCGACACCGACGACGAAGATGAAGAAGAAGCCAAGGATCGCCCCCTCATGTTCACCACTTTCCAGATGAACATGGAATCTACCCACAGTACCGCCACCACCGCCTCCGTTGAATCCCTCCCTGTCTGACCCGATCCGATCAAATCGATCAACTCCGTCAATTGGTAACTCTTTCTCATCTCCGCAAATTTGGTAGGCTGTCTCAATTCTGTCCAAAGTTGAAGGGAAAAAAACTAGTACTAATTGTTTTGTCATTTTTTTCTTTTTCTTGTCCAATCGCTTATTGTAATTGTTTCAATGTTTGATATAGATGTGGTACAATTGGATATCTCTTTGTAATGTTTAGCTTGATCTGGTGCTTCATTTGAGCTTAAAGAGCGTTTCATGTTCAAAATTCCGCATCTTATCTGATCTTGGATTTTCTGTGTGTAATAAGATTCATCTTGGTTTTTAAATCGATGTAATGTTCATTGTACAATTGGTTTTTGAATGGGGTTGCAATTACTTTTATTCTTCCTTTCCCCATTGAATAGCGTTTCCTTTTTATAGTTGCATTTTGTTTGATAGGCTTTGCATGTTGATTATCGTTCAATATTAAAATGCATGCATGGTCTTAGGGGAGTTCAAAAATGTGATATGATCTACCAGTGGAACAAAAGTAAAATAGGGACGATAATCTGTGGTTTTTTTCTATAGAAGATAGTCATTTATGTTGGTAGTAAAAAGGGACGATAGTCTGTGGTTTCTAAAGCCATAGAATGCATGCTTGGTGAGAAGGAATGGGGGTCTTGTTCGAAGTTGGGAATAGATGAACAACAAAATGGGTATGACTTAGCATTGATCAAATGGGCCACGGATTCTAAGGCTTTAAAGGAGGGAAATGATGTGGTACATGGGTTAATAAGGTTTGGGTTTACCAATCACATGGGAAGGGGGAAACAAGGGATTGTAAAAAGGGGATTCATAATCAAGGTAGCAGCCGTGTTCTTGTGCAAGGGATTAGTATGGTGGTTTCACGGTTTTCATGAAGGCTCAACTAGGGAAACAAACATTCAGCTCAAAATAACAAATAACCAAGCAATAGATTGGCAATGCAACAAGAGGGCTGAAGGTGGATTTCAAGGAAGGTTAGAATCGAGGTCAAGGACTGAAGATGTGGACAAAAGGGGCTGGGAGCGTGCAAGGAGGTTCCATAACAGCCCATGGGTTGAACCATGCTAGGTAAAGACCAACACAAGCAAGGACAAAGTTGATGGAATGCAAGGGGGAGCTGTCACATGCGCACACATGCAAGGGCAGCCCAAAAACGTGGTTCCTAGTCCCATTTGAAATCATGTTTAGTTTCCTTATTATTTTAGTTGTTTCTTTTATTTTGTTTCTTTGAAAAAAAGTAATTTTCGTTTTCCTTATTCAGCTAGGAGTTCGTTAAGTTAGGTAAGTAAAATTAGGATTAAATTCTTGTAGCCTATTTAAAGACATCTTCTTCATTGAACAAAGCATATTTGATTTTTAGAGAAAAGAAGTAATTCTTTCAAGAACAAGGTTGTTCTTTCAAAACCGATTTATTCTTCTTAAGGAGTGAGTGAAGCCAAGAGGGAATCGATCGTCGGGATTCTTCACGTTAGGTGAGTGAAGCCTAGCCGGTTAACTCGTCTTCTATCTTTTATTTTCTTGTTGTTTTCGTGGCAGCCTTGAGTAATAAAAGGCGTGGGGCTGTTTTGTTTCTCCTTGGGAATTTTTGGCCTAACGTGAGAAATTCGAGTGAGGGTGTTTTCGAATCATTGTTTTGGGCAGATTATGGATGGTTTAAATTGTTAGGGAATTTGCTTATAAAATGGTTAGGGTTTTGGGACTATTTTGGTTAGTATTTGGTTCGGCTAGGAGCTGTCCAATTTAGCTTGAACAGATTGTTGGTTTCAAGCGTTCTCTTACGCATCAGTTTCATGTGCAAAATTCCGCATCTTATCTGATCTTGGATTTTCTGTGTGTAATAAGATTCATCTTGGTTTTTAAATCGATGCAGTACATTGTACAATTGGTTTTTGAATGGGGTTGCAATTACTTTTGTTCTTCCTTTCCCCGTTGAATAGCGTTTCCGTTTTATAGTTGTATTTTGTTTGATAGGCTTTGCATGTTGATTATCGTTCAATGTTAAAATGCATGCATGGTCTTAGGGGAGTTCAATAATCTGTGGTTTTTTTCTATGGAAGATAGTCCTTTATGTTGGTAGTAAAAAGGGACGATAGTCTGTGGTTTCTAAGGCCATAGAATGCATGCTTGGTGAGAAGGAAGTTATAGTCAGGTTTGGATTGTTATAAAACACCATAATTTTGAATCCACTATGCATGTGAAGTCCTTTTCCCTATTGCATCATTAAGGTCTTAAGGAGCTTGACCCATGGGAGATGTTTGCCATTCTAGTTGCCTAGCGTCCACCTAATTCGCACTGGGGAGCCATTAGGGATGGTGAAGAATTTGAAATTAATCTTTGCGTGCTACACAAGCACTAGATTCATAAATCGAAATGTGAGGCAACAAAGTTTGTTCTCTGGCAACTTTTTTATGTTTTATAACCTTGATAAAAGTTAATTCATGTGTCTATTTATTTTGGCCGTTAAATAGGTGGCTATCAAAATTTTGATGTGAAATTTGTGTAGTATAACATAATCATCTGTGGAAGACCGATGGAAATCACAGTTATGAATTTGTTTACGATGGTATGAGGATATCGGGGGACTCAGCCTTCCGAGTATAAATTTATATTATAACTGTCCAAGTTTACTCCAGTTAATTTAGACAGGTATCTTTGCCGAATTATAGCCAGGATTTATCCTATAACGTCTCAACATGTTGCATATATAATCAAAAATTAGTTTTCCCTGTGCCATGTTGCAGTGTACATACATTATCTATCTGTGATCATCCATTAGCTCATTTATTTGAAATTCCTTATATCATTTTAGGGGGCCAACAATGTTTCCTTTTTCCCATTGTTAGCTATGGAAGCAATCTGTGTTTTAAGCTTTATAGAATGGAACAACCAAACGAATGCAATAGGCAACTGAAATACAAAAATAAAACTAAAAATAAAAAACCACACCAATGTTTATAATTGAGATTGTCCGCTCAAACTAATGAGAAAAATGCCTTTCTCCTACTTGTGAATGTGGGATGTCGCCATTTGAACAAGTAAAGCCATTCATATATATATATATATATATATATATTCGCTGCAAGCTAGTACAAACTGTTATCGATTTGCAAAAATTCCAACATAAAAGAGAAATTAATGGTAAAGTGATATCAAAATAAAATTAAAAAATCAAGTGACGGTAGAAACCGGTGAAGTATGTGTTGCTTCTAAAATCTAAGGAAGGATCATTATAAAAAGCTTCCTAAAGATACTATTTTATCTTTTTAATTCAGGCCAAAAATGATAAATTCCATAGTTACAATAAAGGCCCAAGAATAGTCGTAATCAGCTAATCCATCGTGTTAGGTCATGGTTGGCTAAACACTACAACGGTGGGTGTTCGTGTTCAGGAAGAGCTAGCCGAACACGACCTCGCTATTTTTTAAAAAAATTATTTATGTTTTTACACAACAATTTGGGTTCACATAAATCACTTCCTTGGCTTTGAGACATTTAAGGGTGTGTAGTGTGTACGAAGAAGGTGGGTGGAGAGAAATTTTGGGGGTATGAATAGCCCGCCAGTTAACTTTGATCAATCAAAACAAATTAGGGATCTTGAGTCCAAAAATTAGAATATCAAATGCATTCAGTATGCAAGATACGAGGGTCTGTTTCAAGGTCTGCAACAACGCGTAAATGTTTCCATCGTAGTATACTTATCTAACTAGAAGAGAACAAAATAGTATATATACTCATTGTCAATATTTAAACATTTTTAAAAATGGAAAAGGATAGGAGCAAAATATTATTAGAGTTGCTTTACGGTGGATGAAAAGCAAATAGGCTCCGATACTTAAAAAAGTTATAGATTGTAAGGCCAATAGTCATTTGTGTGTTGGGAGGCAGATGTTAATGTAGGTTAATGCAGTGCTAGTGTGCTAGCTGTCTCTGCTACCCAAACCCAAACATAAACATGGGCATCTGATCGATCTACGTACTTTTACTTGAACCTCCTTCCAGTCCAGTGAGACAGTGTCCATGTGATATGGCCACCAAACTCCAAACTCCAAACTCCAATGCCAAAGGATACCTCTGGCTCTCTCTAGTCTTGAGATAGATTTCTTAAGTATGGAGTTGAAAAAGTATGAAACAAGATAAGTAGAGTGAGTTATTTCAAACACAAGCAAATGCACATATACTGACCTCACTTTCAATGCTTTATTTCTCATTTTCATTTTCTGATTCAACCATTATATCATTTTGGGCAAGGCCATCTCTATCTGTACACAAAACCTAAAATTACATTCTCTCCCTCTCCCTCTCCCTCTCTCTATAAAAGATGAATCATTTTAAGTTAAAAGTTAAAGGCCTAGTAACTCCACCACGCCATCTCCCAACACAGATTGCCAGTGAACTTTGTTAGTAAAAACAAAAATCATATTACCCCCCTCTTTACCAGCCAGTATCACCATCCCCTTTATCTACCACAATTGCTGCAGCTCTATCCACCATGACTAAGCATTTGCCTGCAAATCCATTCCCAGAAGCCCCCATAAACACACATCCATTAACTGACCCCACCTCCATTACCAACTATCAAATGGCAGACAGACCAGCCTAATCATTCAGACAGGCCAAAATATCTTAAAAGGAGAAGTTCCCTACTTATATTTCCCAAATAAATTCTAACCACCAGCTCCCCATTTTTCTCATCCCATTTTGCATAACAAAAGGAAGACGTTCAACACGGTCCCATGGCCACCTCCAAGGCTCCAACATTAAGGATACGCATATTAAACGGGACCCACGATGATGCAAGACTCCAATTCTTTCCCGGGCCAGCAGACATGCAACTTTCTTGAATAAGCAATTCAAAGAATTCCCCCAATCTGAAACTTGTGTGGCCAATTCAAACAAGGTAACCTCAGTTGTTTAAAATCATATACATTGCACATGCATCTTGAACCCACCAGACTTGCTTTAAAGAGGAATGGGTAATCCATAATTGTGGAAAGATCTGATCCTTCCATCCCAACCGCCGGTGACAATTACCAGTCCCCATGCATGACAACTAGATGAACTCTGGCAAGAAGATTTCAAGAACTTGTACTGGGATTTACCCAAACGAGATGGTGCTGCACGAGGACTTGATGAAGGAAGCTTTTCCTCCGGCCAGGTCGCAGACCCCTTTGGAATTGACTCCAAGAAAAACTCTTGTCCCAACGAGAAGTAAGTGGGTGAAGAATACGGTAAGTGCAAACTCTCATCTAGCGCGCGCAATTGCAAACCATTTTCTGAGTTTCCTGATTTCAAGCCAGACCAAGGTAAGGCAACTGAGGCATCAGCGGAGAAGCACTCAAATGACCTAATTGTTTTTAATTGGGCGGGATCAGATTCTTTTCGACCAATACAGTCCCATACGTATACGTTAGAATCCTCGCATGCTGAGACAATATGCTTCCCATCTGAGGTAAAATTTGCAGATATCTGGTTTCCAGTATTTCGTGGGCCTAGAATGAGAGCGAGACAAGAGTTAAAACAAAATTATTAAAAGGGGAAAAAGGAAAAAAAAAAAAGCTAACCTAGATCTACTCGTTCAGTTCCACTTCCAGATTTATACTTTCTCTTCTTTTTATTATTATTTTTGAAATGTAAGTGTGACCCCTTGTTGGTATGGGGATTCGAACCAAGGACCTCAAGGTCTTTGCTCGAGTGCCCTTGCCATCTCTCCCACCCCTTGAATGTTCCACTTAAAGAGTCTAGTTTGTCAACTTAGGCTTATAATTTTACGAGTTTCCAAAATTTCACTCGTACATTGAGCAAATAATTAAGAACATTGTTGTAGTTTTGAAATTAAGCATGCAATATTTATAAACAAATATTTCAATCCTCAAAATCTACCCTCAAACAGACTCAAAGGAATGGAGGGAGTTTTTTTTTTTTTTGATAAGTAAATGAGAGAACAATGTTTAGAAATCAATAGCAAGAAAATTGAATGTAAGTTCAATTGCCAATTTAATTTTAACATATGCTCATAATGTTTCATTTTCTGTTGGGGTTGCATACTTGAACACCCTGGTCAAGCCAACCCAAAAAATAGGGTATGCAAATTTGTTCATGTAGTAGGATTCCCTAGCGTTGATATGCAAATTAAAAAATACATTATTCGAACGTATAGTAATTGCCTGGGAATGATCCAAATTTGGAGAGAAAGGCAAGAGACAATAGCAAATTGTCACATCAAACAGTGATTCTAAGATAATGTGATGAGCTCATACCCTTGTATTTGCCAATGACATTGGTCCCATGAAGAATTCTGACATGTGAGTCTGCACAAGTGACCATTACTTTGCTTGGATCTTGTGGATAGAACTAAAGTCAAGAAAGGAAGACGCACCTAAAATAAGGAAAACAGCATATACAATATAACAACAAACAGACACGATAAGGCAAGAGTGTGTGAAGAATACCTGAAAGCCAATAATCCTTTTGCCAGGTGACTTCTTTTTACTGTTTAGGCAAACCTGAGCTTCCAGTTGGAAGTGATTATCTGTTACAAACAAAAGAAAAGCAAAGATTTAGTCACCTCCGTTTCATTCATTATGGGACATAAAGTTACAAGTACACTGAGCATATATTAGTCGTATAAAATGTAAACTCTGTTTAAAAGAGAGGTTTATGTAAATTAAGAATAATTGGCCCCGTATATTACAGGAAAATTTCAACTATTTATTATTTTGCCCCCTTGTGGTTCTTATGGAGAACAAGAGTTCATTCATGCTATATTTGCCCTTAGATGAATGTCACTCTAAACTTAGATTAACTGTACAATCCTGGATTGTTAGTTAAAAGAATTGATGATTTTTGTTTTTGGGCCAAATTGGTCTTATTTTTGCCTACCTTTTGGAAATTATATGATTTCGCCATATTACGGACGGCAAGTAAATCATATAAAGAAGTTAACCCCAAATCTAACAAAAACCATTAACTCCTGGAAAAGCCCAGAATATTAAATAAATAAGAGAATTGCAGTGAGAAACAATGAAACAAAAAAGTGGAAACTATTACCTGACACACTAAAAAAGCGGCAGTTGCCTGTCATAGATCCAATAATTCCACCCTATGACATAAATGACTTTGTTAATTAAATTTTCTATAACTTTGGAAGCTAAATATTGACTTTATACAATAAAAAGAGCTTGAGGATCAACAAACCTGCCCATCAGGACAATAAGTAACAGCAGTGACTATTTCTCGTACATCAGTCCAATCAACAACTTGGGAACTATTAACAGACCAGATCCTAACTTTTCCATCAATTGAACCACTGATGAAATAGTTATCATCCATAGGGTTGAACTGAACAGAGGTCACTGCATTTCATCAACATTTAAAACAAGTTATTTTTTAGAAGATACTAAGTTTGAACTAAGTATATGAAAAGCAAGTAGCAAGGGGCACACCGTAATTACTATGTGGAAAGACTTTAAGGCAGTGATCACTTCCAACTTGCCACAACCGAACGGTATCATCAACCGATGATGAAAGAAGGCACTGCAACAAGAACACGATATAAAAAACTCAAGTATATTTAAACACACAAGAACATTTTTTACCAAATTACAATTTAATAAACTTACATTATTCTTTGACCATGAAAGATCCAATACCTCACCACTGTGCCCACAGAACTCATGCAATGGTTTCTCCAATATCCGGAAAACCTTTGGAGGAAAGATAATACATGCAGAGTCAGCTGTTTTTGTCAAACTCTTCAATATACTCACTTTCTCCTTCTCCGCCATTAGCGGGGCCAGCTCAGAAAGATGATTCACAGTGAAGTACATGCAAGACGGGTCAATATCCGGAATGTCAACTTCGTTTGATCGATTGTCTTCAACAACTTGCCAAACTCGCACAATCCCATCTTCCCCTGCACTAGCAAGGTACTGCCCATCAATACTGAATTTCATCGCCAAGATTGTACCGTCGTGCGCCTGAATTTCTTGGCCAATAAAAAGAGCTGAGAGTTCCTTCAACCTCTTCCTGCTTTGACGAACTCTAACCCTTTGAACTCTAGATCCCTGAACCAGATCAGGTCCATTAGGTCCAACATTATCAGCTCTCCCTTGCCTATCTGCAATGCACGTCAGGGAAAGCAATCTATTCAACCATCGACTCCTTACTCTATCAATTGTCCTTGCCATAGTGCCAGCAACCTCGATTTGCCTCTCCACAAGCTTTTGGACCAGCGGAGGCGCCCCGTCAGTCACGACAAGTTTCTCTTTATGTTCATTGCAGTCTCTACTACCATCCAAATTGCTAGCTCTGCAAACAAAATTTTCCCTTGAGCCCAGCCCTCTTGACAAATCGGTAGCATCATTAGACCAAATTGACACAGAGGACCGGCCTGAAGAGAATTCATCTTTGAAATTAGGGCTTCTCAGCACAGCTCCACTGGTCTCCAAAACCCTATTACTTTCTCCTTTGAAGACATCATCACCATAAACAGAATCATCCCCTGCCTCTCTGTCACATGAATTTAAACCCATTAACCTAAGGAACTCACTTCGGCGCTCTTGAACACTAGCTGGACTCCTAACCCAAACATCATACTTGAAACTATTAGAAACCCAATAATCAACCCCATAGCAAGAACCCGAACCACCAGGTGAGCCGGGAGCAGAATCAGACACAATTCCAATGCTATCCTCAGCATCAAAGAATCGAAATTCTTCGTCGGTGTCACTTAAGCTAACCATGATTCCTTGAGTTTAACCCATCAAAACCCCACCTCAAGAAACCAACTGCTTAAGCCCTAGGCAATGTGCCACATTCCCTCCAATTAAACACCTACAAGTATTACTGTTGGTCAAAACAAACACAACAACCCAGATCAGTAAACCCGCAATTATATACTCGTTCCCACAAGAACAACACCAGTTTCTTAAAATAAACAAAAATAAAAAACAAATAGATCCATCATGGATCCCGATCCAAACCCATTGAACCTGGTCTTCAATACAAATCCAGCTTATAAAATATATTTTAAATCCCCGTAAACAAACATTATATATATATATATATATATATATATATATATATATATATATTAATAGAACACATAATTCTGCATAGATATACGGACCCTAGTTTAGTGTAAGCAAAACTAAAACTGGTTCTGTACATGAAATTGCAAACCCGTTACGTACATGACGACTGTAAATACGTATTGAATCAAATTTGAAGCAATGAAAGCGAAAAAGAAACAAATATTATAGGGGTAAAGAGACGATATGTACATAATCTATAGATTGTAGAGACAGAGAAAGTGGGCTCACATGGCTCAATGAAATTGAAGGGGGACTGAAGAAGGAACAGATCGATCGGGGGCATGGCATTGAGGGCTCTCTCTCTCTCTCTCTCTCTCTAGACGAAGCAAGGAGAAGACTGGTGACATTAAAGGAAAAGGGAAAATTGAAAATTGAAAAGAGAATAATAGCAGTGGTAATTATGGAAAGAGAAGGGGATAAAATTGGAAACAGGAGAAAATAAGGAAGCAGAAATTTTCCTAGAGATTCGTGAACGGATGGACCGAGAAACGAGATTTCGAGAGTTGTACATAACATAGGGGTGTGGAGGTCTGTAAGTTGTGTTCCAACCTATGTTCAATTTTAATCTCCCCTCTATATAATACTAATACCTCTCCATGCGTCTCATATGGATTAACTTAATCTCCTTTTCCAAACTAATTTACTTTTAATATATTAATTAAAAGTAGGTGTAAAATAGTAAAACTCTACTAAAAACGAAAGTTTAAAAATTAGATTTTTTTTTTTTAAACGAACAAATATTTTTCTTCTTTTGATCTTTTATTAAGTATTCAAATTACATTTGTAGTTACCATGTGTAAATTATTTCACTAATTAAAGACATTTAAAAGAGTGATGCTACATAATTAATTGAAATTATCAACGACTCAAGATAAATTATCAATTACAATCATGGTGTTTTATTGTAATACTCCATGCGTGTGACCTACATAAATGTTTCTATTGAACAAAACACTAGGATTAAGAAACTTAATAAATGGTGTGTTATAAAATATATTATGACAATAATATTCATTAATTATCTACAATTATACCATTTTCTCACATTTGTTATTTAACTTCTCTAAGATGTATAATGTTGATTGAGTAAGTCTCATGTAAGATGGTCTTACGGTTCTTAATTTATCAGACAAAGCTCCTCTCTTTCACAACTCAACTCACACACGATGGATCGATTAAGGAGAATTCGTCTTATAAAAAATATTTATAAGACTGTCTTACCTAAGTTTTTATCATGTTAATAATATTAAATAAAGGAATATATTGGGAAACATGATAGAAAAATTATAAACCAAAAGTATGAACATCTATTAGGACAAGGGGAGTAGTTAATACTCTTATCGTTCAATCATTTCCGTACTAAAATACTTGTATTTTTCATTCTTTATTATTTGAGTAATGTTGAAGTTATTAAATATTGTAAGTGTTAAACTTTGTGCATAAAATAATGCATTATTTTATATCATATTATTCAACATATTGTGGTTCTACTGTAAAATAAAATGTGACATACAAGGATGTCAAATTATTTTTCATACAAAATATGGTTTTCACTTAATGACTTGGTAACTTTCTCGTCTTCCCTTATATTCGTGAATCAGCATTTGACTCCTTTAACATTATTCCTATTATTTACTCTTAAGTGATTTTCAAAAATAATCTTTTATTCGAAAAAATGCTGTTTATCTTTTATGCTTAAATATGTATTTTTCAAATAATTTTTTACTTTTTTATTAGTGAAGTTACAAATAATGTAATTTCAACACGGGTGGAGTTCATTTCCACGATACTATTTATTATTGGTTAGTTAAGTTAGTTATTGTATCGACACAATTGACCTTTACATACTTATACTTCGTTTAATAAATAACTTTCTACCTAAAGTCATGGTATATTTCTAGTTTTATTTTTTTTAATTCAAAATTTTTTTTGTTATATATCTTCTCAGATAAATTATGTTTATTTGTCAACCTTCAAAAGATAAATCCTTCCAAATTCCATTTAATACGTTTGAAAGATATTGCTTTTGAAGCAAATCGAATTTTAATGTACTAAATTTTGTAAGATAATGTTTAGTAATCAACATATTCCACTAAATCAAATAACCTACACAAAAACTTAAAGTCGTCCGGTAACCAAAATTAAGATCAATTAACATTAACAAATCAAAGATTTGGATGTTTGGTACCCACTACCCAATAACTAGTGTGGACTAATAGTTTGTGCTATCCAAATAAGGTCTTTATTATAAGCTAACTAGTATATGTGTATGTGTCATAGACACGTTGTCGGTATGAGATCAGTTCAACAAATGGTCGGAATAAACAAAACATATAACTGAAGGGGTAATTCAAACAAAACCAACAACTGAAGGTTTTATATGTAATTGTAGAGAGGTAATTTAAACATAACTGATAACTGAGGGGTTCATTTGTAACTCATATACTTACGAATCAATCTGGACCGTCAGTTGTGTTTAACACAATTCGATCAGGGCCATCAGTTAGACCCTGAGCTCTTTTATAATATAGATTATACAAAGGGAGAGAGTGATATTATTAGCACCCTCGCCAAAACAACACATGATTAACATTTTAATTCTAAAAATAGCCCCGATATATACTACCGGAATTAATAACAATGACACTAATAGTACTGATATTAATAATAATGTTTATCACCACTCTTTTACTAAATAAGCCCTTAGTGGTTTCAAGTGATAGCGGATCTTATATCGAAGAAGGTGATTATCTGAATAGGCTTAGCATATGTTGAGATGATAAGGTGGATTTCGGCCAGGGGTACCGTTGCTTGAAACGTATTTATTTGGGTTGTGCCATCAATTTAGATCTGGGCTTTAAGAGCAGTGAGTAAAGAAGGATTATTGAGAGACATATTGAAATTTGAATAGAACGTGACAAAAATTGTTTCAGTATTTAGGATTGTCTGTATTATATCAATACATGCATGTCGATACTCAATAAACCTAGTATCGACCAAGGCAATTTGCCAAAAACCAACTATTTAAGTTGAAATAAACTCTCCCTTTCAACATTTACCAATAAAGTAAATAAAATTATTTTATTTGTTCTATCAATTAATACAAGAAGGACGCCACCCCCAACCACAATTTTAATTGCTTTTCTATAATATCCGTTGGCAAAGCATCAAAAGTAATCGTCTGTAGGAAGACATTCATAAACTTGTTGGCCATGTGATCGGCACAAGTACAACTATAAGCTATTAACCTCCCCAAGGAAAATGGACCACTTTACAATCCCAATCCTTAGGCAACTAGTGAAAATATTTGGTACAAATTTTTAATGTAGTAGTAGTTCATTTCATTGTGTCATATCACTATAGTAATAACTTCTATAAATACTTACCTTACAGTCCCAATCCTTGGCCAACCAGTGAAAACATTTGGTACAAGTTTTTAATGTAGTAGTACTATATATATATAACTTCCAAAAATACTACTAAAATTATGTAATTACTTTTGAAAGTACTACGAGTTCAAGTATGTGGTATTGCTACAAACTTTATATTTTTGTATTAGTAGATCAAATATGTTATTTTCAAAGTTATGACATAAACACATCAACGACTCTAATACTAAAGCTCATAATAACATCACAAGTTGTAACGGGTATCTAATATATACTTTTAATATACACGTTAAGGTGAAAAATTAGAAAAGGTAAAATTAATGAGAAAGAATGGAATATGTTCTTATCTTCAACACTTATATATTTCCAAGAGATCATCCAATTATGTTGCAGCTTTAAATAAGTAATGTTGTTGAGCCCACTTGTTGGGACAATCCTCAAACCCTCATAAGGCAAATGCTTTTACAAGGGGATTTAGATGTATGTTTGGATCTTTATAATTTTGTGACAGTTGAATTACCATGTATGTATATCCACTGAGATGGAATCTTGTTATTTTTTATCAAGGACTTATAAAAAAGCAGTGTGGCTCTATATAGTTCATAACACAAATACGGTAGTAACATTTTCTACCATTTCTTTGGGAAATAATTTAGATTATGTTTATTAAATTCTCTCAACCCTTGCAGTTTTGATATTATTTACATATTATTATCTTGCGTCCATATTTATAAAATATGGAATTTCATTTTAAGGAGTGTCATTACGAGTAATCGCTCAATTTTCATTGTGTTACTAGCTTTGTACCCAATATATATATATATATATATATATATATATATATATATATATATATATATATATATATATATATATATATATATATATATATATATATATTCATGTAACTCAAATTATGTTGCCCAAAGGAGTGGACCACTTTTCTTGAAATATCATGTAACTCAAATTTTCCAGATTGGTATGCTTCACGCTTCAACTAACCACAAATACTTTTGACCTAATTTTAGAAAATGCATCAACCAAATTATCAGAGTAAAGTGAAGTGGCAGAGTAGTGGTATTTTAGTGGGTTGCCAATTAGAGGGCTTACTTTGGTCATCAACTTGTTCTTGTTATATCACAACCTTGCTTTGTTTGGTAGGGAATAAATCTATAACACTAAGTTGACTCCAAGAAAATTATTATTCATATTTTTATATATCAATGAAAATGATAATGACTATAAGTTATATATATATATAAAGGTAACCCACTCAATTAGCTATGTTAAGAGGGTAGGTCAAAATAATAGAGTGTAATGCAATTGGTGGAGTGTTTTGACCAAACCGTTGATAACAAGTTTCATTTAGAAACGCTCCAATTTGGAGCGGGAGGGGAAAGCGGACGATTTCGAACACTGCGTCATTTTTTTACAATGAAAATAGTGTTTTGAAAATAAATAGTTATGTATATACCCATTTCATTTTAAAAAATATTTGTATTGGTTGTCTATTTTTGAGTATTTAAATATATTAAATAGTGAATATATTGACCCTAAGGGGTCTACCAGTGGTAGAGCTAGGAAAAGGTTTACAAAAAATATATATAATATATTAATATTTATAATTGTTCTAATTGATTTTTCTTAAATGGTATGTCGGGTAAAATGTATTAAAAGCATACGTAATATGGGTGTAAGTATGAATCGTGAAATCGAATCGGGCGGTTTGATTCGATTTTGGGTGATGGTGGTTCGGTTTTGGTTTGAATAATTCATAAACCACTCGGTTTGATTCAATTTACAATTTTCACTTTCAAACCGAACCGAACCAAATCGTCGTATTAAATTATTAATATATATTTTTATAATATGTAATTATATTATATTATATTATATTATATTATATATATATATATCATATATATATATATATATATATATATATATATAAATCTAAACTTAATCCCTAATTTCTCATATCTCTTCAAACCAAACACAACCTCTCTCTCTTTTCAAACCAAAGCAGTCGTCGCTGTCTCTCACTCTCTCTCACAATCCACTCCCTCGGACTTCGTTCTTCAATTCAGCCACGAGCCCACGACTTCATCGATCTAGTGCCGCCGATGCCACGGTAAGCTCCCGTCTTCTTTCCCTCATTTGCGATCTATTTCTTCCTCCTCCCCACATCTCGATCTATGTGTTGGACTATTAGAAAATAATATCTTTTTATTATTCTTGTGTATGTGTAATTAGTAATTAGTGGTAATTACCTTGTAGAGTTATTTCCTTATTTTGTTATCTTCCTTGTATAGGTTTCTTGTACCCTAGTTCAAGTGTAACCCTAATTATAATTCTCCTTATAAATAGGTGATTTAATCAATGGAAATGTTATGTCATTATTCCTAAACTTTTGTTAGTTTCTACATGGTATCAGAGCACTACTCCTAAAACCTTCTTCCTCTTCCTCTAGCCGCCGCCCTAACCACCCTCTACAATGGCTAACGGAAATCACTCTATCACCGTTAAAAAGCCTCTTGATCCCACTCAAACCTTCGACCTCATCAACATCTCCCACCACAACATCACCAAACTTACCTCCACTAATTACATAGCTTGGAAACTCCAAGTTGAGGTCACCCTCATTGGTTATGATCTCTACAAGTTTGTAGACGGATCACACCCATGCCCGCCTCCCATTGTCCTCACCAAGGATGCCCAATCATCCAAGGACGTCCCCATCCAAACCCTAACTACCAGCCAACGAGCAACCATGTGACCTTGTTGACGACAACCTTGACACTTACCAAGATATGGACATTGTTGCCGAGGAGCCGATGCCGGAGCATGCTATGAAGGATACCGAGGTTTAGAGGAAGCCTGACGAGCATGCGAAGAAGAGTGTCGAACATGCGAGTTGTTGTTCCTCGGAACAGCAGGATTGGCAGTGACCGGATGGGAGAAGGACGCGGGCTGAGATTGTTTCAGGAGCAGCTCGTGGTTGATGAGTTTTTCATGAAGCTCGTCGAAGGAGATAAGGGTATCACGTCCTTCAACTACATCCACTATATGACGGTAGTCATCATCCAATCGACCGAGGAGGATCTCAATGAGGTCCTCGTGGTCAAGCGGTTTGCCCAGAGCTGCGAGTTCATCAGCCCGACTTTTGACAGACTACATATAGTCAAAAATCGACTGTGTTCCCTTGGTTGCTCGCTTGAGGTAATTTTTGATCTGTTTGATGTGGCCGCGAGTTGGGCGAGCATAGGTATGAGCCAGGATGTCCCAGGCCTCACGAGCAGTGGCATCCTGTTGGATCAGAGGAACTAGAGGAGCAGACAGGTAGCCAACAAGAGCCCCAAATAGACACCGAGCTGGCTTCTTGACAATGATGCTTCCCATCATGTTACCAGTGACCTTGGCAATCTCCACTTTCACACCTCCTACACGGGCACAGATGATATGGTTATTAGTGATGGTACCGGGCTTCCTATCTCCAAAACTAGTTTCTCTTCCCTTCATACACCATCACACACTTTTGCCTTGCATAATATTCTCTTTGTTCCTGACATGAAAAAAAAACCTTATTTCCATATCTCAATTTTGTCTCTCTAATCATACTTCTATTGAGTTCTTACCAACTTCTTTTCATGTGAAAGATCTACGGACAAAGAGCATTCTGCTGACCGAGCAATCTAAAGATGGTGTGTATAAATGGCCGACCACAACTCCTCATGCTCGCCCTTCTGCTTATGTAGGTTCTAAAGTCTCTCATCATGACTGACATCATCGGCTTGGCCATCCCTCTGAACCCATCAAGCGTCAGATTCTATCTAGTTCAGGCGTTGCGTTAGACACCACTTGCATCAAACAAAAACATTATAATGATTGTTTATGCAATAAAAGTCACAAAATTCCCTTTTCACAATGTACTTTAGTGTTTTCTTTCCCGCTCGAAATTATTTACTTTAATGTCTGGACTTCTCCCATTTCGTCTGCCGATGGTTTTAAATACTATGTCATATTTGTTAATCACTACACTCACTACATATGGCTCTACGCGCTCAGTCGAAAGTCTGAGGTAGCCACTATCTTTCCTCGCTTCAAAGCCCTGGTCCAAAAATTATTTTAAAAGCACCATTGTCACTATTTACTCGGACAATGGTGGCGAGTACGTGGGACTTTCCTGCGACACTAGCTTGGCCACTTTCTTGTCCACTCATGGCATCTCTCATCTCACCACACCTCTTCACACCGTGAAACACAATGGGTTATCGAAACGTCGTCATCGACACATTGTTGAGACAGGTCTCTCTCTCTCTTCTCTCATGCATCTCTTCCGCTGTCCTTCTGGTCGTTTGCCTTCCAAACCATCACTTACCTCATAAATCGTCTACCAACACCCACCCTAGATCACATATCTCCCTACCACAAACTGTTTGGCTCTCCGCCCAACTACTCCAAACTCCGTGCCTTTGGTTGCCTTTGCTACCCTTGGCTTCGCCCCTACTCCACCCATAAGCTGGCTGCTCGTTCCACCCCTTGTGTCTTCCTCGCTACTCACTCACTCAAAGTGTCTATCTATGTTACGATCCGAGCACCACCAAGTTCTTCATTTCACGACATGTTCGTTTTGTTGAGTCTGTTTTTCCCATAACCACCTCGGCCACCCATTCTGTTCGCCCGACTGTCTACACCTGCGACCCCTGGTTCCCTCCACACGAGCTGCTCTCTGCTTCATACACACCGTCTGCTGTCCGCTCCGGTACCTCCCCGTCCGTGGCTCCTGCCATTAATCAGAGTTTGGTTGATCTCAGCTCGCTTATACATCACCCTCCCCCACCGACTACCATAGCCGAGGACACCACTGTACATGCTCCATCATGTCCTGTAGCCGTTGCTCCACCCCCTCAGCAACCAGCTCCCTACCCGAGGATTGCACTATATCTGTAGCTCAGCCCGACTCGACAACTTGTACCATGCCTGAGGATCACACAGTGCCTGCCAGTATTGTGCCCGCTGCATTGGTTCACATGCCCACTGCCCGAGTTCCTATACCCGCTGACACTTCCTTCATGGTTACTCGCTCCAAGAACAACATCTTCAAACCAAAGACCAAAGTGAGTCTTTCGGCTCAACTAACAGCGGATAATGAATCGACATGTGTCACTCAAGCTCTAAAGGATGTCCAGTGGCGCCGGGCCATGTCCGAAGAGTATGATGCTTTAGCTCGCAATAGTACTTGGGATCTGGTTCCCTCAGAAAGTGCTCGTAATATTGTTGGCTGTAAATGGATCTTTCGAATCAAACGACACGCAGATGGCTCAATTGACCGCTACAAAGCTCGCCTTGTGGCCAAGGGGTTTCACCAGCGACCAGGGGTGGATTATCACGAGACTTTCAGCCCGGTTGTCAAACCAACCACTGTTCTTCTTGTTCTCTCGCTGGCCGTGTGTCAAGGATGGGATATTCGCCAATTGGATGTCAACAATGCCTTTCTTCAGGGCAATCTGTCTGAAGAGGTATTCATGGCCCAACCACTTGGTTTTGTAGACAAGGACAAACATCAATATGTGTGTCGGTTTCGCAAGGCTATTTATGGTCTCAAGCATGCTCCCCGAGCATGGTACAATGAGCTGCGTCAGTTTCTCCTTGCCTCCGGCTTCAAAAACTCGATAGCCGACGCATCACTGTTCATTCTTCGTACTACGAGCAACATCAGCTATCTCCTTGTCTATGTGGATGACATCATAATCACTGGAAATCAGCCCGCTGCAGTTCAGACTTTCATCTTCTTGCTCGCTAATCGTTTCTCACTCAAAAATATTGGTGACCTTCACTATTTCCTTGGGGTCGAAGTTGTTAAGCGACCAAGTGGTCTTCTCGCTTCTCCAGCAGACATTCTCGATCTCTCTGCCGCACCTAGATGACCGATGCCCGCCCAGTAGCTACGCCCCTTGCTACCTCGCCGACCTTGACTCTTCATACGAGCACTGCTCTTACGGATCCGACAGAGTTTCGAGCAATGGTCGGCAGTCTTCAATATCTGTCTCTCGCTCGGCTTGATGTTGCCTTCGCTGTCAACAAACTCTCTCAGTTCATACATAGGCCGACCACTGAGCACTGGACTGCAGTCAAACGAGTTCTTCGGTATCTTTGTGACTCTATAAATACGGGCATCCTTCTTCATCGTCAGTCTCTCCCTACTCTTCATGCCTTCATTGATGCTGACTGGGCCGGCAACAAGGATGACTACACATCCACCAGTGCCTACATTATCTATCTCGGGAGCAACCCGACCTCTTGGAGCTACAAGAAACAGCGCACTGTTGCTCGCTCCTCGACTGAAGCCGAATACCGGGTCGTGGCTGCCACTGCTGCTAAAGTTAGGTGGATTGTGTCTCTTCTTGGTGAACTCGGGCTAACCTCCTCGACTCAACCAGTCATTTACTGTGATAATGTGGGCGCCACGAGTCTCTGCTCGAACCCGGTCTTTCATACTCGCATGAAGCATGTGGCCCTGATTTTTATTTCATCCAGCAACAGGTTCAGGATGGGCTTATGTGAGTTTGTCATGTCTCCTCGGCTGATCAGCTGGCCGATGCCCTGACCAAGCCTCTTGCTCGCCAGCGATTTCATCAATTACTTCACAAGATTGGACTCTCCTCTCGGCCGTTCATCTTGCGGGGGCATCTTAGAGAATAATATCTTTTTATTATTCTTGTTTATTTGTAATTTGTAATTAGTAGTAATTACCTTGTAGAGTTCTTTCCTTATTTTGTTACCTTCCTTGTATAGATTTCATGTACCTACTCCAAGTGTAACCATAATTGTAACTCTCCCTATAAATAGGTGATTTAATCAATGGAAAGGTTATGTCATTATTCTTAAACTTTTGTTAGTTTCTACATGGACAATATATTTGGTTGACTAGCTGGGTATATTTAAGAACATGTAGAGGAGATATGTTTGAAGAGAGATTGAAATCGCAAGAAAATATCAATGGAAAGGGAGGTTAAGAATTTCATTTGTCTATGGATGACATTATGATTTATGGGTATCGCTTTTATTTTGTCACACTATAAAGGCATTTGATTATTCCTTCAAATTTTCTTCTCATTCCAATAACCCAATTTGTCCCCATGGCTTGTTTTCCCATCAAGATTTTTTTAAATGTTGCTTATGATATTTATGTTCTCGCACAGGTTCATGGCTCAGAAAATAATGGTGGATGTTGGATAGCGTTTTCAAGATGATTATATGTTGGAACTGAAAGTTTTTTTATTTTATTTTAGTTGCTAATTTGTGCTTCATGTCATATCGGAAGACTAATTTTTAATTGCTAATTTGTGTTTGATGTTATTTGGGATTTGGAGCAAGAGAAATGTGAGAAACATTTGTTTTATTTTTGTTCATTTACTTTTAAAATCCAATTTTTAATGCTTGATGTTAATTAGTATAAGTATTATTTTGTTTAATATTTTTATTATTTAAACCACCAAACCAAACCATTTGGTTCGATTTAATTTGGTTTCAACTATTAAGCGATTCAATTCGGTTCGAGAAAAATGGAATCACAAACCGAACTGTTACACTCCTACGTAATAGTGTTGCACTTATAAAAGTTTATCGCATATACTCCCTTCGTCCCAAATTTATTTTTTGATTTGACCTGACACATGAATTAAAAAAAACAATTGATTATTAGATAATTTAAATTGAAACAAAGATCAAATCGAAATTGAAATATTTCATAAATAATATTTGATTATTAGATAATTTAAATTGAAGATCAATTAACCTTAAACTTGGCATCCTTATTAATTACCAATTCAATTGTTTGTTTTAATCTGTGTGTTAGGTCAAATCAAAAAATAAATTTGGGATGAAGGGAGTATATGCGATAAACTTTTATAAGTGCAACATTATTACCTATGTTTTTAATACATTTGACCCAACATACCATTTAGGAAAAATTAATTAACATAAATATTAATATTAATATATTATAATTTATTTATTTTGTGAACTTTTCCACAGCTCTACCATTGGTAGACCACTTAAGGTCAATATGTTCACTATTTAATATATTTAAATACTCAAAAATAGACAATCAATAAAAATATATATTTAAATGGAATAGGTATATAAATAACTATTTATTTTAAATTTAAAGGCTTGATTTGGTGAAAATATATTTTAGGGTTTTTTTAGGCTTAAGGTTTTTTTTATGAAATTACAAAATTTGCACAAGGTTTATAATTAAATAAAATTAGCCGGAAAGTAATTTTTGGATTCAACGTTGAGATTTCGATCCCGCCAAGTCCACAAAGAATGTCATGTAAGCATCCTACTCAGCAAGTCGTTAGTTATTTAATATGTTTATAGACTAAAGGTTTTAATTTAAACAAAAAAAAATAGATTGGGTTTCAATGAGTCTATAAACAAAAGTCAAAACTCAATTTACAACTACTAAAATAGGTCATGGTTTTTTATATAATTCTTTTAAAAAAATATATTTTAAAAAAGGTATATTTTCAAAATGTTGTACTAAACGATGCGTAAAATTCCTATCTTTCCACTTAAAAATTAGAAAGAAAAATGGTACAATGTACACATGTCAAAAATATAAATACGGGTCAATCTGAGTTGTTATTTGGTGAAAATTAAGTTCTCAGCTTAGTGATGTCTTGAGTGTCGGGTGTCAGGTGCTAATACGTCGCTCACTCTTTATTCTTTACGTGAACTGTGAACACATAAACGGTCGAGTGAAGCCTTTTTGGAAGCTTGGTCAGTAGTAAGTTACAAGTAGTAAATACATACCCTAGTGTTTATGTAATTAGAATTGTGCATACAAAAATAAATTAAATATTAAATGATACATTTTGATTTTGGGGACCCATTTGCATTTTTACACTGTTAAATTCACAGGAGCATGGGCCATAATATCGTGACATTTATACCCCGACAAGTTTACATGTATTGCCCTAAATATTGAAGGGGAAGGTCAAAACTGTCATCTATCTGACAGCTTCATAGGGCATGGGTTTGGGTTCAATCATTCAGGGCCTCAGGCTTTTGTAGTCAATATATTACGAACCTCATCTAAAATAAAAGTAACAAATACCCCCCTTGGGTGTTAATAGCAATTTACTGGTTCAAAATTAATAGAGAATAGAGAATGGAGACTTTAGTTTGTTACAGTTACAGTACCCGCAACTTATAATTGTCCATGTAAAGTATGTCAAACTGGCCCCTTTTATGTCTTATAAAAGTTGAAGCAATAATTAAAAAGCTTTATTTGAATGACAAGAATGAAGAGGTGTTATAAGAATCTTATTCATCTTTCATTTGTTTGTTCCCAATCCCATGTTCAGTTTAGTATACTTAATTGTCGGCAGCAACCTTATTTTTTTGTGAATGAGATTCCTATAAAGAATGTGTATCTACAGAATATTATATGAATCAGTCGTTAGAGCAACTCCAAGTCTCCAACTGTTGTTTCATTCCTTCAATTTAAAATTTCCTTTTCTTTTCTTTTTGTTTAATTAATTATTTTGTATTTTAGTTTTTTTATTATTATTGTTAGTTTAAATACTACTTTGATGTTTTGGTTTAAATAATACAAAAATTAATTCAATTATTTATGTTTATATTGTTAGTTACTAGTTATATATAATATTAAAATTATTTATAATAAAGTTTACTAATTCAGAAGATTAAATGTTTGATTTTAGTTGTATTTTCATATACATGTTTATTTAAGTTATTTTAATGTTTCTATGTTAATCTTTAGTAATTTCTTGCATTTAATTATTAATTTTAATATGTTTGTGTTTTAGTCTCAATTAAATTCTTGCATTTAATTATTATTTTTAATGCATGGTATTTAATTTAATATAATATGAATTCAATAAATAATACATTTGGTTTGCTAAAATACATTAATAAAAATTAAATGAAATAGAACATATATTTTAAATAGAATAATGAAGAATATACTTGAAATATTCATTTTAAAGTAAATTTTTAAGTAGAACTGTTGGAGATTGTGTAAAAATTTGATGCAGAAATTGCACCAATTTAAAGATTTGGTGCAATTTTTGCACCAAACTATTCGAGATGGTCTTACCAGCCTCTTTTGAGTGCAAATTCATATACATATGCTACATCCATGATCTGTTCATTAAAAAAAATCATATTTTTCTTTTTAGACCATCTCAAAAAATATTAACTTTCTATTTTTTTTTCTTTTTAAATTTATATTACCAGTTTACCGTTTCTTGTCTTTGTTCTTATCGTCCAAATGCACCTCTAGTCTTCAATATTCGCCACTCTTCTTTCCCGTTGAAGGTGTATTGAGACCAAGTATAATGTCACATTCAAATTTTCTATTTCATCCCGTTATACTTGCTGTCCTATTGAATTTTAATCTGATACGTGTCTTTTTTAGTTTACACGGTCTTCTTATTATAAGGACGGGCTAAGATTGAATGAGACAAAAAGTGTGACAGAGGGTGTGATATAAGATTTCAAGCCGTAAAATACCTTCCCAAAAATTGAACATTTCACCAACACATGGGATTAGTTGTACTATTGTTAAAATTCGATTAATTAACACTCAATTAATTAATAATCTCTTATAGATAATACTTTTATTTGATCCTAATTGGGGACATATTATATTAATAATTCGCTAAATTTATAAGATAATATATACTATTATATGATTACTCATAGAAACCACATGCATTATATAAAATTATAATTTTTATATATTACATAATACATTAGTGATTTTATGAAGACTTTGTAAAAAAAATGACTCAAATTGTCATTTGTTTCTTTATAAAATTGATGTTACCTTGAATCTTATATCAAATTTTCATAAAATAGTATTTGAAGAATATAGTATATTGAACAACGAAGCATAATGAATTAAGTGGTAGATTGAAATATGCATTGTCAATAGAGCTGTCAAACCGGTCGGGTCAAGCCCACCGGGGTTCACTTGACGGTGGGTCGGATCGACCCAGAAAAGCGACGGGCCTTATGGAACTCAAGCCCAGTCCATGCGCACTTCGGGCCTATGGACCAAAAAATTAAATATTTTTTTATTAAAAAAAAACTCACAAATTAGCTAATAAAAGTTATATAATACATCAAACATTCAAAGCATACATACTTACTAGTCTAACTTACACAATTACAAAGCAAAAGTGCAACCAAAGCAAATATAAACAAAGGTAGTAAGCTCAACAATTAAACGAAACAAAAACTAGAAAAACTATAATGTTACAGACCAAAGAAAAAATACATGTGTTACTTGAAGGGTATTTTTTTCGAAAAAATTATAACAAAATTGAAGTTCATTATGCTGTCCCCAATTTTCTAATATGTGTTTTCTGAGGATAGACAAGTTTTTCGGGTTCTAGTTTGCAAAACTATACTAACTAGCAAATGTTCATTTTTTTATTCGCCCGACACAATCAAGTATTTAAATTTTATTTCTTATCAAGTTTATACTATTGAAGTTTTTTATTAGCTAATATCAGATAGAGATACTCAATTGAATAAATCAATTTTGATAAAATTACTAGCCACAGCCATACTAAACTAGATTGAAATTTGGAAGATCAACTTCAATTCCTCTTTATAAGTGTCACTTCCATTAATTTAGAATATGAGTTTCAACCAAAAAAAAGAACAATGATTTGAAAATAGATCATACTGTGTAACGCCCCGAGCCCGAAAGCCCGGTACGCTACGTGTAGCCCATACACTGGCCCACTGAGCACGCAGCACCTTGGGTCATCAGGCCCACCACAAGCCAACCCAAAAGTCCATGGATGATGTTGGTGCCCAGAAGTAGTGTGTGACCACCATATAAATCGAACACAATTCTCACACCTACCCGATGTGGGATGGGGCATTACAATCTCCCCCACTTAAATCCTTGACGTCCTCGTCAAGGTCGAATCATACCCCGGGCGATGCAGGAATCAAGAGGTGGCTCGTACGGGAATCAAGAGGTGGCTCCCACCTTCTGCAGTGTAGCACTTTGGCCCGCGACTTTGCTCCCACATTTTCGACCCCTCGATACCATTTGTAATGACCCGAGCCGAGAGCCGGTTCATTACGTGTATTGACTCGCACTTAGACAGGGTCATCGGGCTCGCCTGAAGTCGACCCAAAAATCCATGGATGATATTGGTGTCCAATAGTAGCACATGACTACCTTATAAATCAAACACAAGTCTCACATCTACCCGATGTGGGATTAAGGTATTACAATCTTCAAATCCTTGGACGTCTCGGGCGTCACGGGATCGAGGTGGCTTTCGCCACTTTGGCTGACACTTTGTTCTCACATTTTGCCGAGACTCGCTCGATACCGATGACCCAAGCAATACGCACACGGAGCACGCTCATCACAAGCCAACCCAAAGTCTATAGATGATGTTGGTGCCCGGAGGTAGTGTGTGACCACCTTATAAATCGAACACAATTCCCACACCTACCCGATGTGGGATGGATCGGGTAGATGTGAGACTTGTGTTTGATTTATAAGATAGCCATGTGCTACTATTGGGTACCAACATCATCCATGGATTTTTGGGTCGGCTTATGGTGGGCCTGATGACCTTAGGTGTTGTGTGCTCAGTGGGCCAGTGTGTGGGCTACACGTAGCGGATAGGGCTCTCGGGCTCGAGTCGTTACACTTGGTATCAAAGCGGTACCCGAAAATGTGGGAACAAAGTCGGCCAATACACCGAAGGTGGGAGCCACTGATCCCCTCGAGCCACCTCTGATTCGCATCGCCGGTATTCGACCTTGACGAGGACGTCAAGGATTTGAGTGGGGGAGATTGTAATACTCTAATCTCACATCAAGTAGATGTGAGACTTGTGTTTGATTTATAAGGTAGCCATGTGCTACTATTGGGCACCAACATCATCCATGGACTTTGGGCGGTGGGCGATGACTCAAGTGTTGTGTGCTCAATGGGCCAGCTCGGCTACGTAACGGACAAGGCTCTCGGACTCGGGTCGTTACATACTGTATCATAAATTCATCTAACCAAAAGAAAAAAATGAAAAAAAAATAGTCTAAATGAATGTCTGATAGTTTTTGCTTTTTATGTTTTATGTTTAGTTTTTAATTTTTTAAATTAAGTTTAACTTCACGATCGGGTTGGGCTTTTCGATATTTTTAAGATCCCGATTTTCCCGAGCCTTCTAATTTGAGACCCAAGTCCTTGAAAAATCGGGCTTATGTTTTGACAGCTCCAATTGTCAATTGTGTGCTTCTTTTAAAGAAATAATTAATCAATAAATTATTAAAGTATTAATGAATGTATAAATTAATAATCTTCAATGACTTATTATCTTGTTAATTAATCTATAAATTAGTAAAAAAGTAATATTTACTATCGACTTTGTTTAAGGTCAATAACTAGCATGCATGGAATATTTCATTGCAGCGTTGCATATAGTGTATATACATTTTATTACTATTTTCGCCCCATTAATTAAGAATATGTTTCTGAGACACCATTTTTATGAATTATAATTCGTAATACGGAACATCATTCTCTTATAATTGTATCCACTAATAAACGGTGCTTGACTGTTTCGGGTCAGTGAGATCCATTTAAGATGGTCTTTCCAAGGTTTTTACCTTACTTTCATTAGTTACAATATATTCTATCTTTTATTAAAAAACTTAGGAAACGACGTCTTAGGTTTATTTTCTATCTTTTATTACAAAAACTTGGGAAGTGACGTCTTACGTTTATTTCTATAAAACGGATTCCCCTAATTCGACTTACCATGTTGGTGGGCTAAAACACTAAGTTATAAGAAAGTGAAATTCCGTCTTACATACTAGATTGCGTAAGATAATGAGTACTCTCAATCTATCAATACTAGTGATGCACCCGTGCGTTGCACGGATTGTACATATGTATAAAATTATATACCAAATTAAAGTTGAATAATATGTAATAATTTTTTTAATATGAACAAAATAAACAAAAAATAATAAACAGTAAAATTAAATATAGAAAATCCTATAAATTTGAAAAAAATAATAATATAAATTTTGGAATACTCTTTATATACAATAATTTTTGTTCAACGTGTACGACTATTGCAACTATATATATCACATAGTAACTCTAGACAGAGACTTCTCATGGTTTTTATTCGTAGACATTGCGTAAGACATAATTAACAAAAAAATGTTTTATCTAGAATTTGAAAGAAATTTTATGATCAAATAGTATCAGTGACATTCTTGGAATCAAAAGAGTACCACCATAATTACCCTTTGAAAGAGCTCAACTTTCTAAAACATGGTTTCTCAGCCTTATTAACAATTAATCTCATGTCATTGCATAACTCAAGTTAATAGACTATGTTACGAAACAACATTATTTGAGTTACAACCTTCAAATTTAACTCACGGTTTGAGATTTCAGAATATGTAATTCAATTGAAATATTCACGAGTATGTATCGTTCAAATTTAACTCACAATTTGAAATTTCAGAATATATATTGTTCATTGATTTGATGTAATTAAAAAAATTGCATCTTAATTTTTATATAACTATTTAATTGAAACCACAAAAAAACATGTATCTCTTTCAACAGCATAACTTATATATTTCAATTTTCAATTACATAAAGAATTAACCAAAAAAAGAGAAAATGTTACTCTAAATTTAACATGACATAAAGTTCTCGATATTCTTACTTATTTGTAATGGATCATCATAAAATGTATTTTTTTGTTTAGTTTATTGAGTTTTGTATTCTTTTCAATTATGTAGTGTGCATTCATCTGATATTTACAAAACAACTTTACTAGGTTTACCACCAGGATTACCACTATGGTAACAACTATGCCTTAAAGATGCACATGCACTTTGCCTCACAGTTGCACTTTGATTTTACTTTACAAAATTCCAAGCATATATACAAAATTCAAGCATATACGTTTCAAATATCGAATAAGTTTCATACTAACACCATACCATAAACAAGAACACAAAATCTAGTGATAATTTAAACCAAGACGGACACAAACTAAAAAAAAAAAAACAAACAAAGTCAGACCTATGAATATTTTTTATTTGTTTTTTATTTTAAATATTTTAGAACTGTATTTCAAGATCTATTAAAACAATCGTAAGTATTATTTACCTATTTTTTATTTACAATAATACTAAGTTATTCAATATTTCTGAATAAATATCATTTTTACGAATTATTTTTATATATTTATTTTGTTTGTAATTAGTTATATGCACATGAACTTTGTCTGACTTATGAATAGCTTGCCTAGAAATTTGATTTCTACTTTATTTTTGTGTAATATTTAATAGTTATATGAATTTGGTATGTAATTAGTTATATGTCATTTATATGTCATTTTTGAATTTAATTCTCCAAATAAAAAAAGTAAACTCAATTGGAATAGTTTCTGTCAACATCATTAAATGACATTTCTGAAATTCAATTTCAATTTTTTTTTTGACATAAACAGAATATAAGTGATTCCATTTTTGAAAAGTGAGTTTTGGCGGGAAATTTCTAAAAATTATGCACTTCTGTTTTTATATATACTACAACACAACTGTGTAATGCACGGTTCAATATTGATATAAATAAAACAATATAAAATTTTAATGATAATCATATAACCGAATAATTATATGAAAAATCACGAGTTAAATATGCATATAAAACAAACTATAGAAAATTATGTTAATAAAATTAAAATTTAACATATCTTTAAATTGATATCGAAGACACATGTCATTAACCAAAATAGTTTACTTTGTATAATAAAATTGAAATTAATCATAGAAAATTATAATTAAAGCACTCGTGCGATGCACGAAGCCTATATTCATATCAATACAATAGTTAAAACTTTAGTGCTAATAAAATACACGAATGAGTAATGCAACATAAAGATTATGAGTTCGATGTTTAGAATTAAATATCATAATTTTGTAATATTAAAATTAAGATTAATTTGTTTTGCTCTCATGCAGAGTTCTATTAAAAATCTAAACGTATAAGCAAATTAATAGAAATAAAAAAAATGAAAATCAAGAGTCTCTAGGGTCAATAATGTTTTACCTTTGGAGAAAAAATCAATTTATAGAATAAAAATATTAAGAACTTCAGTTCAATTCCAATTATAATATTTTTTCTAAATATAAACAATAAAATTTACATTGAAGCCCGCAATTCAAGTTCTAAACAATGGAATTTAAGTTCACTTTCTCTCATTCTCTACTCTGGAGCCTCAACAAAATTTAAATTAACTGATGTGTTTTCCGTATTAAAAAATGATATTAAAATATATACAAATAAATATATATAAATAAAAGTTACATTAATGTTAAAAAAAATTGATAGCGCATATATTATCAAACAAATGGCAAATTGTTTATGATATACTAACATGTTTTGTCATAAAACCTAAAAAACTACACTTTTCAAAATTGGTAATTTTTACAAAATAATTCAAGTATTATGGTTCAATTTTAAAATCAGACATAAAGAAAAAAAATAATTAAAATAGTATGCAACCAAGGAAAATAAAATGTAAGAGATGGGTCAAGGGAAATGAACCAAAAATTCAAACGATCGATGGATAGACATCGGAAAATTTGGTTTAAACCGTGCTATGGATAACTTTTGGACCGCGACCCGGTAAACACTCATAAAACCATGTTGTTTTAGTTGATGTATATAAACGAAAAGAAAACACTTTTACCCTAGTTTCACCACACATTGTAATTTTTTTACACATTTTTTGCAGCGATGGCCAACCTCAAGGTTACCACCTAAAGAAAGTCCCACCTAAACCGAAACTTGTTGGTATGTTCATGTTTCCAAAAATACGGAAACTTGTTGGTAAAATGTTCATGTTTCCAAAAATATTTTAAAAACTATGTTTAACTTCAAAACTCATTTATTAATTTTAATTCGTAATTTAGTTCAACTAACAAACAAAGTCGATCTGAATGTTGATTAATTTCATCATTAGTACTTTTTTTATATCTAAATTTTTTAACATGTATAAGTAACTAAAAAATCAAAAATTATCGGGTTTTCATTTTTTTACATGTAGCTAGTTGTCTCAAAAAAAATGGTCTTATCTCGATTTATACATTTTTTTACAATAATAACTTTGGTTATGATGAAATAGAGAAAAAATTGTCAGATCTTGTTATTATTATCAATTGATTGTTTGTGAATTAGTTTTACTTCAAAGTGTGTGTATATGATTTAGTTTCAAAATCGTTGTTTTATTTCATCTTCAATTTTTCCTAACCTGGATATTGATGTAAAGAAATTGACAAAAAAATTTGGTTTTGTTATCTTTCATGTTTTTACTATGCATATTTTTCTTAATATACTAAATAAGAAGGCAAATATGTTTTGGAATCATTTATCCAATCAACCATAATAATGACATTTTTTTTATTTTCAATTTCCAATGCAAAAAGTGACTTACTTACAAATTAAAAGTGTTTCTAAATTTGAAAAGTCACTTTTGGCTAAAATTTTCTAAAACTTTCTCCTTTTCTTTTATATATGTATAGATATAATTTTGTCTTTTACACAAATGGAAATTGTAAAAAAGATATCTTAAAATAGAAGGTACAAACGATATAGGAATCTCCCAATGGAGTGAGTGCACAAGTACTCAATTATTTTAGAGAAAAAATAATTGGTCTATTTCAAGATCGGACATTTCACCAGCCGGCCCCTATGAAGTATGAACCTAGTTAATTTGTTAAAAGGCAGAAGATAAGTTGTTGTTGCAATAGGCGACAGTAATTCAAGTAGATGGACATTATTAAATTAAACTAATTAAAAGTGAATCATTACTAATTAGGTCTAACTCAACCAATGTTGAACAAAAGCTAGGAAAAACTTGGTAATAAGTCAAATAAAGTTGCTGGCATTGTTTCCCTTTAATCAAACAACTTAATTACTTCAAAGCTTTGATAATAATTCTCGACAAAACTATGCTTGCCTCTCCTTAATCTCGTGATCCCCGACCTAATTATTTTAAGTTGAACTCATTCGTACAGACAATCCATCCCATTAGTAAAAGATGTTTGTTTGATTGAGTTAATCCTGCCACAATTGTCGTCAATAATTCATAATCTCTCTTAATTTTCTAGCTCCAAGATAGAAACATACTACTGCTACTTTTAGTTGTCAAAAAATCTTCTTCATCTTAGGAAAATAATAATCCCTCTGAAGAGTCTCGATATAAACTAGTCTCGGAGGGGACCACTTTGGGTCCCACCTTTAGAGAATTGAATTTCTAGAATCAACTCGGCTTTGCCGAGGAAGGTTTTCCTCGGCCCAACAAATGGTTACTTAAAAAAAAATTAGTGCACAAGGCTAGTACAACCCGGCTTCGACAACAACCATACTAGCTCGGCCTTGACGACAGTCTGTCACAAAGAAAATAAGGCATTCAGGGTGCGACAGCCCTGGCAGAGCACTGTCATACACCAAAAATGCTGACACACACAACCAACCACTCTCCTGAAAGGAGCGCAGTCTGGTCACTTCTCCAACCAGCCATCACCCAGTCAAACCGTCCACGACATCAACTTTGCTTCTTACTTGGACAAAACGACAAGGTCACCACACATTTAATGTGATCACCCTCCATTCCACACTCTTATGGGATGTTTCATTCAAGAAAATTCAATTTAAAAGTTATACCAATAATTTTCATAATATTTTAACTTTATCCCGTATATGTTATAAACATTTTGGTTATACTTCAAAATGTCTTCTTTTTATTTGATTTTATTTAAGTTCACAAGTAACTATTATTATAACCATAGTAACTATTATTATAACCATAGTAGCTATATAAGTCGAGAAAAAGAGATTGTAATGTATAATGTGTGGTTAGCCCTACAAATATTTAAATTACATTAAACCACCTACATATTATGTTTATTTGAAAATTGACTGTAAAATGTCAACAAATTTTTTTTTGACATGCACATGCCAACAAAACGAAGTAACGTTAACATAAATTACTTTAAACCCTCCAATTAGAAGAAAATTAAAATATTAAACTCTAAATTGTTAAAATTGAAACTTAACATCAATTACTTTAAACCCTCCAATTAGAATTGAAACTTAAGGTCAGGGGTGACTCTAGGATTTTGGTATCACGTGGATTAGGTATTTAAAAAAATATTGTAAGCAGTAATAACCGTGCAAAAAAATTTCATTAATCGAAAAAAAAAAGGTTACATGTAGTCAATAATTTAATAAGTCTTACTCATTATATGCATAACTATAAAAAAAACTTAAAAATTAATAATGAGGCTTAACGTGTTTAAGAAAAAATAATTTATTGTATAATAAATATTGATATAATGTGTAGTTTCATGTAATGTCGTTGAACATGTGACAATAATTAAAGTAGGTAAAAAAAAGTAATGATTGAGTGGTAAAAATATTTTCCTACAAGCAATTTTTTTAAAAAAATAACGATTATTTTCAAACAGACAAAGAAGGAAAAGAGTACAATTATTTATAAATGGATGAAGTAACTCTTTATCTAAAACGAATGGAATATGTTACATACTCGCCCATCCACACTATCCCTACCCAAAAAAAATATAGTTTTCAAATTGATTTCCTTTATAATTAATTAAGTACTGAGGAACTGAAAACTTGACCTTGATAGTATTTTTAATATTGTTTGTATTAGAGAATAATATATTTATTATTTATTCTTATTTATTTGTAATTATTAGTTAGTGACAATTACATTGTATAGTTCTTTCCTTATTATGTTACCTTCCTTTTAAAGGTTTTTTGTTCCCTACTCCAATCGTAACCCTAATTGTAACTCTCTCTCTCTCTCTATAAATAGGTGATTCAATCAATGGAAAAGGTATGCTGTTATTTTGAAACTTTATTAGTTTCTACATGGTATCAGAGCTTTACTCCTAAATCATTCATCTTCTTCCTCTAGCTGCCACCCTTACCACTCTCCACCATGGTTAACGGAAATTACTCCCTCACCATTAAAACCCCCCCTTGACCCCACACAAACCTTCAATCTCATCAACATCTCTCACTACAACATCACCAAACTCACCTCCACAAACTGCATAGTTTGAAAACTCCAAGTTGAGGCCACCCTCATTGACTATGACCTCTACAAGTTTGTAGATGGCTCATTCGCATGCCCGTCTCCAACCGTCCTAGCCAAGGATGCTCAATCATCCAAGGACGTTCCCATCCCAAACCCACACTACCAACCCTGGATTTGGTAAGACAAACTCCTATTTGAAGCTCTTATTGGTTTCCTCTCTACTCCTTTAGTTCCTATGATCCAACAGGCCGCCACTACTCGTGAATTATGGGAAACTCTAGCTCACACCTATGCTCGCACGACTCGCAGCCACATCAAGCAGATTAAAGACTACCTCAAACGGGCATCCAAGGGAACTCAGTCGATCTCCGACTACATGTAGTCTGTCAAAAGTCGGGCAGATGAACTCGCAGCTCTGGGCAAACCGCTTGACCACGAGGACCTTATTGAGACCATCTTTGGTGGTTTGGATGATGACTACTGCCATATCGTGGATGTGGTGGAAGGCCGGGACACTCCCATATTGTTTGATGAGCTCTATGAAAAACTCATCAATCGCGAATTGCTCCTAAAGCAGTCACAACCCGCGTCTTTCTAGCATCATGTCTCCGCCAGTATTGTTACCTCAAGGAACAATAGCTCGAATGCTCAGCACTCCTCCTCGCAAGCTCGGGCCGCTCCCGCTCAACCTCGACAACCCTTCCAGCAGTCCTCAAGTTCTGCTCTTCGCCAACAACGACCTTATATTGGTAAGTGTCACGGTTATCGCCAATAGGGACACACAGTTTCCCGCTAACCCCATTTTCAATTGGTTGTTAACTCGGCCAGTAACTACATGAGGCATCCATGCGCTTACCTTCCGACCACAACGGACACAGGGACTCTAGGCTGGCTTCTCGACAGTGGTGCTTCTCACCATGTTACCAACGAACTTGGCAACCTTCATCTTCAGTCCAACTATACGGGCACGAATGACATGGTCATTGGTGATGGTACATGCCTACATATCTCCAAAACTGGTTCTTCTATCCTCCCCCACATGAACACCTGCACACACCATTACTTTACAAAATGTCATATTTTTTCCCAGCATGAAACGTAATCTCATATCCATATCTCAATTCTGAATATCCAATAACATGTCTATTGAGTTCTTACCATCTTCTATTCATGTGAAAGATCTACTAACAGGGAGAATACTGCTGACCGGACAGTCTAAGCATGGTGCGTATGAATGGCCGACCACAGCTCCCTCTCCTCGCCCCTCTGCTTGTGTCAGCTCCAAAGTCTCTCACCAGGATTGACATCATCACCTTGGTCATCCGTCTCCGTCCAAAGTCAGATCCTCTCTAGCATAGGTTTAGCATTAGACACTACTCGCATTCCTCATATTTATCGTAATGATTGTCTTTCTAATAAAAGTCATAAACTACATTTTCATCAAAATACTATTGTGTCTACTCTCCCTTTACAAACCATTTATACTGATGTTTGGACTTTCCCCCTTCCCTCTATTGATAGTTTCAAATACTATATGATCTTTGTTGATCATTATACTCATTACATTTGGCTTTACCCGTTCACTCAAGTCTGAGGTCGCCACCATCTTTCCCCAATTCAAAGCCTTGGTCGAAAACTATTTTAAAACAACCATTGTCACTCTTTACTCGGACAATGTAGGCGAGTACATTGGGCTTGCGGATTCAGCAGCGCTGTCCGCCCATGGCATCTCGCCTCGCCTCACGCCTCACGAAGCACAATGGGTTCTCGGAACGTTGCCATCGCCATATTGTCGAAACTGGTCTCTCCATCCTCTCTCGTGCATCTCTTTCGCTGCCATTCTGGTCGTTTGCCTTTCAAATAGCGGCTTACCTCATAAATCATCTACTAACACCCACCCTTGCTCACCAGTCTCCCTACTATAAACTTTTTGGCTCTCCACCCAACTACGCTAAACTTCATGCCTTTGGTTGTCTTTACTACCCTTGCCTCCGCCCTTACTCCGCTCACAAACTCGCTACTCGCTCCATTATGTGTGTCTTCCTTGGTTACTCGTTCACTCAGAGTGCCTATCTCTGTTATGATCCGAGCACCACCAAGCTATTCATTTTGCGTCATGTTCGATTTGTCGAATCTACCTTTCACATGTCCACCCCGGCCACCCACACTGCTCGCACAAATACCTACGCTAGTGTCTCTTGACTACCTCCTCATGAACTACTCCCGAACTCATACACACCGTCGGCTGCTCACTCCAGTGCCTTCCTGTCAGTTTCTCTTAGCAATAATCAAAATGTGGTTGATCTCAGCTCGCTCATACACCAGTCTCAACCACCCTCTCCACTGTCCGCTACTAGTCCTGTGTCGGCTGCTCAACCCTCATCGACAACCATTTCCATGCCCGAGGTTAGCACTATGCCCACATGCCCCGTGCCCGCTGACCATGTTCCTATGCCTGTGCTCGTGCCTGCTAGCCCTGTTCATGTGTCTGCTACTTCTGGAACATCACCCATAGTTACTCGCTCTAAGAACACATCTACAAACCACTCACCAAACTAAGTCTTTCGGCTCAACTGGCAGCGGACAGTTAACCAACATATGTCACTCAGTCTCTGAAAGATGTGAAGTGGCGTCAGGCCGTGTCTTAGGAGTATGATACACTAGCTCACAATGGAACTTGGGATCATGTCTTAGGAGTATGTGGCCAAGGGATTTCACCAGCGACCAGGGGTTGACTATCACGAGACTTTCAGCCCGGTGGTTAAACCGACCACTGTTCGTCTTGTTCACTCGCTGGCCGTTTGTCAAGGATAAGATCTTCGACAACTGGATGTGAACAATGTCTTTCTTCAAGGCACTCTGTCCGAGGAGGTATTCATGGCTCAACCACCAGGCTTCTCAGACAAGGACAAGCCTTAACATGTGTGTTGGCTTCACAGGGCTATTTATGGTCTCAAGCAGGCTCCCCGAGCATGGTACAATGAGTTGCGTCAGTTTCTACTTGCCTCCGGCTTCAAAAAATTGGTGGCCGACACATCGCTGTTCATTCTTCGTACTGCGAGCAACATCATCCATCTCATTGTCTACGTGGATGACATCATCATCACTGAGAACCAACTCATTGTAGTTCAGACTTTTGTATCCCTGCTCGCTAGTCGCTTCTCGCTCAAAGACCTTGGTGATCTTCACTATTTCCTTGGGGTTGAAGTTGTTAAGCGCCCAAGTGGTCTTCTGCTCTCCCAGCGCGGGTACATTGTTGATCTCCTTGTTCGCACAGGCATGACCGATGCTCGCCCGGCTAGTAGCTACGCCTCTTGCTACCTCGTCTACCTTGACTCTTCATATGGGCACTACTTTCATAGATCCGACAAAGTTTCGAGCAATGGTCGGGAGTCTTCAATATTTGTCTCTTACTCAGCATGATGTTCTCTTCGACGTCAACAAACTCTCTCAGTTCATGCGTAGGCCGACCACTGAGCATTGGAATGCGATCAAGCGAGTTCTTCGATATTTATATGGCTCTATTAATGTGGGCAACCTCCTTCATCGCTAGTCTCCTTCTGCTCTCCATGCCTTTACTAATGTTAACTGGGCTGGCAACAAGGATGACTACACATCCACCAGTGCCTACATTGTCTATCTTGGAAGCAACCCGATCTCTTGGAGCTCCAAGAAACAAAGATACTTGTTGCTCGCCTCGACTCGTGAAATTGAATACCGTGCGTGGTCGCCCACTGAAGTCGTGGATTGTATCTCTTCTTGGCGAACTCGGTCTAACCTCCTCAACTCAACCAGTCATTTACCGTGACAGTGTGGGCGCCACGAGTCTCTGCTTGAACTCAGTCTTCCATACTCGCATGAAGCATGTGGCCCTGGACTTTCATTTCATTCAGCAACAAGTTTATGATGGGCTTATGCGATTTTGTCATGTCTCCTCGGTCAATCAGTTAGCCGATGCACTGACCAAACCTCTTGCTCGCCAACGGTTTCATCAATTACTTCACAAGATTGGTCTTTCCTCTCGAACATCCATTTTGTGGGGGCATATTAAAAGAATAATATATTTAGTATTTATTCTTGTTTATTTGTAATTATCAGTTAGTGGTAATTACCTTATATAGTTATTTCCTTATTATGTTACTTTCTTTGTAAATGTTTCTTGTTCTCTACTCTAATTGTAACTCTCTCTATAAATAATTGATTCAATCAATAGAAAAGGTATACCGCTATTCTTAAACTTTATTATTTTCGACAGTACTTTGATGATTGAAATTCTACTAATAATTAATTGATTGTATGTATGTTAAATCTAGATTTGATGTTATCACATAGTGTTAACTTTTTAATTATATTATTTTTTTCAGACGATAAAGTATATAAAGCTTATTCATAAATAATGAACTCGATCATTAGATAACACATAGCTTGGTGCTGATATTAAACTAATGCATTTGATAATATTTCTTAAAAACGTGACGTTGGCTCTGTTCTCTAAGTAAGGTTTTAAAAATTTAGTTTTTTTTTTCATTCTTTTTAACCTCATATGTTTGTTTTTTTTATCTCGCTTGTTTTCTCTTCGATCATTATAAATATAAAATAAAGACCCAAAAATTACCTTGTCAAAATAGACCCCCCATCATTCAGGGCTACCATCAAACGACATGGTTATAATGGTTTTCAACCTAACACACCGACAATTCCAACAGTTCCTTTTGTAGGCAACAACAAATATATATGACCTTTGCAACATGTGTTTGCGATATTCCTTCTCTTCCACCTAAAAAATCATTTTTTAAAAAATCTAATTATTAATTGATATTTTATTCCCCACTTGAAAAATCAAATTATTAAAGGGATGTATTAATATTATTGAAATTAGTCATAATTATAAAATACTTGAGCACAAGTAATGTGCTTACAACACAAGTAGAGGATAACGATGAAATGTTATAAACATTGTAAGCATAATTTTTTAAAGTGGACATTTAAAATAAAACATATAAAAACAGTATGATGAACTCTTTGCTCGGAACTGAAAGAGTATATAACTAACATTAAAGTTTGTTACAATCACAAAAATGCTTGAGTATTATCAATATGTTTATAACAATTGCAAGGGTAAAGTTGAAATATTTTGGAGATGAAAAACATAATTTTCTAAAAGTGAATTTTTAAAGTGATGAAAAAACTCAAAATAGTATGGTTGATTTTTTGTTCGAAACGAATGGAGTAAATTTTTCCTTTAATAAAAATTGAAATCAATATCAATGCATTTGTAGAATTAATATCAATGTGTTGGGTGTTTTCATACACATATTTCTATTAAACCATCAGCATATGTTATTGATGTATCCGACCCAAATCCGGCCACAAGTAGAGCACATGCGACCATCACGTGTCAATCATGAGCTTAGAAACAGGAGCCTCGTGCAAGCACAGAACATAGCGGGCTAGATGTTAGATCGAGGACTACATTCAATCATGACTTAGCCTGCCTGGACAAAGGTCTTGTCTCTCTAGCAAGGGGGGGTGGCATGCCTAGGGAATGTAGATCGATATGCGAGCAAATAGCTCAGGCAGGTCCATGCCCACCAGAGCAAGCATGACAGCCACCAAGCAGCGAAGCCTTGATGCCCAAGGCAGGTTATAAGGAAACCTTCTATCAACGGACTCTTTCTTTATCTACTCCAGAAATCAAGCGAAATCTCGTCAAACTCAGATATAATTTATGGATGGTCTTCTAACCATAATAGGTTGCGATTAATCCTAAGTCTGCAATGATTCTACCACTTAGGGGCATATATATACACCTCCTAAACCCTAAATAATGTATACGCATTCTTGAGTCTAGAAATTATGTCAAATTGTTTTTTCTCTAACAATCGATATTACCAGATTGGTTTCGCGAGGCCTTGTATTGCTAGTTAGGTGTTATTCGTGTTCTTGACATCCCGAGGCCTTGCATTACTTCTTAGGTGTTATTTGTGTTCTTAACACGTTTGTAGAAAGATTCAATCCACACATAAGCCCAGATATCCAATCAAACGCAAACACAGATGATCAAACACTGACTTTTTACAGCGACAAGTTATATATATACACAGACATGTGTACTTGTTTAGCAAAATCTATGCCATATTTGACAGGCTAAGTCGCACACCTACAAATTAATTACCAAGACAAGACTCGGCTACAGAACTGCAGCTAGGACAAGTCCAGGGTCGATCCACTGAAGAACGGTTATTCGGTTGCACAATTGTCACTTGACAAGATTGGGGGTCTGATTTGTGATTAATTAACTACCTAAGACAGAAATTAAAACTAAGTTGTAAACAATTAAGGACTAGCACTTCAGATTTGTCTCCATCCCCGTTTATCAATCCAATATCATCGGTATAATTTCTCTCTCTTTCTCCCTATTCACTTGATCCGAGATATATTTCAATCCCTATTTCTTCCTTAATGATGGTTATAAGCAGTGACACACTCACTTATTTCCCTAATCAGTATCTAAACCTAACTGACACAGTCTAGGTTCACAATAACGATTGATAAAACTTTGAGAATTTAAGATCAAGGAATTCTCTATTCTTTTGCAAATAGAAAGAAAACTAGTTTTACTCCCTTTTCAATTTACCATGACACATGCATAAATCTCAAAGATGCTACTTGTGTAAAATCATAATCTGACACAGACTTAAGATTAAACTAGCATTAAATCAATTGCAAGGGAAAAGAGGGTGATCAAATCTCAAAACCCTAAGAATCAATCTAGCAATTCAAACAAGTAAAACTATGAATAGGGATTCAGAAGTAAAGAAATTAATACCTCAATTGAATTAAACAAACGGTTCAGGATTCAAACCCAAAGCAATGTAATTAAGCTTCCATGAAAATAGCTAGAATCTCTAGAGAAAATTCGTAGGAGAAGAAGAAGATAATTATGAAGTCAAAACAAGTATAAATACTTGTTCCCCAAAACCTAATCCTAAGCTAAAAAGGAAAATCTTAAAAGAAAAAGGAAAGAGAATATTTAATAAAAGGTAGTCAAATCCTCCTACCATCTATTACCAAAAATAAATAGTTTCCAAATCTTTATCTTTCACTTTGACCCCTGAACCTCAAACTTTTCTCTTTTGATTCTCGAACTCTGCTGCTTTTTGAAATCGATCCTTGAACTTTCAGCTTTTGACGGTTTGGTCCCTCGCACTTCGATACTAGCAATTTTATCTTCCACAATAATAAACTTTTGCAGGGACATCACAAAATACTCACAATAAGTCTCAAAATTACAAAAGTTACCCAAAAACTTACCAAATCATAAACTACTCAAAATTACATCAAACTAAACTAAAATACATTAAAATAATAATAAAAATGTCTAGAAAATTAGGGAATTACATATCATAAAATCCACCACATCAATATTCATAACTAGGTCTTTCAGTTAGTTGTCACTTAGTTCAGCAACATGAAACCTCTGCGGTTAGAGCATCCCCAATGTAGTTTTGATCCAACTTCTTATGCATCGAGAATTGGGTTGAGTGGCCACCTAGGAGCCAACTAGGAGAGAGAAATGCTATTTGCCTCCTAAATAGGAAGTTGGTCTTGAGAAATGGAGCTGTGAGGGGGAGGGGGGCGGCTGAGTATGGAGGGGCCTGACCGCCTAACATTATTATTTTGTGTGTGGGCTTGTGGGGGGGGGGGTGGAGGAGGGTTTTGTATTTATTATATGGTATGGTGTTAAATTTAATATTTTTTGTGTAAGAAGATTATATAATGAAAAAATATATTTTTAAGTGAGTAAGAAGATAAAAATATATAAGTGATAGTAAAACTCAATTAAAAAATTGTATAAAAATATACAACATTGAGGATGCTCTTATACGTGAATACTTTTACTATTTATGTTCATAAAATAATTCTAAGCGCAAACACACACAGTGTTTTGGAATTATGGTTTTCCACTTTTCCTAACAAACAAATCTTCTCTCCGGAGAACCCAAGAGATTCTATTCTAGGCAGTAGCCAGTAGGCACTCACAATAATGTGTCTATGGCTGATGAATTGCATAGAGGTTTGTCCTTAATATTGAAACACCGCCTATTTCTTAAAGTTGACCTTTATTTATTCCATATATTTTTTTATTTTAAAATATAGTTCAGTGATGAAACTTTTTTCTATGGTACCTTTTTCATGTATTGCCAACTACATTACCCTAAAATCCCGTGTCCCCACCTTGGGTTGAATATTAATGTTGGTAAAGAGAGGATCTCTCTCTATCACAATTTTTCTGTAAGGTTTGCTTTGCTTCTGAAAGTTGATAATGGTCTAATATGATAACTCTACTTGAAAGTATGATGCATGCATGACCAATTACTGATAGAATGTTTCGTATTCGTTGCTTACTAGTTATAAGTTTTTTGCTTTAGTAAACTCATTAGTACTAATAAGAATTAGTCTCCGACCCAATATAAAATAAAGGCACCTTGTAAACCCCCCCAAAAAAAAAAAGTTTAAATGGTTTGCATTGATATTCTAATTTGTAACTTGTAATTTTGTACTCCATCCGTCCCTAAATTATCGTCCTCCTTTCCTTTTTCGTTCGTCCCAAAATAATTGTCCACTTTGAAACTTACCTTTTTAGAACATCACTTTTACCACTTTACCCGTACTTTTTCACCTTACTTTAATTATGAGCCACATACACATGGGCTTTAAAGGAAACTACACATTAAACCAATATAAATAATCAAGTCAATTGTTTTTTCTTAATCTGTGCATCGGGTCGGACAATAATTTAGGGACGGAGGGAATAATATTTTAAAGAGTTATATTGTTTTGAACTAACGAAGTACTAATTAAGATAAGAAGTGGATTTTCCCAATGACTCATAAGAGTTCATTGCTCCAAGATACACTCTTGCGCAAGTTTTTTTTTTCTTAAAAAAAGGAAAATTATGTCAGAACAGACGACGTATATGAGATTTTTTAAATAGTTTAATACACAAATGACCGAGGGGAATCCATGTTTTTTCCCTTTCTTTCTGCCCCGGTATTTGTTTGGTATGTAAACATCTTAACTTCCCTGACATTTTTTCTTAATAAAAGGGATTTTAATAATTATTTTTGCTATTATGAATCTAAATTTCAAGTAATACACTCTAAATATTACATTAATATAATTATATTCAATCTTTCTTATATTGAAAAACAAAAGCCTGTATTGAAAATGGGTTGAAAATAGCCGAAACCTTATAAACCATGCATCTTAAACTAGCCAATCACTTGTGGCTAAGGTTATAAACAAATCGAATCTTTTTTATTCGATTCGGTATTCGGTATTCGTATTCGAATTTGAATTCGATTTTTTTTTAATATTCGATAAGGATTCGAATACAAATACGAGTTTGGTGGTATTCGATTTGAGTATTCGCGAATAGTATTCAAATAATATTTAATATACTTAATATTTAATCGTCCTCGACCTCGATGTGACTCCTCCCAGCTCCAATCGTGTTAGCTGACTCTAATGCCGATTTGTCGTTATAAATGTTAATCGTTGAAGGATTTCGTACTCGTCGTCTTTAATAAGCTCCGGCTCCGGCTCGTGTGCTTCTCTACGTTGCAACTCTGTCTCGTTGGTGACTGGTAATTTATTTATTAAACCCTAATTTCTTAAAACACTATTTTCATGAGATGTGTTCTGTCATTATGTGAGATTCTTTGGGGTGAAAAATCGATTCGATGGGTTCTGTGAGAATATAAAATATTAATGATACGAGGGATAAAACTTATTCTTATCCACCACCTGGAATGAAATCACTATTCAGACACCTCCCCTTGCTTTGAAGTTACCTTCATTTTTGTTGTGGCTATCAAATAAATAAAGGCAAACCCTCCAGTAATTTGTTGGAATTATTCTCATTATTGACAGGAAATCAGTTATTGAAAATTTGTTGAATCATTGGAAGGAGATTAGAGTTTTGTTTTTCATTTATTAAAATCAGTTGTAGGGAGGGAGCAAATTTGTCGAAAGTTTAAATTTTGTATCTGTTTGTGAAGTGTGTAGTGTAGACGACATTATTTTTGTATCTGTTTGTGTAGTGTGTAGTGTAGACTTTTGTTTTTCATAGTGTACTTATATTCATCTATATTGCATATTGGATTATGAAGTGGGATAGCATGTAATTATGCCGACACTTGTGTGTGTTACCCTAGTGGTAGTTTGTTGATCCTCATTATCATTGCACATAACTATAAGAAATGGAAGAGATCAACCAACATGAATTGTAGAATCTTGTTTTTATGATAACATTTTTGGAAATATTTCCAATTTTTATTTTTAAAATTCAAAATTCAAATGTCATCTCTAAAATAGTACAGTAGTATTTAAAAAAACGTTGTGACCATGTTAGAGATTAAGAGACATCACCAGTAAAAGATGGGTTTCAATTTTAAATAAGCATAATAAAAGACAAGGCGGTTTATGATAACTGAACAATTATCATTAAGAGTCAAGACTCAAGAGTGCGAATATGATTAATGGTAAATTAGAAAGAGTAATCCTTCTTCATGCAGCATCCTTCAATTGGTCCCCCTGTGCAGTGTGCACTGTGCAAGCAGCCACATGCCTATTGCTTCTGCACTTCTGCCTAGTTTTGTAATTTCTTTAACCTTGGATAATCGGATATTTTATAAATGCAGTTTGAAACATTGTCTGCACTCTGCAATGTTTTTATACAAATTCAAATTATAACTATTTCGCTGTCATTCTTTTTTTGATGTTTTTCTATTTTTTTATTATTTTTTTATTAATAACATTTTATTAGTTCTTTCATGTTTATTACTATTTTTTATTATTATTAATCTTCTGATATGGTACAAGTTTTGATTTGTGGAACAGATTGGGTTCGCTAACTTCACTGTATTAAGAAGCCTATTATGTCACATGTGAGTTTTATTTTTTAAAATTCATTTGAGATATTTGCGTATTTGGATGATTATAATTTATGATAATTAAATTGATATTTAATTGATTTTTATTTTTATTTAGGAGGAAGACGAGTCGATTTATGTCATATTGCGAACATGATGGTTAGATGGCAGATGCTAGTCTAATTTTTATTCGGTGTTTTTTTTATGAATTTGACAATTGATATTTATTTATGTATTTGATAATTATTGTGGATGTTATGGATATTTGATCTTATGGATGTTATTTGTTTTTGTTATGGAAATTTAATGTTATAGGTTTTTGTTATGGATAATTGATGTAATTGATGTTTTCTTCATATTAAAAAATCGAATACTCGAATCAAATATTCGAATCGAATACTTGAATCATTGATTGTTAAATAGATTTTGTTAAAAAAAAAACATAAATAAAATTTCAAATCGAATACTCGAATCGAATCGAATAATTCGAATATTAATTTCGAATCAAATACGAATCAATTTTAATATTCGAATAATAAACGAATACGAATACTCGAACAATTTCACGAATACGAATCGAATATTACAATATTCGATTTGATTCGATTCGTTTACACCCCTACTTGTGGCCTGTGGGGCTAATTTCATCTATCATGTTCTTAAATATGTCTGCGGCAAATTACACCGATACTCCTCATACTTTTAGTCCCTTTTAAATTCGTTATTGTACAAAAAATAAACATATTAACTCCTTGTAGTGTCCAAATCAAACATAAATGGTCCTTTTATCTAATTCCATTCAATTACAACTACGGTTAAGATAAGAGGTGGTCTCTTGTAAGACGGTCTTACGGATCTTTATCCGTAAAACGGATCTATCCAGATTAAATGGAGCAAAATTCAAAAATCTTAATGCAACCCCCTTAGTTTTTGAAAATTACAGTGCCACCCCTCATGTTTATACATGCAGAGTGTCATTTTTTACTTTTAACAGTGTCACTTTGTAGCATAAAATGTGTCACTTTTGGCCTTAGAAATGTCACTTTGCATTTTTAATGAAAATTATAATTTTTTCCTTAAAAAAATGTTACTTTTTGGGCTTAAATGTGTCACTTTTAGTCTTAAATGTGTTACTTCCACTTTGAAAAATATCTCATTTTTTTATAAATAAAAATCATTACGTTTGACATTAAAGTATTATTTTATAACATTAAAAGTGTCACTTTTTAGCATATCTTCTGACCGCCACGCGAATACATCCAAACTGCTTTGGAGTTGCTTGATTAAGCTAGCCCAAGCTTCAATTAAGAGTGCCCTGCCTATCTTTATCTTCTGTTCAGGATAGGCAGGATTGATAACGACTTCTTCAAGCTCGTCCTGGGCTGTGAATTCGAGTTCATCCCGCGTCTGGAGCGTGTCACACTCAACTTTTTCTTCTTCTTCAGCCTTAGATTCCACCTGATCAAGCTAATCCACGTCCATATTTGCAGCTGGCTCGCCTTGTCCCATCGACCCCATCGTCGGCAAAAGACAAGTATCATCCCATTGGCAACGCTGCTCGCCCTGTGATGAACTCTCAGCCACCGTAACAATTGTCGAAGGGCCCACAGTTACATCAGATTTTTCCTTGCTACTAATGGTAACCTTCTGGTCGTCATCCTCCAAAATCGGTTTGCTTCTTAGTTGGGCAGGACATGCCTGGCCGACTCTTGATACCCCCACTCCTTGATTCGTGTAGAACTTTGCCCGCTGGTGAGGGATTGAAGCAACCATCTGAAATTTTCTCATGCTGGGCACCCCCAAAATTATATTGTAAGGAGATTTCAGGTCGATCACCATGAAGGTAATCTTCTCTACCCTGGTACGAGTACCCTCGCCGATGAAAACTTCAAGCTCGACTGTGCCCTTAACCGGCACCTTGTGATTAATAAAGCCCTCCAAGGTCTCTGCATAGGGTTTGAGGCATTAACTCCCCCATTAAGTGTCAGCGTGTATGGCTGGTACATTAACTGTCACGTCCAACACAACGGCCCCTTCATTAATGCTGAAGCGAGTTTTCTGGAGGTAACTGCCCACGTCTATGATGACCGTTATTTACATAACCAAAAATGGTAAGCTTGCTCGCTAAACACTTGCTCGCTGGGTGTTTAGCCCCCAGCTTGTTGCATCTAGCTCCCAGCTCGTTGCCTTTAGCTCCCAGCTCGCTGTACACTTGTCAACTTGGTATTTAGCCCCCAGATTCTGAGGAATAACTGCTAGGCTCTCAATCCAAACTGATCAAAGTCTGGCTGGTGTCCGCTTCATAATTTCAACTTGGACTTTGGATTGCACGTGCTTCGCTCATGACTGAAGAAAGTGTGCCAAGCACGTGTCTCAGGTCTGGGCCTACCGGGCCAGATAGTTCAACACTAATTTTTTAACAAGTATAAGGTGAGTACTTTAATGATTTCTAAAATCAACATTAATTTATAATCAATGTAAGATGCATCTCTACTATAATTACCAATAAAAATGATGTAACAAACATTGGTTGAAAATTGATGTTGGTTTAAAAAGTATTTAGATAAACGAATTTTACTAAACTAACAAAAGAAGTTATATGTTCACAATTGTTAGAAGTTGATGTTGTTTTTAAAAGTCCTTAGATAAAATCTTACCAATAAAAATGATTTATTCCTCATTGATTACAAATAATTATTTTAATTTAAAAGTTTTTAGATAAATTTTTTTACTAACAATAGAAGAGATGTATCCTACATTAAATAGAAAATAGTGTTGGTTTCAAAAGTCTTAAGATAAAAGACTTAGGGCTTGTTTGGTAGTCGGACAAGGATAAACAGTATTATCAATCTCAGTACTATTAGTGCCCTCGCTATGAATCCTCATTTGTATATCGGGGGTAGTTTTGAGATTACAAATGTTAATCATAATTTTTTTTAGTAAGGGCGCTAATAATACCACCCTCCCCCTTGGTATTAATAGTGAGAGGATAATGATTTTATCTGGATAACTCGTGCTATTAGTCCTGATCACCTATTTCGTACCAAACATGAGGCAACTTGACTTATTAATCTTATTTGGCCTTAATCCTGACTATCAAACTATACATTATACTATTATTAATAATAGAATAGATGTATCTCACATTCGTTAGAAAATAATATTGGTTTTATATTATAATATTTTAATCATAATGTCTAATATTTTAAAAATTATACTACTACTATTACCAAAAGAAAAAATATTTATCTTATTTAAAAATTATAGTAATATTATTACTAAAAAAACTCGTACACAGCATATGCTCAATAACTAGTCTATTATGAATGTGACTCTTTACGAAACAAATTTGATGTCACTTATTTATAAAGAGAGAGTACAATATTAAATTGAAAGATTGATGTATCACAAAAGACATTATCTTCCTAGTCAAATTAACTATTTTTTAATAATTAATTAAAAATATTATCAATATAGAAAGTACTGCTCCATTGTTAGTAAAAAGTGACTCGTTTGATTTAGCACTCATTTTAACAAAAATGGATTGATTTTACTATAAATATTTGAATAGTTTGAAACTTTCATTGTCGCTAGTGTGGGACAAAGACGTGGAGACTCATCCATTGAATATGTGAGTAAATCAAAAGTTAGAAAAAAAATATTGCGCTAGAAAGAATAAAAATTAATAGGACCCTTCGATTACAAATCAAGTAAACTAAGACTAATGTGACGAAACTACTACTCTAAAAAAAGTGGAGTAGCTTTTGCGAGGATTATATTTCATAAGACGGAGTTTCATTATCTCACAACTCAGTTCACCAATATATGATGAGTTAAATTAAGAGGCTTTGTCTTACAGATCATCGTAAGACGATTTGTCCTAACTTTCGCCAAAAAATTGATACACCATTTGTTCTAAATTGTTTTTATTTTTGACCCAACACGTGTATTATTAAAAAAAAGTAACTCGATTATTAATATAAGTATAATATGTACGTGGGACCTTTATTGAATTATTAGTAGGAAAAGGTAAGGATAAAAAAATAATTAATAAATAATCCTAAAATTGAAAGTTTATAAAAAAGATATTTTTTTTCAAACAAACAATGAAAGAAAGTGGAATAGTAATTTAAAGACGGAGGGGAGGCCGGAGGGAGTATAAAAATAAAAAACACACAAAATGTTAAAGCGATCTCTCTGGTGTATATAGATTCTAGCCAATGAGATGTCTCCTCGTCTCACCATATGTTTATTTTTTTTGGTGGGCCAAAGTAACATAAGGGTGATTAGTCCCAGACCCAGAGTGGTAAATGGTAATGCAAAAGCAAAACACATCTTAAAAGTGTATAATAAGACTTGGTCTGAAATTATTCTCGCTAGCGCACGGTGCACTCGCACCCACATACACGTGTGTGTTGATGAATGATGAGGTCATGCAGTGCGTGTAGAAATAAGTTGTGACTTGCGACTTGCGACGTCCACATGAGATGAAAGGTTCACTCCATAATCAGAGGCTGACTTTAGTAGTACAAAACTTTTATATCACATTATGAGAGTGGCAATGTTATTATGTTTTGTTGTGTAATTAATTTGTGCGCAATTAATTAATTATTTTCTGCGAATTCAATCAAAGTCTTTCACGTTGGTTGGTGGCCGACAATACATATTATATCGTTCCTAAATTATTGTTTTAGTAGACTTGACGTATGGTTTAAGAAAACATATTTGATTAAATTATTAATATTAGTTTAATATGTAATTTACTTTAAAGTAAAATGAAAAAATAAGGATAAAATGATAAAAGTGTTGTCCTAAAAATAAAAATTTCAAATAAAAAAAATAAAAACATGACAATAATTTGGGGAGGGAGGGAATAATACTTTGTTTGATGCCTAGTTGAATCATATTTTCTGAGTGTCCCTTTGATTTTATTATTTTTCTATTATTATTGTCTTGTTAATGGTTGTATGTAATATATCACCCATTAATTTGTTGTTATTTTGTACCTACTTTAATAATTCGAGTTTGACACATTAAATATAATGAAGCGGGTTTGGTCGAACTCAAACTTGACTAGTTCGAGCAATATGCATGATTCGAATCATGTGATTGAAAGCTTGAGGTGTTGTTAATACAATAAGACTATGGGCTGAAGATAAAACCATTAACGGAAATATCTGGCAAAATGTGAACATACAAGGAGATGAATTGAACCGACTCGACTTGAGCGGAGGGAGTGGGAGTGGGAGGCATGAAATTAGGCACAAATACAATGATGCTCGCGTGTCCTAGTTGACCTTTGATTTTTACTCCACAAATATGAAATATGATATAGAGTTCGTAGATCATGCCAATTGCCATATCTACTTGGAGTTCGGAATTGGGATTTCTATATATAATTAATTTACCAACCCTTTGTTTATTCTTTCTCCTTTCCTTACTTTTTAATATGGGAAACCTAATTAACATTGCTTCAGGTTTGAGACTCAATAAACTACTCCGTCTTTCCGATTTCGCCTATTTCATTATTCTACGTACTATTTTATATTTTAATTGTCCCAAGTCCGAACCTATGCTCGAAACAAACACACAACTAGGATTGTAAATAAACTGAGGGTCGTTTGTATGTATTTATTTTGAATTCAATAAATATTTAAATTTTATAAAATTTAAATAACTTAAAATTTGTTTTTAAAATCATAGCAATTCCATTATTTGGATAATATGTGGAATTTAATTGTAATTCTATATTATACTTAAAATAAGAGTTTAATTATAAATCAACTATATAGTTTAGTTTAGTGGTATATGGTTATTACTTATTATGAATGAAAATGGTTCAAACCTTGCTAACAATAAAATTTTAAAAATTTTACATTTTTTTAAAAAAATAGCATATAGTGGTGGTGGTGGTTAACGGCGGAGGTAGTTAGAGGTGTGGGTTGTCGGAAGCGGTAGCGGCAGTGGCCGGAGGTGGCACAAGTGGTGGTGGTTGAAAGTTGTTGTGGTACAGGAAGATGAGTTGTTACTAAATTTTAGTTATATTCTCAAACAATGGAATTGGTTTTGGAGGTCCCAATTCCAAGCTATAAAATTGAGGTATCAAAACATATCTTGAGCTATTTTGTTGGAATCAAATATCCCGTGCTACAAACTATGTGTCACTTTCATCTCCATTATTGTATCTCAATTAATGATTGAGATGAAAGTGACACATAAATGTGGCACAAGAAATTTGATTCATGTTTTGTTTCTTGAAATTAAAATCTTTCGCTAAGAAGGGGTTAGTTTGGTTAATGACAAGTTGAGTTGGCGTCCAGAGGCTGACATGGACACGGTGGGACACAATCCTCATTTCCTGCCAAATTGAATGCACAATAAACCTTATATAATTTTGAAATTAAAAAAAAAAAACCAAACTTCTAAAAACTTAATAAATAGGAGAAAAATCTAACAACTCTAAATTTTAACTTGTTAAACCTTTTCCAAATCATATTACAATATTGTATTATGTGAAATACATATTTCTTGGAATACACTCCTTATATTCCTAAATTATTATTCTGTTTGATTGGCCACATAAATTATAAAAATTACTCCCATGTGCATGTGGTCATCTTTAGAGTAGAACAAAAAAGTAATGGCTCCATATATTTGCTGAGTATAATTATTTTCCTAAAGAAGAAAAATTAAAATTAAACAATGTTTTTAGCATGGACGAAAAATAAAAATAAGATAATTATTTAAGATTGGAAATAATTTTAATCGACTTATTTGACAAACAAACCCAATTTTTTTCTCTCAAACTCATTTCATTTCTAATGAAACTCAGTTCGAATATATCCGTAATCTGAGCTTCTTCATTAATGGCTCCATATATTTGCGAGTAGGAGACCGTTTTACGGATTTTACTTTGGAAACGAAATCTCACTCTTTCACAACTCAACTTATCAACACTTGATAAATCTGATCAAGAGGATTCGTCTTAGATAAAATACTCGTAAAACCGTATTTCTTAAATTTTTGCATATATTTGTAACCTTAGCCACAACACGAGAGATTTTAATAAGTAATAACCGGATCGATCCTTTTTATAACATTTTCAAACGGTACAATACCTCATATTTGTTTGAAACATCTAAAAGAGATTTTTTTTTGACAAAAGGACGAGTATACCCTTAATGAATTTGATTAGGGGCCCGATGCATTGCAATTCAAAGTAGCAATTCCAATTTGTGCATTAGTAATCCAATTTTTGAATCGAGATTATATACATCACAATTCAAAAATTATGCATCAAAATGGAAACATAATTCAAAATCATGCATCGGGATGCATATCAGTTTGGTTTTGATTTTTGTCTCACTCTATTTCTTCATAGTTATCTCCCAAGTTAGACAGTCTTGACTCCTGGTAATTGATCTCCCCGGTATATCCACAAAAATCAACTTTCTTTGCTACATGGTATTGGAATGGAAACAAACATTCACCAGGAAAAAAATTAGAAAGAGAGATTTACCCGGGAAATTTAAGGAAGAAATGAAGATTCAGTATATCCACGAAAATCAACTTTTTCACTACAAGCTATTGGAATAGAACAAAAATTCATCGGAGAAATTTTTAGGAAAAAGTGACAACTCGTGAGTCATGATTTCCCATTTCCAGTTTTCTATCATGGCCAGAGTCGGAGATCTCAAGAAGATGATGATGAAGATTGTTTTTTATTGAAACAAATTGATGAAAGTTAATTTATACAGTTGAAAAACAAATACTTAAGCGATTATAAATCTTGCAAAATTAATCGGCTTAGCAATTTATCTTATTTTAATTGATATGACAATGGGCCAAATCAGTCCCCATCCCCCTCCCCCGCCAAAAAAAAAAAAAGAAGGTACCCACGAGTAAACAAAACCTTTGAAAATCTGAGTGAGAGAAAAGAAAAGGTTTTTGTGGGTGGTGGATGTGGTCCGGTGTAGACAAACATTTCCACCAAACAGAGATGGTGGTGGGTTGTGGGCCTTGTGATAGTTGCATTTCTCTGAATGAGTTTTTATTAGTATGGGCCAGGGTCGCCCACTATCCACTTTGTCTTTAAGCATGGACCGGCCCTTTTTTTTTTTTTTTACCTGCAATCACTTTACGTTCCTCACTTCCTCCCTATTTTTTTCCTCATCTATATATATATATATATATATATATATATATATATATATATATATATATATATAATAACGACCGTGATTTTCTTACCTAAATTTTTTTCATAAATGTAAACACAAATATGTACTAGAAGTTGAAACAATTTGTTTTATTACATTTTTCTTAATTTTTATACTAAACATTTAATTAACATGACATTGGAAATTGAAACACTTTGTTTTGTTACATTTCCTATATATAATGACAAATTTAATTAGCACATCCATATATAACAAGATCCCTTCAAAATGCACTTACCAAAAAATAGGAAGATATATATAATGAAAAATGTAATTTGCTTATCTCAAGATTGCTAGATAACCACCGTAACTAATTACGAAATAATGATTATATTTATATATGAACACATATACAAGTATTGATAAGTAAATAAAAAATATAAAAAGCTATTAAGAAATTAAATATCATCAATCTAAGAGGCAATGTCTTTTCTCTTTTTACCAATATGCAAGGGAAACAAGAATAACAATTTAAAAACTTATTATACTATAAGATCTTCCTGTATTGATATTAATTTACTTGTGAGTTTTGTTAAGACAAATTTTATCCATAAAAGCTAAAGAACAAGTACATCGTGAAATATATTTTGATGAACAATTATGGATCCTTAAAGTCTGACATGTCTAATTTTATACTCAACAAACATTATTTACTCAGCCATAAATGCTATGTGACCACTTTTGTTGCGTATAGCTAATTAATTTCACCGGCAAAATTAGTAGCATCAACCAACGAGCTCTAGCTCAACAAGTACTGCTCACTTCTACTAACGGAGAGGTCGGGTGTTCAAGTCTCACTAGAGACACCATGGACTTTACAACTTTCAATAGAAAGGTCGGGTGTTCAAACCTCTTCAGAGGCAACGTTGTTGTTCAAGCCTTACCCAAAGGCCCCATTTAGCTGTTCGCTTATCTTAACTGAGAGGTTGAGTGTTCAAGCCCCACCAGAAGCACCCTGGTGCATCACTACTCTCAACCGAGAGGTCGGGTGTTTAAAGCCTCACCAGAGGCACCATTTTTTCTAGCCACACCAAAGACATCATATATCTATAATTATAGTCTTTCAACGCATTAAAATATTAAAAAGTAAGAGTTGGAGTAAGGTCTATGTCCCCTCCAACCTTTTAAAAAAAAAGTAGTAGCATCAGTTATGGCATGTTGGATGAGTGGACTTTTAAAGATCAACATGATCCTGGTGAGAGGTGACAACATTATTATTACCAGATTCCATTTTTGCTCATTGACATTGTAGAAAAGCGAGGATGAATATGAGCAAGTAAATCGTAGTCTAATTGCTCTGGGAACATATACAATGACTCTAGAGGGGTGTGATTATGTATATGAGCAAGTAGTCGAGTATCATACTCTGTGAAATGTACAATGAATTGAGAGCAATCATAGTTTAAATGTCTATTTCATAGTTTATTGAATTGAGCTTAAATAATTGTATATATAGTTGTAATAATTAAGTACATATATTATCAGTGTCACCTCATTTGGGTGACACTATTAATGAAAGCATTTTTTTAGTCGGAGATATTTTGGTCATTTCGGGGGAGGGATGACCATAGGAAGTATGTAATTTGAGTCGTTTTTCTTTGGTTTATCGTCATATGAATTTGTTGTGCAATTTTTATTATCTAACAAATATATATTCGTTTAAAGATGTATTATAATATATATATATATATATATATATATATATATATATATATATATATATATATATATATGTGTGTGTGTGTGTGTGTGTGTGTGTGTGTGTGTGTGTGTATGTATATATATATAGATTTTTCATTCGTGTAATAAGCAATAATTAAATTCACTTATATTTTCATCTTTACATTTTAATTATGTGTTTAATTTTCATAACACACGAACTAAAAGATAAAAAATTTATATTAATATTGATTAATACAGATTACGTGCATTTTGTTATGTGATAGATAATAGTAGTAATTGTACATATTTAATCATAGTGATCGTAGTAGTAATCGCACATATTTAATGACAAATGTTGTATTTAAAAAATATTATAAAATATTTTATTTATTTATTGTATTCTCTATTAATAATTTTACAATTTCTTAATCGATGTGTTATAATAATTTCAGTTATGTACATCGAACTCACAATATTTACGTTACAATTATTTATTTATTTTATTTATTATCGTTAAAGTTTTTAATCATGATATTAGTTTTACAATTATATATATATATATATATATATATATATATATATATATATATATATATATATATATATATATATATATATATTTCTACAATTCTCTTTAATTTATTATTTTAATTTTCTTTTTTCACTTCATGTTGCTTATGTAAACTTTGATTGAAAAATATATATAACATGCATTTAACGCACGGGTGTAAAGCTAGTTTTTAAAATAAAATCAATAGTGATTATTTACTTATTTAGATAAGGCCTCGAACTCACAACCTACTTGTAGATGAAGCTTCTTTATTCATTATCTATTACTCACTCCATTCCTAAATAATTATCTCGATTTAATATACAGATTAAGAAAAACAGACTAATTGTATTATAAATATTGTTATAATATATAACTTCCTTTAATGTCATGTGCATGTGGAACCATTATTAAAATATGAAGAAAAATTAATTCGGCTCAATCTACTTTTCAAAGTTTCTAATTGCTGAAGTATACATTTAAAAAAAAAAAACGAAAATAGTCATTTTTGGACACGAAAAAAACTACGATACTCTTAATGAACAATAGACACGCTACGTCAAATTTATATATCGCGGTGCAAAGTTTCTTTCATCAATTAATTTTACATATTTTTGCATCACGATTCAAAGATTCATTTTTAAATATTTTTTACAGTAAGTTTATATGTTGCGGTGCAAATTTATTTATTGCGGTGCAAAGTTTCCTTAATCAATTAATTGTACATATTTTTGCACCGCGATTCACAAATATATTCACCATGATTCAAAGATTTTAAAAGATATACCGCGGTGCACATATGTTGTTAACCAATGTTCATAACAATTAATATTTATTAGTTTTTACATTATTTAAGCTTTAATAGAAAAATTGAAATAAATAGATATTTGTATCGCGGTACAGCTTTCTATATATCGCAGTTCATAGTTTTTATATATAGGTTTTGTACCGTGATATATAAAAACTATAGACTGCGATACAAAAATAATAATTCACTCAGTATTTGAATAGAGAAATGTAAGTAAACAATAATTTATATCGCGGTGCAACATTATTATATATAGCGGTGCAAATTAAATTTGAAGTATATGTTTTGCATTGCGGTATATACAATTATGAATCGCGATTCAGAAGCTAGTCATCCGTTAGACGCATTTTGTGCTCATTAAGGGTAACGTAGTCTTTTCCCGTCAAAAAAGTAGCTTTTTACAGTTGAAAATAAAAATATGATACTTTAACGAATAAAAAATTAAAAAAAGGGACCGGTCCGTAACTTTTTTCTATTTCTTCCTCATTTTTAAAATAAAATCAATAGTGATTATTTACTTATTCACATAAGGGCTCGAACTCACAACCTACTTCTAGGTGAAGCTTCTTTACTCATTATCCATTACTCACTCCATTCCTAAATAATTATCTCAATTTAATATACAGATTAAGAAAAACAAACTAATTGTATTATAAATATTGTTATAATATATAACTTCCTTTAATGTCATGTGCATGTGGAACTATTATTAAAATATGAAGAAAAAGTAATAATAAAATGACGGAAACATTTTATTAAAAAGAAATTTTAAAAAACATGATAATTTTTTTGGAACCGATAAAAAAAGAAAATATGACAATTACTTAAGAACGGAAGCAGAATAATTTATGAAAAAAAAAAGATGATAAAAAACATATATAAAGGACAATCACGATGTCTTTTCTAGTAGTTGCTATATACATAGTATTTTTCATCATTCATTCTTCTATGTAATGTTAATCCAAAAATAAATAAATAAAATTAAAAATGGCTCTTCAAATTTATGAGTTATTTCGTGATCTAAATCTAATTCTCTAAAGTCTTTATATTGCTCTAGTTTCTTTCTTAAGATACAGTTTAGAGACGCACACCATGTCCCATTCAAGAATTCCTTTGTTCTTTTTCCAAAATCCAACTACAATTCTAGGTTTTTCCGGAATAACAAATGACAATATTTTAAATAAAGTAAGGAGATGATGAGAAATTTAATTATAATAATTAATTAAAACAACAACTTGAAGTTGAAGCTCGTGTTGGACATGATCTCCACAAGACGAAATTGCCCGTACTGTGCTCACGGTTCTTCAACAATCGTCTCTAAGATGTAACGAATTTTCAATCTGAGTAGGCAGCACTTCGATACTTAGATTCTCGGCGAACTGGATCGGTGTTTAGAATTTTCAAGACTCGAACGGATTTATGCAACAATATGATATTTCTCTAACAGTATAATGCTTATGATTATCGTAACACTGAAATCATAAGCGTCATTCAAGGGTTACGAACAGGTTCGCTGAACCAGTCGAATGATCATTCGGTCACCCATTCAGACAAGACCAGGTTCATCATATCTGGACATGCACATTCGTTGCACCTGCCAGCACCCATTCGACTGAGATCAGGTTTATTGCACCTAGACGTGCCCATTCGGTCAGCCCGCCAGAACCCTTTCGGGTGTAACCGCCAAGGCTGCATCGCACCTACTAGAGTAGACACGAGTCGCCTTAACCGTCCCAGCTACTGGACTGTTACCGAGCTAGCTAAACCAATTTTACTTTTCAATTTACAAAGTTAAGTTGCATATTTTTAGCATTAATATCTCATTCACCCGAAATTAGTTTTGAGATAATAAATATATCAACTTAATCTACTTGAAATGTAGATTTCATTTTTGCAACTTATTTCATTTTTAATAAATGAAACATGCTTGAAAACTTGGTCAAATATCGGTCAAGCCAATTATTTGGAAAACCAATTTCCAACAATCCCCCACATGAATGACAATTAATGTATGCATGTATGCAGACTCACTTGGAAGTTCTGACGAATCGTTATTACATCGGGATAATTAGTTTTTGGCTTTGAATATTCCATAGTAAAATACTATCGGATTTACTAGTCGCTTAGTAACTTAACGTTTTGAACTAATCGACTGTCGTAAACCGAGACAATAGTAATTATACAATAAGGACTCTAACATTTTTTGTTCTCACATTGTGCCCATTTCGGTCATGGACCATATCTTAGTTTCATAAGTGTTTCTACTACAAACGGTCATTTTACTTCTCACTTATATAGGTGATCGATCTCCTATAAAGAGTATCCTTCCATACTCCACCTTTTAGGTATATGAATCATTAAAGACATAACCTAACCTCACCACTATTGTAGGTTTCTTCATTTGGATGTTCTAGAAATGAGTTGAAACGGTTTCCAAGTGTTTCAACTGAACTTTCATAACTTAGTTGTCTCATTGAACCAAGGTTTTGGGATCTCCAATTCTCAAGGTTGAGTTTCCGTTATGATTGTTCTTTTGTTGTGAATTTTAAACTCATTCCCCTTCAACAATGATCTCGATTGATTCCTTTCGTGAAAAGATCAGCTAGGTTTTCTTTTGACTTTATATATTCAATAGAAATAACCCCACTTGAGATCAATTGTCAAATGGTGTTGTGTCTGCGATGAATGTGTCTAGACTTACCATTATACATGTTACTCTGTGCCCTGCCTATTGTTGATTGTCTATCACATTGAATCAGTACTGCAGGCACATGTTTATTCCAACAAGGAATATCTTCTAAGAAATTTCTAAGTCACTCAACTTCTTCACCAGCTTTGTCTAAATCAATGAATTCTGATTCCATGGTAGATCGAGCTATACACGTTTGCTTTGATGAATTCCATGACACCGCTCCTCCACCTATAATGAACACGTAGCCACTTGTGGACTTGGAGTCTTTTGTGTCAAATATCCAACTTGCATTGCAGTATCCTTCTAACAATGCATGATATTTTAACCCATAATTTAATGTATACTTTAAGTATCTGAGAACCTTAGTTAGGGTTTTCCAATGATCCTGATTAGGATTACTTGTGAACCTACTTAGTTTACTTACCGAATATGCAATGTCTGGACTAGGGCTGGCAAAAATCTCGTTTTTCCCGACTAGACCCGTCCCGACGCCCGACCCGATCCCGTCCTGAAATTTCCCGATCCCGACAAATCCCGATCCCAATTTTGTCGGGATTTTTCCCATCCCGACATATTTCAGGACGGTATTCGGGATAATTATCAATCTCGTCGGGATTCCCGACCCGTCCCGACTAATTTTTTTATTTTATTATTTTTTATATTTTTTTAATATATTTTATATTTTATTTTATAAATATTGTGAATGTTAGACAATGTTTATTTTTTGTTTGCTAAAATTACTTAATGATGTTTGTTAAATTTATTTTCATAATTAATATTGTGGTTTTTTTTGTCTATCACTTTTCTGTACTTAGTGTAGCTCTTCTCCTACAAGTGAGGGGTGCATTTTGTTCATAATGACATATTCAGCAATATTCATCATTAAGTAAATATTCAAGCATACTTTGTAAATATACAGTTTGAAATCTTAATTATGATGAAGACATTTTAAAAATATTTTAGTGTCAGAAAATATTGTTCATAAATATTATAGTCGGGATTACGGGATTTTTTTATCCTGAATTGTCGGGATCCCGATTCGTCGGGTCCCGACACTTATCGGGAACGGGATCGGGAAGGAAATTGAAATCCCGAAATTTATCGGGACGGGATCGGGAAGGAAATTGAAATCCCGAAATTTATCGGGACGGGATCGGGATGAAGGGTATCAGGACGGGTCCCGTCCCGATTCCACCCCTAGTCTGGACCTGTACAATTAGTGAAGTACATCAAACTTCCAATTACCCTTGCATATTCTTATTGAGAAACTGGTTCTCCCCTTTTGGCTAAATGTAGACTTGAGTCTACTGGTGTCTTAGCTGAGGGCTATCAAACGCATTTAATTTTTGAAGAACATTCTCAACGTTATAGGACTGTGACAAGACTATTCCATCCAGTGTTTTAGAGATCTTCATCCCTAATATAACACCAGTTAGTCTCATGTCTTTCATGTCAAAATCTTTCTTTAACATGTTTTTAGTATTCATGATTATATCATGAGTACTTTTCATAATCAGCATTTCATCCACATAAAAACAAGTTGTGATGTAAGCATTGGTTGTGCTTTTAATGTAGACATACTTGTCACATTCATTAATTTTGAAACCGTTTGACAGCAATGTTCGATCAAACTTTCCATGCCACCATTTAGGTGCTTGTTTTAGTTCATATAATGACTTTACAAGTTTACACACCTTTTGGTCTTTTTCCGGAGCAACAAACCCCTTGGTGTGTTCCATGTAAATCTCCCAGTCTAGCTCTCCATTTAAGAAGATTTTTTTTTTCCGTCAATTTGATGTATCTCAATGTTATGCAAAGTTGTAATAGCAATGAGAACACGCATGGATGTAATTTTTGTGACAGGATAGAATACGTGTCGAAGAAGTCATAACTTTCTTTCTGTTTAAAACCCTTTGCTACCAAACGAGCTTTGTATTTTTTTAATAGATCCATCTACCTTATACTTCCTTTTAAGGTTCCATTTGCAACAAAGCGGTTTGCATCCTGGAGGGAGATCAACCAATTCCCAAGTATTATTGTGCATGATGGACTCTATTTCACTGTTAATAGCTTCTTTCCAGAACAGAGAATCCGAACTAGATAAAGCTTCATTAACAGTTATCGATTCATCTTCTAACATGAAATTAATTAGAAAATCATGACCAAAAGATGTATGTACCTTTGTCCTTTTACTACGCCTCGATTCTTCTTCTTCTTGAAGAGAATCGTGGATAGCTTCATAAGTTCTCTTATTATAACTTGTTTATTTCCTTTCACCGTAAGGAAAAATATTCTCAAAGAATACAACATTCCTTGATTCTATGGTCGTTCCTTCATTTATTTCAGGAATTTCCAATTTGTGCACTATAAATCGATAAGCACTACTATTGCTAGCATATCCTATGAAAATGCAATTAATCGTTTTAGGACCGATTTTAACTTTTTAGGTTTAGGTACTTCAAACTTGGCCAAACACCCCTACACTCTAAGGACTTTATAAGATGGCTGTCGCTTGTTCCATAACTCATATGGAGTCTTATCTTTACCTTTATGTGGTAACTTATTAAGAATATAAGTTATTGATGGAATGGCTTCCCCCCACAAGTTTTTAGGCGAGCTTAAACTTATCAACATCGCATTCATCATCTCTTTAAGAGTATGATTTTTTGCGTTCAGCAACTCCATTTGATTGAGGTGAATATGGAGTCATCGTTTGATGAATTATGCCAGATTCCCAACATAAGTCTTCAAACGGAGCAACAAATTCTCCACATCTATCACTTCGAATCTTCTTAATTATTAAATTAAGTTGATTCTTAACTTCTTTCTTATAAGTTTTAAAAGCTTCTAAAACTTCGTCTTTGCTTTTCAAAAGGTATACATAACAATACCTAATGCAATCGTCAATAAAAATAATAAAATATTTTTTACCACCTCGAGTTTGCACAAATTTTAAATCACAAATATCAATGTGAATTAACTCGAGAGGTTTCGTGTTTCTTATTACTGAAGGAAATGGCAACCTAAGGGCATGTTTGGTAACCATTTCGTTTCGAATATTTTTGTTTCTATTTCTAATTTTTTGTGAAAAATAGAAATAAAAATACGTTTGACAATCATTTCTATTTTTGATAAACTAGAAACGTTTCTCATTATTCCTCAAAATTTAGAAATGAAAAAAAAAATTGTTTCTTTTTTAAGAGAAATGATTCTTTTTCGAAACTTAAAAGAGTCAAGGTCGGTCAACTTAAATAAGGTATAGCCTTCGAACTTTGATATATATATATATATATATATATATATATATATATATATATATATATATATATGTGTGTGTGTGTGTGTGTGTGTGTGTATGTGTGTGTGTGTGTGTGTGCATTAGGCCTGACAATTACAACCCTGAACTCGTTAATCCACCCGACCAAATCGAACCCGTTAATATTTTTGGATTGCACGTGTAACCTGTTTTGACCAAAAAATATTAATGGGTCGGGTTAAAGCGGGTCAAATCCATTACCCATTTTGACCCGATAGCAAAATCTAGATTAAGACGAGCCGTCCCGTTTTAACACGTCACCCGTTTAAATCAATTTCATATTCGGGTTCTAATAAGTTCCAACCCATCACCCATTCCAACCCAACCCAACTGATGAGAAGTTCCTTACACATTTTTTTTAATAGTAGATGAAATCATGTGACTTATTATTCTATCCGTTCGAATTGGATATAATATACTATTATCAAAGTTGTGATGTGTTAAGTTTTTTAAAAAAGAATATAACTTTATGAAAGGAAATAAAAATGTTTGTCAAAAATAATTAGCTTTTGTTTCTTTTTCATAATAGAAATAGAAACGACTATCAAACTTGTTTTTGTTTCTTATCCAAAATAAAAAAGAAATAGAAACAAAATGAAACAGAAACATGTGAAACAAAAAAAAGAAATAGAAATGTTACCAAACACTACCTAAACATTTTCGCTTCAACGCAAATTTCGCATTTGTTGTGTGAATCAATTTTAGATATATGTATTAATTTTTGATTCACCAACCTTTTAATCGAGTTGCAATTTACGTGTCTTAATCTATCATGCCATAAATTAGAACTATCAAACAAGTAAACTTAAGAAAAATCTTTATTCTTCGCCTCTGAACGGTAAACATTCATTACATTCATTTTGAAGAGTCCTTTATCACGGTACCCCTTTCAAATAAACAGACCATTTTTGGTAAATACATATACTTCAGACTCAAACACGAGTGTAAATCCGGCCCTACTCATAAGGGGGCCAAAAACCAAGTTCTTACGAATGTCTGGGACATGCAGTACATTCACGAGCGTGACTTCTTTGCTCGAAGTCATCTTCATCAAGACCTTCCCAAGTCCTACGACGTTCAAAGTCGAGGAGTTTTCCATGAACAATTTCCTTCCACTGATAGGAGTGTAGGATGAGAAAGCTTCCTTATCGGCATAAATGTGACGAGTAGCTCCGGTGTCTATCAACCATTCTCTCAGGTTATCTTCCAACTTTGCTATGTTGGCTTCAAACACGACAGTATACAGATCGAGTATGTCTTCTGTCACATTGGCTTGGTGTCGGTTGCACCTTTGATTGTCTCTTTTAGGATGACGACAATCTTTAGCCATGTGATTTGCCTTGCCGCAGTTGTAGCAACTTCCTTTGAACTTCTTAGCATTTCCCGGCTTGGCATTTTCAAGGCGCTTTCTTTTGTTGCTGGTACTTGATTTAGCAAGATGGACTTTAGCCTCCATCCTGGCTTTGTGAGATTTTGCTTCCGTTTTCCGGTTGCGCATGACTTCCTCAATTTCAAGCTGTATGATAAAGTCTTCAAATTTCATCTCCTTTCCCTTATGCTTAAGGTAGTTTTTGAAGTCTTTCCACATATTCGATAGCTTTTCAATCACGGCGACCACTTGGAATGATTCACTTAGCACCATCCCTTCAGCTTCCAAGTCATGCAAGATTAACTGAATCTCAGACATTTGGTTGGACACTGTCTTGGAGTCAATCATCTTGAAATCAAGAAACTTGTCGATGACGAATTTCTTCGATCCGACATCTTCAATCTTGTATTTCTTCTACAAGGAGTTACACAGTTCCTTGGCAGTCTTCACTTTACTATACACACTGTAAAGTGAATCCTCCAAGCGATTAAACACATAATTTCTACACAAAAATCATTGTGGTTCCATGCTTCCAAGGCATTAACCCTTTGGGCATCGAATTTACCATCCGCAACAGAGGGTCCCCTTTCAAGAACCTTGACAGACCAAGAGTCGTCAAATAAAACAGCATTTTCTGCTGCCACCTTTTGAAATCCATGCCTATGAACTTGACTAGTTTCTCTCTATGAGCAGGATGGGGAGGAGCATCGACGGGAGCAAGAGCAGATGTAGTATCGATTGATTTGACTGGTTCCTTTGATGCCATTTCTTTTTCCAAGAAAACAAAATTTCGTCTTACGATTGTTGTTTATTTGGTGTAGGTTTTCCCGGAATAACAAATGACAGTATTTTAAATAGAAGAAGGAGATAAAGAGAAATTTAATTATAATAAGTAATTAAAACATCAACTTGAAGTCGAGGCTCGTGTTGGACACGATCTCTGCAAGATGAAATTTCTCGTACTGTGTTCACGGTTCTTTGGCAATCGTCTCTAAGATGCAACGACTTTTCAATCTGAGTAGGCAACACTTTGATACTCAGATTCTCGACGAACTGGATCGGTGTTTAGAACTTCTAAGACTCGAACAGATTTATGCAACAATATGATATTTCTCTAACAGTATAATGCTTATGATTTCGGTGTTTCGATGTGTCTGATTGTCAAACCAGGGGGGTCTATATATATTGATTAAATAGTTGTGGTGGTCTTTTGCAAACGATTGTAACTCTAGAATCCAAAGGTTACGAACAGGTTCGTTGAACCAACCGAATGCCCATTTGGCCACCCATCCAGACAAGACCAGGTTCATCACATCTGGACGTGCCCATTCGCTACGCTCGTCAGCACCCATTCAGTTGAGACAAGGTTCATTGCACCTAGGCGTGCCCATTCAGTCAACCCGTCAGAACCTTTTCGGGTGTAACCGCCAAGGCTACGTCACACCTATTCGAGTAGACACGAGCCACCTTAACCGTCCCAGCTACTGGACTGTCACTGAGCTAGTTGAACTCAATTTACTCTTCAATTTACAAAGTTATGTTGCCTACTTTGAGCATTAATATCTCATTCACCCGAAATTGGTTTTGAGATAATAAATATATCAACTTAATTTAATTGAAATATAGATTTCATTTTTACAACTTATTTCCATTTTTAATAAATGAAACATGTTTGAAAAGTTGGTCAAACCAATTATTTGGAAAACCAATTTCGAACAACATGGTATCGAAGAGCATACCCATGTTATATACTCCCTCAGTTTCTAAATAATTGTCATGTTTGACTATGTATACAGATTAAGAAAATTAATTGATTTTATTATAAATATTTATATAACGGTTTTACTTAAAGTCCATATGTACATGTAGTCCATATTTACAATGATTAAAAAAAGTAAGGGTAAAATTGTAAAAGAGGTTTTTTGAAAAGGGAAAATTAAAAACTAAACAATTTTTTTTTTGAATAAATGAAAAACAAAAACAAAACAATCACTTGAGATGAGTGTAGTATTAAACATGTACTAAGAGTTGTTGACATACGTATCATTTTAAAAACAAAAAATATTTAGGAAAAGAATGTGATATATACTCCTTTAATTTTGGACAAAGAGTTTTTGTTTAAAAATTATTTTTTTAAGAAAATGATATTTTTAGTAGTTTATTATTAATAAAATGAAATTTTTATATCTTAATTTTTGAAAGTAAAATTTTTAAATATTTGAGTGAGAGAGAGAGAGAGATAGAAGAATATCAAAGGAATAGTTGTGGTATTGGTATTGTGGTACTAGGAAAAATGCGTTGGAATAAATGAAGGCCCAAACTGATGAAGATGGGCTTTTACAAGACCACCTTGGATCAATTGTTTGTAGGAGTAATAAATTTTCTCTTTGGTAAGTGGTAACTAGAGTGTAAATATATTCTTTCATGCTGGGCAATACCCAATGTGAAGGAAGTACATAAAATCCTTGAGAAAATCACTGTGGAGTGGGACTACTGTCTGATGTCTGATGACTGATGAGAATCTACGGCCTTAAATAAATGTTGAGACCTTATGAGTTATGAGTATAAATGGGACAACTGTTGTGGGCATGCATCTGATCCAAACCTGATCACTGTCCACTGTGTGTGTCTTTTGAAACCCTATTGGTTTGTTAAGCTAGGGTGGTCCAATATTTGATCAAAAATCATATGATGAAAGTGATCTTCTCTACTGACAATTTGTACATTTTGATTTCAATTTAATTCTACTCGTCTGTTTGTATTTAAATTATTACCCCCTCTCTTTTTAAATAATCATCTTTTATGATCTCACAAACCGTTTTTTTTTTTAATAAATTTTTTCTTTTCTCTTAAGGAGGACATGGGAAGGGATCGAACCTGAGACCTCACACTTTATGAAGCCTCATGTCTACCACTGGACCACCCCCTTAGGGGCCCAAATCGTTTAAAAAAATACTTCATTTATAGTTGTAAAAGTGTTTTTTTTTTAAAGGTTTGAAAGATAACAATTATTTTGAAACAAACAAATAAAGAAAGGAGGACAATTATTTATAAACGGATGAAGTACTATATTTTGTTTGATTATTTTTTTGTCAAATTAAATGTTTTTAAGTGTTAATTTAACATGTACTTTTATTATTTTTTTCAAAATCATAAATAACAAAATTTGTAATATTAAATTTCAATTTTGCACTTTAAAACAATCGGTTTTGACAAAAATAAAATCAAACAAAACAATTGCTTAAGACAGAGGGAGTATATAACAAGTTATGATATTTCTTCTTCACTGTTTCCACAAGCACACAGTTCACACCACAAATACAATGATCTAATCAATCTCTTCAAATAAGTGAATATAAATGGTCAACTTGAAAATAGTGGAATCCAAACTTTAGGAGTATTTCTATTTTTAGGGGATTCATCGAAAATAAACACAATAATACTCCCCCACTTTTAAAAATGAATGTCTAGTTTTAGTTTTTAATAAAATTAAGGAAATTGGCTTTTAGGTTATTTTAGTATCATATGTACGTACGTATCCTTAGTGTCTATGCTATAGTATTGAAATGAATACTTGGATATGGTAGTTTGCAACGATGAATTTAATAATGTATACATAAATAAATAAATATTGGTTTGAGAAAAATATAAAAAAGAAACAGTTTAGTGAGAAAAAAAAATAAAATTCACGCATTTGCATGGTTTGAGGTAAGAAAAGCATGTACTGTAAAAAGAGAGTAGGAGCAGTAATTTTGAAAGTAAAAATATGACTAGGTCACACCCTCCTAGTGTACCATATAAGAGTTTGTTTTAAAAAGTAACAATGGTGATTCAATTTTTTTTTGTCCTAAATTTTCATCTAAATTTAGGTGACAAATAGGTAATCCGAAACTCGCTAAATCATCCAACCCAGCTTGAAAATTATCCGGTACAACCCAGTCAGTTATTTTTTGGGGTAAGGGACGATTTATGTCGTGTTAAAGTGGATTGAACCCGTTACCCATTTTGTCTTGTTTTTAGCTATACAAATGTAAGTTTTTTGATGAAAAATTATGAGTCGAAACGGGTCGACCCATCTTGACTCATTACACATTTCGACCCGTTTACTTCTGGGATATAACGAGTCACGAAACATTTCGACATGTTACTCGTTTCAACTAACTCATACCCGATCCAACCCACCCAATCGCCAACCTAGTGACAAAGGTATGGCATGCTCATCTAGATTGAAATTCAAACTTTGGATAAAGAAGTTTGAATCCCTTTTTTATTTTCTTTCAAAATACCTCTTTTTTCCTTTCCCTTTCCCTTTCCCTTGTTCAATGCGGTCCATCCAAATTCTTATTTCTGCTTTTATAAATTACTGAACCCATTCACTTTAGAGAAATTGCTCTGCGAAGGATATAATGCATTGTGTATGCACACTCTCTTGTCGTTATGGTTATGGAGAGAGACGATTGGAACTAGTCTCCCCCCGAGACACCATGGATTAGAATAACTTTCTGGTGCCCTAATACTGGCCCTTCAAATTGCTTTAGAGCTGACATGGATTTTAAGATCAATTAAGACTGGCCCAATATTAAGTCCAGTCGGATTTTAAATGTCAGATAAATGGCAGCCCGGTCCACTTTTCAAACTATCTAACCTCTTAAATATTTTTTTAAAAACCGCATAAGTTCATTTTTATAAATTTGTTTCAATAATGCACAATCTTTGTCTTCCTCTTCTTTAGACCGACCACTCTGTCTCTCTCTTCGTCTTCCTCAGTTGGTTTGCATCCGTCGAGAGAAAAACATTGAACCAAAGAAGCCGACGAAGAAGATGAATACGCACATCTCTCATTGTGAGGTGGACTGCAATGTGATTTGCATTAGAAAACATCGCTCCAATAAATCGAAATGTTTGATGAAAATTAAAGATGCCTCTGAAGCAACAATCGAAAGCAGATATAGCAAAAAAGAAAACAGAAGATCGTCAAAGACAAGACCTTCGGTCCAAAACTGATTCCACCAAAATCAACGCTAAGATCCGTCTCTGTTCGCACCCTCACCCCTTTCTTGTGTTTCATTATAAGTCTCTTCATCTATATGTTTATAAATTTTGCTATATTACCTCATTCTTTATAAATCTTCAGGTTTTGATTACTACATGTTGTTTAAAATTACGATCTTTTCTCGAAATTTAGTGATGAAAAAGTAATTCTCAATAGCAGAGCTAAGTCTTTGGTGAAATGTTTCATTTTTTATGTAATTGATCCGTATTTGGTAATTATCATTCATATGGTGTACTGGTATTATGTGTTTTGATAGAAAAAATGAGGGAGAAGGTGAAATAGAAGGAGTTGAATGATTTACGCATCGGATAAACCATTGAAAGCAAAATTAGAATCGCGATGCAAAAAATTTGTGTCCCGATGCATCTATTTTCGGGGTTTCAAATTGATGCATTGCAATTGAAATTCGTTTGCATCGTGATTCAAAATAGATGCATCGAGACTCAAAATTTTTGCATCGTGATTCAAATTTTGCTTTAAATTGTTGGAAAGTATTGAGATCTACCAGCACAATAAAGAAGAACAAATATGAAGAACATGGGGCACTAATGCCCCTGGTCTACCTTACATTGAGGAAGCCATGATTGGGGCTCTCTCCTCTCTTCTCTGCCCTCATTTTCATCATTTCCTTCTCTCTCTTAAAACAATGAGGAAGACAAATCAGTAAAATGCATCTTGACCCTACCAAAAGGGGAACAATTAGCCTCTTTCTATGCATCATTTGACTCAACTTCCATGTCCTCATCATCACATCTATCATCACTATCCGTAAGAAACAGGGTCTCCAATTCTGGCTCACTAAGAGAGATTCGCAAACTCAAGTACACTGAGATCTTCAAAAGAACCAAATGAATCTGGACCAATATCTCACATTCTATTCTCTTATTCCATTTATTCTAGAATTCATTTTGACAGAAGACAAAGATTGTTGTGAATAAAAATCATATCCTTAGCACTTTGGGGTGTCATCATGTTCGATTTAATCCCGATGCAGGAAAATATAAGGGAGCACTGCGTGCTTGAATTGCGATGCACCAGCTTTGGATTTGCAATACACCGTGTGCCTAAATTGCAATGCACTGGATTTGGGATTGTGATGCACTGCGTGCCTGAATTGCGATGCACCGGCTTTGAATTTGTGATGCACTGCTTTCCTGAACTACAATGCACCGACTTTGGATTTGTGATGCACCGCTTGCCTGATGCGCGCGTGTGTTCCTTTCATTAATGTTATAATCGTTTTTTCGCCCAAAAAGTGCAATTTTTTTTGTTTTAAAAAAAATGATATAGTAGAGGTTGAAAATTATTGAAATGGGACCTGTCAGAATTTCCCCCTTAAATGTTGGTGGTAATTCGGGCTGGTCCACTTTCAAAAGTTTTCAGTCGCTCCAATCCATTATTATTTTTTTCAACAAAAAAATCACTTTCGGGAGGAGAAAAAACTACGATACCCGTAATGAGTCTGAGGCACGCTACGAATCACGCACCCAAATGCACCGCAATGCATCAATCTAATTGTATCAATTTGTGCACAGTGATGCATCAACTTATTTACCTAATTCAATTTTGCATCATGTTGTATCAAATTTTGTACCGCAATGCATCACTTTTAAATTACCTAATTCAATTTTGCAACACGATGCAAAAATAAGTAACACCGTGATGCATTAATTTAAAATACTTTATCCAGTTTTGCAACACGATGCATCAAATTATACACCGGGATGTATAAAATTTATATTATCAGATGTTATCTACCTTTTTTCTAGCACACATTCAACAAATGATTCAAAATATATAAACATCTTTTCTGCATCTCAAACCCAAATCAATGCATCACAATTCACAAATGTAGTATTGCGATTCAAAATTAATGCATCCAAATTCAAAAAAGTGTCCAACAACGAAAAAAATTATATTCAAGCATTTTCATTGAATACTTTACATGCATAGCAATACAAAACATAAAAAGAGTTTTTTGTTACTAAATTTATTTTGATTCATACAAATAATGAAAGAAGAAAAACATCAACATGATATGAATTAATAAAAAAGTAAGAAGTTCGGGTAACGAAGAAAGAGTAAGATGTAGTAACTACCGTACTTTTTCATCACATAACTCTTCACTCTCTTTTGACTTCATACTTTTTTTACGTCTTCGGGCGAACAAGGGAGAATAAGAAGAAGAAAAATTACAGAGTTTTCAGAATATGGATAATATAGGAACAATATTTCAAAAATGAACTTTAACAATTAATAAAAACAAACTGGACTAGAGAGAAAAAATATTTTGAAAAGTGTACCGACCAACAATTTCTCCTTAAATGTTTAGTGACTGAAGCCCAAGAAAGCTTTCAGAAGACTTCTTAACAAATCCCATTAAGCGAAGCATTCATAGAGAAACGGAAAGTTACAGCAAGGTACAAGTCAATGTAGCTTGTAAATGAAGACACATTCAATATAGATTTTAGGCAGTTTAGACGAACAACTTAAAGATCTTAGGCCCAAGAAAATACAAGGCCAAATATCACCATCAAGATTCAGGACCAAAAATAGAAAAACAAGGAGGCAACTTCGATCTTCTCTCTTCAAAAAAACTGGTGGGCTTGTACAGATTGAATGAGCTTTACATTCTAATTCAAGAGTTCTGGTTCAGAAATATTAGTTGCCTCCATCTTTGGTTTAACTTAATCCTACCACAGATGTTTCAACGATCAGTTACACAAAATGTTCCGTAGGATATTCATGTTCATATGCATTGTAATCGTAGTACAATCTCTCTCCCTTTTGTATATCTCTGTTTGCTATCAGTAAAACTCGACTTTCGCCATTGACATCAAATCTCACACACTTCACATTCTGCCTCCTTTTCCCATCCCTGCACAAAAGAAAATCAGCTAGATATTAACGTCTAATGCACCTGTGGGAACACTAACAGGACCATCACTCTCTTTCTAATGCTTCTTACCAACAAAACGAAAAACACACATACAACATTCATTGAGTGATCATAAGATGGAATTGTGCACTTACGGTGTGTGATTATTGATTCCATTGATGAATCTAGCAATATTGCTCCGCTTATCAGGACAGATGACGAGGCTTTTTGAAGGATCAGAAACACAAAGAAGGGTCATCATGCTATCTCCATCATCATTTTCCCGATTTTTCAAGTAATCAACATCTCCAACATACTCGGTGATGATTGTCAAGTCTTTTATCAATTTATCTGCTTCTACAGTGAATCTGTTACAAGTCAAGCGGTGTATGGATTAAGCCTCCAACATTTCCTTAATGTCTATACTGTTTAAATATTAATAAAGGCAAACTCACCCTTCTACGGGATCGAAGACAACCATGAGTGGTGGCCAGTCCCCTTTTGCCATCATGCTCTTGCACAAGTTCAATGCCTCTGTGTCTTCTCTTGATAAAACCTGGACAAACAGTGCCCTTTAATTTTTAGCATCGTATTTAAAGTAGCACAACATATAAGTGCTTAACGATTTAAAATAATTAACAACTGGTTACAACTTTGAGTAACAAACAAGCATCCTTGCAGAAATTTCCGTACCTAAGTTGTCATTGGAAGTTCTAGCATGATGCCCTATTTACGCATTTTAAAACTCATTTGAACAGCCAATAAAGCAAAAAATAAATTATGCTGCTTCTACTATTCAAACGAGCTTGAGCTCAAGCCAAGGAGCCAATGTTCAAAAGCTTGACTCGAGTTCTTCATGAAACGAGCTATGATCAAGCGACACTCAAGCTTTGCTAGAGCCAGGGAACCTAATTTCAACCTTGTTTAGATTACTTCACAATTTGAACTATAACCGAGCTACGTTCAAGCTTAAGTCGAGTCTAAGTCAAAAATATGCTACTCTGTACCAATCATGTACAGTATACATTAGTTCTACACATATATATTTAGTGTTTACGGAGCTTATTTGACCAAGCCAAGCTAGGCTTATATAGTTAATAATCATGAACTTCTAAGAAGCTTCAAATATTTATCAGCACAACTCCTTGAAGGGGAGTCGAGATCAAAGAATTGTGAACAAACAAAACTTATGAACTATATTGATTCAAACCAGTTACGCTAGTCAAATAGGTATTTGAACACCCTGTACCTGCATTCCTCCTAGCTCGAAAAAAGAACAATTTGCTGATTGAGGCGCCATTCCAAGTATATAAGTTAGTTCATTGCTGAACTCAGCCCCAGTTGCTGTCAATGCTGTGGCAAGTGATGCCATTTGCTCTAACCTCCTAGTAGGGTCTTCACTAGGACTGAAAGGCAGCAACTTCCTCCTCTTCTTTGTTGTTACTAAGCTACTTGTTCGCCTTCTTTTCTTTTGTTTGTCTAAAGAGGATAACAAATGAAACCTTGGTCATTCTTTGTAGGATTATAAAGGAGGGGAGGCAAGAAGGCAAGAAGTACTGGGAAATGAGCACGGATACAAAAGAGGGATCTCTTTCTACCTTGGCATAGCTTTCCAGTTGATTCGGAGGACCTTTGAATGCGGAAAAAATCGACAATTTTGGTTTGAATTAATGGGAAGCCTGCATATGGAATAAACATTAATGAAAATTTCATACAAAAAGTTGCAAGAGTTCATACTAATGACAGTCTAATTCCTTACTTGAGATTGATGCACAAGATCTTGTAAATAAGCAATATTGTAAGCAAACAAAACAACTGCCTAATGTGTTATGAAACTTGGTGGATTAATAAGACAGCTAGACAAGAGTTCAACAACTCATTAATGAAAGTGTTTGATATTTTTCCATGTGTAATATATTGTGACCTGCAAAAATATTAACTGTGCATTCAAGTTATAGTTCATCTGAGTTCATACTACTCTCTCCAAAGCTTATTGTTTCTTCGGTCAAACTCTTGGTCCATCCAACTCAGTGTCTTTCTTAATTTAATTCACAACGATTGTAGAATACACAGCTGGCCTCCTCCCTAAATCATCCAACTCAAATTCTTAATCCACAATCTAACAAAGAATCAAAACAGTGATTCTAACAGTATGCAGTGACATTCATATAAGAACACTTCTGCAGTTACCTGAAGGATTTCTATCATCCAACAATTATTACAAGATATCAAAAGGGTGTATATTTTCATTCAAGGCAAATTCAGTTTAGCCAGATACTTTAAATAGTCATATGGTATAATCATATATGCATTCTATATAAACCTGAAATTAGTTTGAACATATTCCTTCTCACCAATTTTAAAACGTCAATTCAATTCTTCCATTAAATCTAACTTGTGATCTAAAACAATGGTAATTAGTTTCAAATTCCAAAGTGTAAACAAGGTTCAGTATTTTCATTATGAGCAAATCCAGTTTACCCAGATGTTTTGATGAGTTGTGTCGTAAATCATAAATGCATTCGGTATAAACCCAAAATTGGTTCGTGGATATATTTCTTTTTCGCCAATATTAAGAAGTCAAATCAATTCAAATTCCACTAAATCCATTTTCTGATAAAATAGCTACAGATTATAATTTCAACCAAATTGTTTCGAAATGCAAGAAATTTGAGCAATTCAAATAATACAATCTAAACAAATCAAATCAAATTAATACAAACACTCTATGATTCAAATGGATATATCAATTGGAAGGATATAAGGACATACTTGCGGGTTTCTTGGGATTGGATGAGCAAGAAGGGCAGAACCATGAGCCTTTGGGGACAGATGCCAAGATGGGTCTGAGGCAGAACAGGTGGAACCCTCGGTCACACCGGTCGCACAGTAGAAGCTTTGCCGCGTACTCGCCGGACCCACATTCCTCACAGCAGGCGTCGCTATAGTTATCACTCTTCGATTTAGGTCTTTTCGTGGACAAAGATATGGAGGATAGTGGTTTTGAAGCTTGGATCCTCCGTCTTGCCACCACTTCTGCCATTGCTTTGCAGATTGAAAAAAGTGAGTTAAGGAGAGAGAAAGAGAGAAGTCTGCGGGTTTGGATGGATATGCGACGAGTGAATAATTTCCGGGAGAGCAATATAACAGCTCCCAAGGGTTCGTTTTAGGAAACCCCACATATGAATTGATTTCGCGCCCTAATCTACGTTTCGCGGGAGCTTCAACTTTGGCGCTAAAATGATCGCGTGGGGAGGGGGCTGTAAATGTAAATTCTAATATCAAATATGTACATTTAAACCCCTTCAATTTCTAGTCCAGTTGTATATGCACATATTTATTTTGATAATAACTGTGTTTCTATTTGAATGTTAAATAACTTATATAATAACTAATTTTTGCACACGTGCGTTAAACGCACGATTTTTTTTTTCAACTAAACTATACATAAGCAAAATGAGTAGGAAATAGATCAATGGAAGTGATGTCAACTGCCCAATAAATGCTTCAGCTTCTGTGCTCATTTATCTTGTATCAAACATATAATTAATTTGTTTTTAAAAAATGAAGTGTAAAAATTAAATATAGAGAGATTTCGTGAATTCAAAAGTTTTGGACTAATCAATGAATTAATATTTTATATTTTTTATTAATAGGTTAAATGTTATCTAGATTTTGGAGTTATAGAAAATCGTGTACATTTTTATATTCTCACATGGTAGATAAGACAAAAGTAATGTTCTGTTTTTGACAAGTGATTTTGGCGGGAAACTGTCTTATTTAGCATTATTATTTGCTTATGTCATTATATATATACTAGATCTTCATGCTCATGTTTATGGCACAGTGTTAGTATATCTGATTTCGTCAATTGAAATAACAATGGCTAAATAGAATGTGCGATTTAAAAAAAAGGTTACAGTTGAGGGGTACATTGCTTCAAGTGATAGTTGAAGGATTGATATTTTATAAGGAGTGACTGTTCAAAAGATTAATCGTAGAGTGTGACTTTGTAAAATGAAGATAAAACATGGGGAGAAGAAAAACTAGTGGATGCTCATAATATTAATTGTATAAGGTGACTTGTAATTGAGAAAAAAAATAGAGTTAAAAATGGATAACTACTCACACATGTGAATGTGAGGGTGAATCTCAACCGTTAAATTTTTAAAGATGATTTAATTTCAACCTCTGAATAGCCCGAGTCAATTACCTAGCTGTTTTATAATATAGACTATATCTTCATGCCCGTACCTATGACACGATGCCAGTATATCTGATTTCATCAATTAAAATGACAGTGCATAAATAAAATGTGTGATTTAAAAAATGTTACAGATGAGGGGTATATTGCTACACGTGATAGTTGAAGGATTAATGTTTTATAAGGAATGACTGTTCATAAGATTAATTGCAAGGTGTGACTTTGTAATGTGAAGATAAAACACATGGATAAAAAATAAGTGACTACTCATAATATTAATTGTATGAGATGACTTGTAATAGGGAAAGAAAAAATAGGGAGTTAAAAATAGTAACTATTTACACATGTAAATGTGATGGTGAATCTCAATCGTTAATTTTTTTAAGATAATTTAATCTCAACATCGGAATAGCTCTAGTCAATTGCCTAGCTGTTTTATAATAGAGTAATGATATGTGTATCTAATAAGTACCTAAAATTTTACACCTAATGATGTGGCGTGACCCTATTTTTTAGTACTTAATTATTAACCCAATTTATAACTAACCTTATTTAAATTTTAATCCTAAAAATAAATTAAAAAGAAAAGAAAACTAAAATAGTTAACCAAGCTGCTAGGGCTTGCAATTGTGCTCTATGATGCAACAAAAACAAAATTGATTAATCTATTTCTACTCCTTAAGAAGACACTTATATGTTTTTCTCCCCTCATTTTAACTTTTTGTTAGGTCAATTTCATCAAAAATAATTCTTATCCTAGCGAAATATTAAAGGTTTTTGGTTTTGATCGGTGGCCGTAAGCAAGGGTTGCCGCTTCACAAATCATTATGTTGGCAATTCACACATTTTATCCTTGTAAGTATCGATAATAAAATTAAAATAGTAATTCAGCCCCTTGAAAATGAAATACAATACTTAACAAGATTATTAATCTAATGAATTTTGTCTCTTTAAATTAGAGTGGGAAAGGAAATTGCTAGGGAAGCAGTTGTTAACTATTTCACTTTTTTTTCTTTTTAATTTATTTTTATGATTAGAATTTAACCAAGGTTAGTTATAAATTGGGTTAGTAATTAAGTAAAAAATAGGGTTCATCAATGCCACATCATTAGGTGTAAGATTTTGGGTACTTATTAGGTACCCATATCATTACCCTTTATAATATAGAGAGATATTTTTGGGGGGAATAAGTAATTAATGACTAAAAACTCATGTAGTTAATTGTTTATTTATTGTTTACGAATAAAATTATTGATTTTTCACACACACATATTGAACACGAACTCGAATATGTACATGTGCGTGAACAAATTCAAACGCTAAATAATTTTAACAAACGAACACGAAAACTTGTCAACCCACCAACACACGGTGGGTTGGGTAAAGATGATTCGTCTTACAAAAAATGACCGTAAGGCCGTCTTACCTAAGTTTTTGTCAAGTTTAAAATGGTAGTCATAGTTAACAACGATGGAGAAGGAACAAAAAAGCTTTGGAGTAGGAGGAGGAAATTAATTAGAAGGATGAAGGCAAATCAAAGATAGAGAAAATGACTAATTGGGTCAAGATTGGTATTTGTTTTATTGTCTATGAGCTTTTTGAGCAAGAAAACTTGTCATTAATCAGTTTGGTGAGAGGCCTCGTGGCAGCTTAAGGAGTTTTGGTTCGGTTACCATAATTCGGTTACCATAATTGTGTGTGAGAGAGAGGGAGAGATAGTGTAAAAGACTAGATTTTGTGTTCGTGTTTATGTCATCGTGTTAGTATGACTTGATTGAAGTATGGAGAAAACAATATGCGAATATTCCAATATATGCTTATGATTTTATTAGTGTTGCATCAATGTAAACTATATAATGAAAGAGAACAAAACCCAAAAATTAAAGAAAAAACATATGTTATTTACTACTACGTTTGTGACATCATGTATCAAACTCAAAAGATGAATTTGATGTAAATAAATCAAAATCAAATAGTACGATTGAGACATTTCAGGAAACCGTTCATTGGATATCGCATGGAAAGTAACAAAAAATGGAAATAATATATAATTGATTATAATTCATTAACTACAAAGGAAACACAATTATGAAATATTCAATTTTTTAGCAAAATAAATGAGATTGTAGCAATAATATTTTATTGTTTTCAAGAACAACTTAATCTTCCTCTTGAGGCTCTTGCTTCATAACAATAAATGGTTTGGAAACACGACTTGCAACAAAATTTTTCATTATCTACACCTGCATGTGAGACAAAAAAGATATCAGTTTGAATATACATTATGAACAAACACGAACTGGGTCTTTAAAATTAAAAATTTTGTACTCACATACTGGATCTTCCAAACAGAAAGAACACAATAGATGAAAAAGATAGGAAACGTCGACAAACTGGAAAAGACAACTAGGTCTTTCACGAACTAAAGCATAGTTTTCAAACAAATTTATTTTAATTGCTGAGTTGTGAAATTTTCAAGTGATAGAGAGAAGAGAAGTATGGAACAAATCAAAACTCATCAAACAGCTCTAAATGGTAGGTTGTAGCTCAATATTTGAGTTTTCAAAAATTGGGTATTTAATTCACACGGACTGGGCCCTGAAAAGAGAAAGAAAAATTTGTTTCAAATAAAAAAAATGACAAATAGAAAGACGTATAAGAACACAAAAGGGTTGATGTTTGCAGATGGAAAACTTGAAAACTAGGTTACAGCTCAATATTTGAGTTTTCAAATTTGGTATTTAATTCACACGAACTGGGTCCTGAAAAAAGAAAGAAAAAATTATTTCAAATAAAAAAAATTATAAATAGAAAGACATAAGAACACAAAAGGGTTGATGTTTGCTCATGGAAACTTGAAAACTGGGTCTTTAATTCACCACACCACAAATTGGGTCCCGAAAATAAAGAAAAATTGGGAAAAAATAAGCGCGGAAGAAGGCAAACAATGAAGAAAGCAAAAGAACACAAATTATAGATGACAAATTTGATTAAGAGATATATCTTACAAAGATTGATGGGGCTCGGAGGGAGATAGCCGAACGTGACACATAGAGGTTAACAGAAAGAGATAGTGGGTTTTGTAGATCCATTGAACCTACTCCAAATAGGCTAAAGATTTGCACAACCAAAATTGGAGGATTAAAGGACCAACAAAGCCAGAAGAAGCAGTCGGTGGATGAAATGGAAGAAGCAGTCATTAACTCGGTGAAAGCGGAAGGAGTTGAACAAAGCTTTAACATAATTCAGTTTTTGATTTCAAGCCCTAGAGAAAAAGAGGGAGAGACAGACACAGACAACCGATAGAGAGGAGACAGCTGAAGTATAGTGAAAGAAGGAGAGGGTGAGGGTCGCGAAGGAGAGAAAGTGAGGAAAGTTTGACAACCGCTGTTCACACATGTGAACTCTAAACTTGATATAGGCCGTTGGATCTTGGTAAAAAAAATAATCGCAGCCTCTGAATAGCTTTGCCAATTGTACTTGTGATTTGGGATGTGTATTATAATATAGATAGAGAAAACTGAAAGCATGGGAGAGAATGAACAAATGAAGATGAAAAAAAGAAAAGAAATTGAGATAGCAAGACAATATTTTTTAGGCGAAAGGAGTAATATTTTTCAAAAATTACTACTAAATAATATTATTAGTACTAAATTTAGTGTTTTATTTTTTGCGAAACTGAATTTAGTTATTTAATTGAAATTTAAAAAATTGAGTTGATGTCCAAATGAAGCAAAACCAAATACCTATTTTTAGATAAAAATGTGTACTACAAAAAATGATTTTTTTTTTTCAATTGTAAAAAGGCCAAAACTAAGAGAAAAAAAAAAGACGGCCAGCCCACTCACACTTGTAAAGGTGAGTCATTGGGTTGTTGTACGCACGCAAAGTATTAATCCATGCATCAAATTTGCACCGTGATGCACAAATCAAATCCAATTTGTGCACTAGGATTTTTTGCATCGCGATGCACAAAAACGAATCTAGTTTATGCATCAAGATTTTTTGCATCAGAAATATAATTTGTGCATCGAAAATCCAACATGTGCATCGAGAATTTAATTTATGCATCGCAAGTCCAATCTGGGCATCACAATTCAAATTATTACATCGCGATGCATCAATTGCGTTGGATAAGTGATCTTTAGCGCGCCTCCAACTTATTAATGACATTGACGTTTTTTCACCCCAAAGTGACTTTTTCGGTTTAAAAGAACATAACTAATTTAAGTGGTTAAAAATTATGAAATAAGACCGTCCTGCAATGTTCTCTTTTGATTTTTTTTTTGAAAATCCAAATTATAGTATCATGTCATTTTGGTTATTTTTGTTCTCAAATGATACCCGTTTAATGCACAAGGATTTGCTAAGGTACATGATCATCCAATGATCCCTAAACGTGGAGTTCATCAAGTAGAGCCCATCTACGCGGTTACAATTCCAAAAGAGGCTCTTGACCCAAAATGTGAAGATGTGTCTAGGGCAAGTCCAATGGTGGTATTTGCCTATAGGTATCAAAACCAAATTTTGATACCTATTGATTATTATTCATGAGTATCAAATGATCATCACCAATCATATGTATTTAAATGAAAGGTATTAAAATTAGGTGTGGTACTAAATGAAGTATCAAATTTGGTATCTTCCCTAATACTACACCTAATTTTGATATCTTTTACTTTAACCACTTGAGAGCCTTACTCTTACATACATATCGAAATTTGGTTTTGACCCTACCATTAGACTTGCCATAAAACCTCCTCACCAATACACAAAACAAAACCCTTCCCTCAACCTAATTATTATAATTTCTCAAACACGTTCCCTCTCTCCTCTCTCTTCCCTATGCTTCCCTCTTCCTTTTGCCGATCGTTTCTCTTTTCAACCCAGTGATGATCTATCACAGACATCTCTTTATTTCCAACCTCTATGTTTATCTAGGGTTTGAGTCGATCAATCAACTCGGTTGATCGAGTAGGTGAGTCGATTGGTGGAGTAGGTGACTCGATTGATCGGGTAGGTGAGTCTATTGGTTGATTCGATTAAGGTATTTCGGCTCAATAAGAGTATTTTGAAATTTTCATTAAAAAGAGGTATTTTTGAAAATGTTTGATTAAGTGTGGCTAGTTTTGAAATAAGGATTTGACCAGACCTTTTTAAAAAATTTCCCATCCCTGTACAGCTCTTCTTAATTTAACTCCTAATAATAAATAATACTCATCGCTTTGCCCATTCCCTTCTTCGCTTCTTGAAGATACCCATTGTACTTGTTTCCAACATGGAACCGGCCGAATATGATCGGAAGCGCCTCAACATCCATTTCGTCTCCTCCACTGACTCGCCCGAGTTCGCTCACCTGAAATCCGCACTGAGTCGTACCTCAGTCATCGGACTCGACGCCGAATGGAAGCCCCTTCGAACTCACCAATCCAATTTCCCCACCGTCTCTCTCCTTCAAATCGCTTGCCAACTCAACACCGACGAGTCCACTCACGCCACGGACTCGGCGGTTTTCCTTCTCGATCTGTTGGCGATCCCTCTACCTTCAATCTACGACCTCTTGAAAGACATGTTGTTATCGCCTGATATTTTGAAACTAGGTTTTAGATTTAAACAAGATTTGGTATACCTGTCTTCTACGTTCCAGTCTCAGGGCTGTAATTATGGGTTCGAACGGGTAGGTTTGTGGTTGTTTGGCCGGAAAAACTCTAATTTTATGTATTTTTCATAATCTTGTGGAGAATAACTCCATTTGAAATTGTTTCATAGTCAAAACACATCACTAGTATGCCATAAATCTATGCATAATTACGTGCTTAAATCTAATTATGTGCCAAAATGTACACATTAGCAAAGGGGTTATTACTTGATATATTTGTAATCTCGAGTTGTATTGGGGTCATCAACCAGTGATTTTGCATTAGTAATTTTACAATGATGATGCATGAATTTTACACGAGCTTATGAAGATGTATGCGCAGACATTATTTATCTTCATTTTCACATTTTAAGTATCTAGAGTTTTTGGTATTGCAACTTAAAATGTTTAGTATTGGACATGAAAATATGTCGCTTAACATGTGCTAATATAGACTACTAGTTATGATGACAAGTCATTGAAGTCTCTACTAGTTATGAAAACATTTTCATGTCCAATGTCAAACATTTGAAGTTGCAATACGAAAAACTCTAAAAATGAAGATGAATGATGTCTCCTCATATAGAGGTTAATTAGCTTTTCATTCATGATCATAATAAAATTACTAAGGCAAAATCAGTAGTTGATTACTAATGCATACTAGTGATGTACAATTTCAAATGGAGTACTAAGAATTTGTATAGCTATTCCCCAAATGATTATGAAAATCGTGTAAAATTATAGTTTCCTGGCCAAACAAACACAAACCTACTTGGTCGATGACAAATATAACAGTTTTTGTTTGAATCTAAAACCAAGTTTCAAAATAGGAGGCGATATGAACATGCCTCTAAAGATGGATCCCCGCCTACAGGTCGAGAATGAAAACCACTGAGTCCATTGGCAATCCTTCCACCTTCAATATACGATCTCTTGAGACTTGTATACCTGTTGTCTACGTCAACGACTGTAATTCTGGCTTCGACTGGGTAGGTTTATGTTTGTTTGGCGAGAACAACTCTAATTTTACTTATTTTTCTTTCATAATCATTTGGGGGAATAAATGTACAATATTATTGGTACTCAATTTAAAATTGTTACTTATGATTTTTGAGTCCAAACACATCACTAATATGCCATAAATCTTTGCATAATTATGTGCTAAAATGTATACATTAGTAACGGGGTTATTATTTGATTTATCTGTAATCTGGCGATTTATAGTGTTCATGAACTAGTGATTTTGCATAAGTAATTTTGTAATGATCATGAAGGTATTTTACATGAGCTAATGAACCTCTATATGCAGAGACATCATTTGTCTTCATTTTCACATTTTAAGTACCTAGAGTTTTTTGTATTGCAACTTAAAATGTTTAGCATTCGACATGAAATTGTTTTTAATAGATTGTTGCGAAGACATTAGTAATTTGTGAGGTGACAATTTGTTTGAAAGGAACTGTGAAATAAGTTGTCAGAAAATTTAGTCAAATAGAGACTTCACTGACTTGTCAACATAACTACTAACTAGTTGTCTAAATCTATGTTGCACGAACACGCTTGGGAAAAGGCGTATTAAGTGTCGGACACGTATCCGACACGGATACGGGTCGGATACGCAAAATACGACTTGAAATACGTTTAGGGGTCGAATTGCAATTTCCTAAAACTTAGGACACAGACATGGCCATGGGTGACACAGGCTATGGATGTGTATCACTTAAGTTTGGATAAGATTTTGACATACCACATACTTACCCTAGTTTTTCTTCGATTCTTCCTATGATGCGCTGCTACCGTTGAATGGAAGAAAACCTAGCTGCGATTTGCGAAGTCAACTAGGCCTTTGGAATTCTAAGACTCGAAGTCGATCTCGAATCCCAACCAAGTTGAAGTCGAACTCGACCCTAGCTTTCGGATTTTGAGTCGGGTACCCTAGCTTCCTTGGAATTTTCTTAAAATTGGTCAATTGAAACTTTCTCTGGAAGTGGAAGTCGAATGTTTGGGATTTATTATCCGTAAATATTTTGAATATTTACATATTACCCCGTACCTTATCCTATAAATTTCAAAAATCCGATATCCCCGTATGCCGTGTCTGCGTTTTCGTACCCGTGCAACATAGGTCTAAATTAGCACATGTTAAGCTGCAATATTGGTGGGAAGTTAAGCTTACAACATTTATTGTGTTTGATTAGAGCCATTATTCATGAACAACAAAGTACTAGGTCATTGATGGGAAGCTATGTTATAATGATTATTTTCATGTGAATGAAAATAATTTAATGGGAGATTGTTTTGATGGTGACAGCAAAGCAGGGTAGAAAACTAAGGCAGTCCATGAAGATGTTCGGTCCGAAAGACGATCGGTCAATATTTCAGGCAGGTGTAAGACTTTTGACGTGGTTCGAAGGCGGAGTTCGGAGGCTCTAGACTTTCAGTGGATTGAAAGAAGTGGAGTTAGAGTGAATGAAGTAGTTATTTAGTTGAGGGAGTTAGTATGGTTGTGCGACTGGTTAAAGGAGGCTTCAAATATTTTGCGCAATTTCTGGAAGAAATTAACGTCAATAAGGAGAGAAGTGATGGGGGCCAAGGAGGAAAAATGATCTGGAAAGTTCATTCGCCTCGAGGTGAGGAAGGTGGGTAGGACAGAATCAATTTGTATCCTTGAAATTGTTGAAGGCTTTGGCCGGAGGGACTCTGCGGACAAACTGAGAAGGTTTGTCCAGGAGGACTTAGGGAAACCCAAAGACAAAACATGTCCTACGCAGAGACAAAGACCCTTCCAAATGGGTTGGATTTTGCTGTAGAGGAAGGCTCGTTTTCTGACGCTATTAATTTCCTGGACAAATGCTTAGGTAGGTAGAAGATGTGAGGTGCCCTATCCCTTCGAGATTGGACATCTTGGGTGGATATTAAATGGAAATCGGCAGTAAGAGTCCGTGTGGTAGATATGAATGGCACATTCTATCTATTCGAATTTCCATCGAAAGAGATAGCTGACAGATTCTTGCTTGAGAAGGAGTGGAGGATTAATCAAGTCATCTTGACCTTGGAAAGGTGGAATCCGGTGACCTACTGTCAGTCTGTCACAAAGTCGGAAGCTTTCCAGGGGAGGCTTGGATTAGGGTGTTAGGACTGCCGCTACTCCTGTGTGTAGATGTGGTTTTTGCAAAATCGGGGACTTTTGTGGTGGTTTTATGGACATTGATGAACCTACAAAATTAAGGGAGGATTTAAGGTGGGCCAGGATTTTGGTGCGATATCTTGAATATGCCAGTGAGACCGCGAGAGCTTGGATTGGATAGAGTAATCGTATTTTTGTGGTACCAATCTGGGCTGAAACTAGGGCGGCTTGCCTCTGGTGACCTTCTCGAGGTCAAGGCGGAGACGAGGGAAGAAGGGCTTTCGGAAACCCTCGAGGAGATGCAGTGGCCAGCACGTGCCACCAAAGCAAGTCAACAGAGGACAAAGAAGCAGAACAACAGATGCGCAAGAAATCAGGAGTCAGATTTAGGGCTGAACTTGGTAACGGTGTCGTTCAAGAAGGAACTGCCAACTCTTTGGGCCCATACAGAATATTGGGAATGGGTTGCATGACCAGAAAGTGGAGAAGGGTCTAAAGGCACTACTGGTCCAGGGTTGGACCAGGAAGAAGCTCCATAAATTATAGGGGGGGGGGATTTTTGGGCCTTTTCATTCCAGCTTTATTGAACATAGGGGTTTTCAGCTTAATGGGTCGGCAAATATCGAAGAATATTTAAGCCAGGGCAAACAAATGGAGATGTCGCGTTCAGGCGTCGACTCGACTTGTGGCCAAGGTACGGTCAACACTGTAAAGGAAGTCTTGAGAGTGAGAGAGGCCCGCCAAGAAATGGGGAAGGTCGACGAGTTCCAGGGTGGATGTACTGAATGTAGGGCTCTGATGGTGAATGACACAGTGCAATGGTTTCTTAACAAGGAGAGAGGACAGGAGGTGAGAAGCATTTCCAGGTGGAGACGGAGATTCTAGGGAGACTTGATATCACCGAGTAGACGTCCAATGTCAAGATTTGGCTAAAGAGCTTCGGAGAGGTGAAAAGGATGACGCCCATGAGGTGTCGGGTGAAGAAATCGCTGAACCCCTGGTATATACGCCTCTTGCTATGGTGAGTCCGGAGGGGAGAGGCCAAAGGAAATGATAGGGTAGTTCTAGAATGCATAAGTAATGATAGTCCTGCATGGGTAAGAAACAAAGCTAAGAGTTTGGGTCGTTTTCTGGGTATCTCTTGGAAAGAGTATGAAGATAAAATCGTCGAATTGCTCTTGGACATCGAAAGGGGCGCACTATAAGCAAAAGTAAGAAAGGGGAGTCACGATGTAAGAGAGGGGGTGGTATTCGAGAGAGTTAAAGAATCTGTGCTGCATAATTAATTTTGATGAGGTAGCCAGCTGGAAGGAAGGGGGAAATAGAATTCAGCACTCATGTTGATTATTTATGGATTTAAAAATTCTGAGTTGGAATGTGAGGGGATTGAATGACTAGAAGAAGAGACAATTAATGGGGGAAGCTATAAGAAGGTGGAAGCCGAGTGTGGTTTGTCTTTAGGAAACTAAAATAGGAACCATGGATTATAGGACGGTGATTGGTGATTAGTGTGGCTGGTAACAGACGGATGGATTGGGTTCACAAAGAAGCTATAGGGGCTGCTTGGGGTATTTTGGTGATGTGGGAAGTCTTCTCAAATCTAGAAGTTATACTTGGTAATCATTCTGTTTCATGCCGGTTCAACCAAGAGGGGGTAGACTTCACATGGCTATTTTTAGGTATCTATGGTCCTCTTGAAACGTCCCAGGAGGAGCTGTGAGCAAAATTGAAAGACGTTAGGAGAAAATGGAATTGTCCATGGTGTGTAGGGGGGACTTCAACGTTGTTCGGTTTCCTGATGAGCGTTCAGGGATGCAGTGTTTTCGAAGCCCATGGAAGTCTTTACTGACTTTATTAATGACGTGGAATTAATTGATCTACCATTAGTTGAAAGCTCTTTCACCTAGTTTCGAGGCTGGAATAGTCATCAGTGCTCAAGGATAGACATAGACAGCTTTTTGGTGTCTTTTGATTGGGAGGATGAGTGGGGTGAGCTCATCCAGACTAGTCTTCCAAGGGTGACTTCAGATCATGTGCCTATTATGTTAGAGTGGTGGATCGAAGAACGCCGTTCAGATTTGAGAACATGTCTCTTAAGGAGCAATGACTTATGGATTGGGTTAAAGCCAAATGGAGTTCTTACGGCCTGTTGGTAAACCTTGTTTTAGGTTAGCAAATTTCTGAAACAGGATCTTAAAGAGTGGAATAAGGAGACGTTCGGGAGAATAGATAAAAAATTTAAAGAAGCGATGGAGGAGGTCAAGAGACTGGATGATTTAGACAGTTCAGGGGGGCTATGCTGCAAGGAGGCAAGAGGTAAAACTGGAACTTGAGAAGCTTTCGATTAAAGAAGAAATTAGTTGGAGACAGAAATCCCGATTTTGTGGCTCAAGGAAGGGGATAAGAACACAAGATTTTTTTATCGGATGGCCAGTATTCACAAAAGCAATAACCGGATCAGGAAATTAAAGATCAGAGGGTCAGTGCGACGTGCGGCAGAAGATGCACAGCAGATTAAGCAAGGCGTAGTCAGTATTTACCGGGACTTGTACTCGGTAGGTAGGGGTTCTTTCATGGAGATGGATGGGCTCTCTTTTAAGTTCTTATCGGAGGCGGAAGAGTCTTCACTAGAGCAACCCTTTTCTGAAGAAGTTGTTTCGGCTTTGAAGAGCTTAAGTGGGGATAAAGCTCCGGGGCCGGATGGGTTCTCTTTAGCTTTCTTTAAGCACTGTTGGGAGGTTGTTTCAATCTTTTTTCGAGACTGGTGAGTTTGAAAAAAGCCTCAATGCTTCCTTTATTGCCCTTATCCCCAAAAAGAAGGGTGCAGAAGAGTTGAAAGACTTTAGGCCAATCAGTCTCGTCAGGGGAATGTATAAGATTATATCAAAGGTGCTAGCAACTCGGCTAAGGAGGGTAATTGGAAAGGTGACTTCCGAGTCCCATCATGCCTTTGTGGGGGACCGTCATATTTTGGATGCAACTTTAATAGCTAACAAGGTGGTGGATGCTAGGTTAAGGAGTGGGGTTCCGGGGTTGTTATGTAAGTTGGATATAGAGAAGGCGTACGACCATGCGGACTGGAATTTCTGATGTATCTTCTATCGAGAATGGGGTTTGGAGAACGATGGAGAAGGTGGATTTTCTTTTGCATATCAACTGATAGATTCTCAGTACTGGTTAATGGGGAACCAACGGGTTTCTTCAGCAAGGGGACCCCCTTTCTCCGTTCTAGATTATTGTCATAATGAAGGGTTTAATCCGACTCATTGAGAAGACAGTGGATGTAGGTTATATTCAGGGGTTTGGAGTAGGTAGAGAGGGACATCAAATGATGAGTGTTTCGCACTTACTGTTCACAAATGACTCGTTTTTTGTGATGCTAGCAGATCTGGATATTCCCGGTTAATTTAATTTAATTTTTTTTTTCCAGACGATGTGGGTTGAAAATCAACATTTCCAAATGTGAAATAATTCCGGTAGGCGAGGTGGAGGATATAGAGCAGTTAGTTACATTTTTCGAGTGCAAGTCTGTGTATGCCAACCTCATATATAGGGCTCCCGTTGGGTGCTCACTTTACAAGTGTCGCATCATGGACTTCGGCGATTGAGAGGTTTGAAAGTAAGTTGGCGGGTTGGAAGAGACATCTTTTGTCGAAGGGAAGTACTTACTCTTATCAAAAGTACTTTAGCTAGCTTGCCTACGTATTTTACGCCGGTGTTTGTGATGCCGAATTCGGTGGCTAGGAGGCTGGAGCATAGTCGTCAAAGTCAAGAGGCGCCAAAAAGGCGATAGGTCCAAATTTGAGGCGAGAGGCAAGGCGCTAAAAAGGCACCAAAAAGGCGCTCACGGAAAAAATAGTAAGGAAAAATACATATAAGTATATAGCTTAACAAATATCAACAAAGCATGTTATAAGTGAGCATAATACATGAAACTAAGTGTTGGAAAACTAGTGTTTTTAAGTGAAGTAAATTGGGGCTTTGAGGCACTAATTTATTTGAGTCATTTATGTAATGACTAGGTAATTGTGGAATTATGTTCTTCTCCATGAATACATAAGAATAGTATATTTATTTGTCCAATTCGGATTTCGGATGAATAAGTTATAGAGGCTTAAAGTATGACATTGGAAGAATTGGAAGTGGGTTATCCCACATTGGAAAAATATGAAAGGTTTGAATGGTTTATATACAAAGGCTCCCTTGTGTTGGGTAAGCTTGTATAGAAAGAACTATCCCTCCCGCGCCCGCAAGGGGGGGTGCGAATCAATATCCAATTTGTCTTGGGCCGGCTTACTCATGTGCCCGCATATGCGGACACGAATGTCAGACCAAATTGTGCTACCTTGACAAGTCCACCTTTTGTTTATTTTTTGAATTCAATGTCTGTTTTAATTGGGCCACAGTTGACCCGATTTCGTTTGTCTGAACCTAAAAAAGTACAAGAAAAAACCCAACGAGTGCCTTAGTCGACTATAGGCTGGAGAAGCTAGAGAGATTTTTTGTGGGAAGGATGTAAGGAAGTGCGCAAGTATCACCTTCTCAGATGGGATAAAGTTTGTTCCAGCATTAAAGGGGGAGGTTTGGGGATTAAAAGGTTGAAAGTATTCAACAAGGCTTTGGTAGGCAAATGGCTTTGGAGATACTTGGTTAAAAAAGATGCCTTGTGGAGAAGGATCGTGATTAACTAATATGGGTTTGGTGGACTCTTTTTGGTTTTCAGCTGTGGCTTAATCTCCTTAGGGGGTGGGGGTTTGGAGAGGTATCCAGAAAGGGTGGCATCGGGTGAAGGATTTAATTCGCTTCGAGGTTGGCAATGGTTCCATAATTCTTTTTTGGAGGGATGTTTGGTGTGGAGTTCCCTAATCTTTTCAATCTTTCCGTTGACAAGGATGCCCTAGTTAACTCTTTTTTGAGCTGGAATACATGTTCAGTCACGTGGGATCCTATTTTTTGAAGGAATTTGCAAGATTGGGAACTAGAATCTTTCTTTGCCTTTACTGAGAAGTTGCATTCTGTGGATATTTTGAGGGGATGATGAGGACAGAGCTTTGTGGAAAGGGGTTGGTAACAGCACTTTCACAATGAGGCCGTTCTACTCAAAACTGGAAGGGAGTATTACAAAGACTTTCCCTTGGAAAGCTATTTGGAAAACCAAGGCCCCGTCTAGAGTTGCTTTTTTCATGTGGGATGCAGCAAATGAAATAATTCTTACGGAAGATAATTTGCGCAAACGGAAGATCATTCATTTCAACAGATGTTTCATTTGCAAGAGTAATGAGGAGAGTGTCTTCTTCACTGCTCAGTGTCACACAAATTATGGAATGTCATCATGAATCTTTTTCACTTATCATGGGTTTCCCCCTTTTCTGTTAAAGAGCTGGTTCTTAGCTGGTCGCTCTATAAACGAAAAAAAGAAGTTGGGTTTGGGAAGCTGTCCCTTTCTGCATCTGTTGGTTGGACGTTGTGGATGGAGATGAACCACAGAGCTTTTGAAAATGTTGAGATGCCTATTTCCAAACTGAAGGAGATCATGCTCTACACCTTATATTTCTAGTGTAAAGACTATGTCACGCCTTCAGTTCCTTTTGTTGAGTTTTTGGACATTCTTGTTATAGTCTAGTATGACTTTGTGGTTTTACTCTTCTTGTACATAGGACGCGTCACCTGTTTTGACGCATGTTTATAATACTTATAAAAAAAAAGTTACAATATTGGTATTGATTGGTTATTTAGGTTCCCCACCATTTTATCTACCGATTTTTTTTTCCAATTACATTGTTTCTTAAATTGTCTTCAATTTAAGTTGGCTTAATTCAGGAGGACGGGATCTAATTTGTCTACCAACCTATTTCATATATGTATGGGAGCTTCCATCACGGGTGCTTGCTTTCCTGCATACTGCAAGCCCCGCAGATTAATCTGCAAGACTCACGCTCTAAGGAAGATAGACTAGCAAGTTTTGGTACCAGCCTTTGTAAATTTTGGTAGCATGTTTCAATGGTAACACAAGTGATGGGAGCTGGTGGCGGGGAGAGGTAGGATAGCTCGTGGTACTCACATCCTACTCCAATCGTCCTCACGGTGTTCCGAAAATTTGTTCGTTCCACCTTTTAGTGCGCTGTTCAACCTAGGGTTTGAGCTGCCGTAGGAGGTACGTTGTGTTTTGAGGGTAACCGCCAGTGCAGAGCTTCACCCGCACTGCATGACCGGATCTCGCCTTTCGCCGCCGCCGAAAGTTGCCGGAAAGTTCTCACGCTTCACGCCGCCGCAATGAAATTTTTTTTGGTTTGCTTCCTGACAACACAGCCGGATCGCCGTGAGGCTCCGAGTAATGCTTGGTGGTCGGGTTTCTCGTCCGATTAGGTCAAAGCTTCCAATCCTTGGTGTTGTGATGGGTGATTAAACCGTGTTTCAGGCGGTAGGTCAAAGCTTCCAACGCTTCTAACCGAGATTCAGCTTTGTCAAAGATATTGGTCGTTCGAAAGTATGTCAACACCGATAGGATCTTTTTCAAGCCGGGTGGAAGAGTTTTGAAGTTGTTAGAGTGCGGAGAAGAAAAGGGTTGAGTTTAGAGTGGTGGAGAGACATAAAGGAAGACCACACGAGATTGTTCGCCTGCCTTCGAAGTGGTTGTGCGTTTGGCTGGGAAGATTTTCATCGCCTTGTGATGTCTGGTGGAAGATGCTGCAGAAGAAATGGCGGGATGCCATAGTGGCAAAAGAAATGGCGGGATGCCATAGTGGCAAAGGAACGGAACTCAGCAGGTAGCTTTATTAAGGTTATAGTAAGAGGTTCGGGAAGTCGTATGATCCGCATCCCGAAAACGATCCCAACTCAGATGGGATTTGGTGGTTGATAAGCTTCGTAGGTTCCCGTGAGTTCGTGCAGGCGGGAGAGGCATATCCCCATTTTCTTTGAGGGAAGGCCAGAAGATAGCATAGGCAAAAGGAAGTTTTCTGGTCCCTCGCATAGAGAGAAGATGGAAAGCAAAGGACATTTCAAATCTTACAAGGATGCTACGATGATTCTTCCATGGCCTGACCAAGTCACTTGTAATGGCAAGGATCAGGAGAAGAAGGTTGTGGACTTTCGTGAATGCGCGACTCTTGCGGTGGAGCTTCTGAGTTTTTGGAAAGATGTTTGGCGGGGAGAGTCAACCGGAAGATAACTCCTAATTTGGATAGGTCGGAAATACGTAGTGGGTGGAACGCAAATGGAAGATAGCGAGGGGAGCTCGGGTGGTAAAGGGTGGGGAGTCTTTCTTCTTCGCTCTTCCGCCTAAAATGGAAGTTGAGCGTATTTTAATGGAGAAGAATTGGAGGATAAATCAGACGATTTTTTCTCGAACGATGGTATCCGTAAATCAATCAAGCTTCCGTAAAGAAAGGAGACCTGAGAAGTGGGTTAGAGCGATGGGCCTTCCTCTCGCATCTACGGGAAACCAAGTTTTTCAAGCCATCGGGGATTCCTGTGGAGGGTTCGTGTGAATTGATGAAGAAACAGAGCGCCGCTCGAATTTGCGCCGGGCCCGTATTCTTGTCCGCTTGCTGAATCAATTTCGACACGCTGCTCGTATAGTGGGTAGGAGGAAGTGTGTTCGCAATTCCAATTGGGCTGAAATTGCTACCTTTTTCTCTCCTTCACAATCTCGGGGTGGCGGTGGAGGTGGAATTCTCGGCAAGCATTCGCGGTGGTCGCAGGATAGAAGAACGCAGTGAATTACACGTGTCGGTTTCTCGGTGTTAAGGCTTCAAATGGACGAAACCACTCGACTCTTCGCACGGGTTCAAAAGGTCGGGAAGGCACGCTGGGTGCGTAATTCAAATTTTAAACAGATGTTCAAAACGATGGCGCTCGTAGGGGGACTTTTTTCAAGGCATTCAGATTCGCGCTTTTATCGGGCTGGTCAAAATAGACCGAAACATGGACGCATTAGTGGACCTTCTAAATTCTCTAAGGCGCATAAGGGCAAATGGGTGGTTCGTGATACCCCTAGGACGAAGAGTTTTAATGGGCCCGGACCTTCTAGTTGTAATTTTTCTAGGGAAATTTTTCTAAGGGGACAGATGGGCCCTGGGGAAGTCTAGTGAGAAGGTTGGTGAGCCCGATTGCTAGCTTCTATTAGCGCCAATAGAGACGAGGCAAAGAACGACTAACAGCTTCGAGTCCCAACTAGGGATGAGAGGGGTAGAAGTTCGGTGGTTAGATCCGATTTCAAGCCCGACGAACGTAAGGGCCTGACGACTCGCATGCTTAAACTCTCAATAAAGATGATGTTTTAGGGCGTAATTTGTCGAGGAAGGAGGGCCCGGAAGGGGTCTTCGCCGACATGGTCGGTGGCGAAAGGTCTTTATCATCGATGTAGAGGCGGTGCGGAGGTTACAAAACAAGGATAGACCTCGAGTGAGCGCGTCGAGGATGGCATTTTGTCCTGCACGAAAGGATTCCTATGGGAGAAAGCCACCATTCGAAATCTTTGGAAGAGTTGGTTATTTGAGTCGCCGAACTTGGAGAGGCCTGTTGCCGATGCTACTTCAGGTACTTTGGAAGGACCTGTGAATTGCGAGGAAACTATTCAGACATAGCCTGTTATGGGCGTTGGCTTTTTAGATCCTAATCAAGGAAAGGGTTACTACTCTCCAAGTGGTGCCATTAGTGAGTGCTCGGGTGATGAGTTGGAAGAGCCTTTGGATTGCACATTTGCACCCCACTCGCGAAGATCCACCCTCCTGTGTCGGGTGCTGCGGAATCTCTTAAGGATGCTTCACTGCAGAGTATTTATCGGTCGCTTGGGTTAAATCCGTAATCAAGATTTTCGAGAATTTTTAGGAGTGTCTTATGGGGTTATGAAGACAAAATTTTGGATCTGCTACGGGATATTGATCAAGATCGTAAGTTCCCAAGGATAACAAGATCAAAAAGCCAGGCCAAGGGGTTATGGAATTTAAGCAACTGTAGTCTAAATTTCAATAACGATTGATAACAGCTGGATAGGGTGGAAAATAGATTGTAATTATGAATACACGAATTATTACTTGGAACGTGTGGGGACTTGATGACAGAGAGAAGAGACTTCTCATTAGGGTTGTTTTTCGAAGATGGAAGCCGCAGGTAGTGTGTTTTGTTGAAACAAAAATTGAGGCTATGGATTGGGAATTGGTTAATAGTGTCTGGGATAATAGATGGGTCGAATGGGTTTGTTTAAAGGCCTCGGGTACAGCGGGTGGCATTCTTGTTATGTGGGATCAGAGTTTTGTCTCAAAGGTAGAAGCGACTATCGGTGTTCACTCTGTTTCTTGTGTTTTGAAGTTCGAGGAGACCAACAAAAATTGGCTGTTTTTTGGAGTTTACGGTCCCTCTTCAGTAGTGGAGAGAAGGAACTTATGGGAGGAATTAGTAGCAGCTTGGAGGAGGTGGAATATTCCGTGGTGCATAGGGGGTGATTTTAATGTTGTCCGCTTTCCTCATGAGCGGTCGGGAGCCAGCGCTTTCACGTCTGCGATGACCAAGTTTAATGATTTCCTCAATGCATCAAGATTAGTAGACCTGCCTCTGGAGGGGGGAGAATTCACTTGATTCAGAAATGGAGGTAGACATCAGTTCTCTAGGATCGACAGGTTCCTCGTATCCGCATATTGGGGAGATAGTTTTTGCATATCTAGACAATCCTGCCTTCCCAGAATAGTGTCAGACCATGTTCCATTACTTCTTGAAAGTGAAGTGATTAGCAGGAAAAGTCTGTTTAGGTTTGATAATATGTGGCTTAAAGAGTAGGGATGTATGGAGTGGGTTAAAGCGAGATGGAAGTCATATTTTGTCGAGGGGGATCCAGGTTTCATAGTGGCCAAGAAGCTTCAAGCGCTGAAGCAGGACTTAAAAACATGGAACAGAGAAGTTTTCGGCAGGGTAGACCTTAAAATCAAAGAGCTGGAAGAGAAGATAAGGAGTATAGATGAAAGTATTGGGGAAGAAGAGAGTTATGAGGTCGAGGTAAGTCGTAGAGAGGAAATCATTGTAGAGCTGGAACGTCTTCTTAAAAGTGAGGAGATTAGTTGGAGGCAAAAATCCCGTATTCAGTGGCTAAGGGAGGGAGATAGAAATACTAAATTTTTTCAACGTATGGCGCGTGTTCATTATGCAGCAAACCAGATCCATAAGGTCACCATAGATGGTATAACTTTGCAAGATCCTGCAGAGGTAAAGAAAGGCATTGTGGAGTTCTATTAGAATCTGTACAAGGACAAAGTGAATGGAGAGCTATTTTGGGCGGTGTCAGCTTCAAATCTCTAAGCTCCGAAGATGTGGATGGTCTGGAACAGGCTTTTTCAGAGGAGGAAGTAGTGGCAGCTTTGCGTAGCTTGAGTGGAGATAAAGCTCCAGGCCGATGGTTTCTCCTTGGCCTTTTTTCAAGATTGCCGGAAGTAGTGAAAGACAACATTCTGAAGGTTTTTAATCATTTCCACGATAACTTTCGGTTTGAGAAGAGCCTGAACTCTACCTTCATTGTCTTGGTTCCTAAGAAAAAAGGAGCCAGTGACATCAAGGACTTCAGGCCTATCAGTCTAGTTGGCGGGGTGTACAAGCTCATCTCCAAGGTGATGTCTCAGAGGTTGAGGAAGGTGTTGGGCAAGATCATCTCCGATTCCCAGCATGCTTTTGTCATGGAGAGGCAAATTCTCGATGCATCTTTGATTGTCAATGAAATTGTGGATGCTAGATTAAAAAGTGGCGTTTCGGGGATTCTATGCAAGCTGGATATAGAAAAGGCATATGATCATGTAAATTGGGGTTTTTTGTTACACCTTATGGAAAGGATGGGTTTCGGTTTCAAGTGGAGGAGATGGATCCAGTTTTGCATATCTTCAGCTAGGTTCTCGGTGTTGGTCAATGGAGATTCCGCAGGTTTTTTCCCGAGCTCGAGGGGTTTGAGACAAGGAGATCCCCTCTCCTTTTTTGTTCATCATAGTCATGGAGGCCTGTAGCAAACTTCTGGAGAAAGCTCTGCTTTGGGAGGCTACATCTAGGGGTGGCAATTTGAGGCATGACACAATTGGCCGACACGAACACGAGATGAAATTATAGGGTTTGGGCTGGGGCTTATCGGGTTTGGGTCGTTATAAGGCCAACACGATAAGGCACGATAAAAAATGAGTTGTTATTGGGCTGGCTTGATAAGCACGGTAAGACACGATAATTAAAGTATATATGTTTTAAAAATATATTTTTAAAAATTTACTAGGGATTATTCACTTATTTCGAATTGTTTTCATGATTATTTCATAGTTTTATCATTTGAAATTTGTGACTTTTAAACTACTTTACTATTTATATTGATAAATTTTCAAAATATGTATTAAAAAATCAAAATTATATATTTTATAATGTTTATTGGGCTTAACGGACTTAATTGGCCTGACTAAATAAATCGTATTTTATAATGTTTATCGTGCCGTGCTTTTCGTGTTTTTATCGTATCGTGTTCGGGTTTTAATATTAGGCACGATAAGCTTATTGTGCCATGTTCGTGTTCGTGCTTATCGTGCTATGCAGTTATCGTGTCGGCCCGATAACAGCCCGGCATGACCGATTTGCCACCCCTAGCTACATCAGTGGGTTTAAAGTGGGTGGGGAAAATTCTACGGAGACTTTGGTGTCTCATCTCCTCTTTGCATACGACACTAGTTTTTTGCGGTGCGGAGCAGTCCCAACTGGGCTATCTTAGGATGGTGCTGCTTTTTCTTTCAGGCGGCTTCTGGGTTGCGCATCAATATTTTCAAAAGTGATATCATTCCAGTGGGCGATGCTCAGGATGTTAACGCTTTGGCTTCTTTTTTCGGATGCAAGGATGCCTATCTTCCGTCCGTGTACCTTGGTTTGCCTATTGGAGCCACGTATAAGAACAAGAATGTATGGAACTCAGTGGTTGCTAGATTCGAACGTCGTTTGGCGGGTTGGAAGAAGCAGTGTTTGTCGAAAGGGGGGAGATTGGTGTTGGTGAAAAATACTCTCTCCAATTTGCCTACGTATTTTCTGTCACTCTTCGTAATCCCAGCTTCGGTTCGTAATAGATTAGAGAAGCTGGAAAGGGATTTTTTGTGGGATGGTTGGTCGTCGTTGCGGAAATTTCACCTTGTTAATTGGGACATAGTTTGCTCTGATTTGGGGAAAGGGGGCTTAGGAGTGAAAAATCTCAAATTGTTTAATGAAGCCCTGCTTGGGAAGTGGTTGTGGAGATACTTGGTAGATAAGGGGGCCTTATGGAGGAAAGTGGTGGAGAGTAAATATGGCTTAGCGAATCATTTGTGGTTTCCAGCAGAGGTCTCTGAAGCTTTTGGGGTAGGAGTATGGAAACGTATTAGTAAAGGCTGGAATGCTTTTGGTAGAAATATTTCATTCGAGATTGGGTCGGGGGTGAAGGTGGAATTTTGGAAAGACTTATGGTGTGGAGATGAGGTGTTATCCAGATCATTTCTAGAGCTCTTCTCGTCTAGGGAAAGGAATAGTTTGATCAGCTCGGTGCTCTATTTAGAGGGAGGTCGAGTATCCTGGAACCCGATGTTTAGAAGAAATTTTCAGGATTGGGAGATGGATTTGGTGACTAGATTCTTTGAGCTCCTTTACGCTCAAAAAGTTGGTGGTGAGTCTGATAGGGTGGTTTGGAGAGGGTCGAAGGACAGCAAATTCTCAGTGAAAGGTTATTATGCCAAACTGTCAAATAGAGATCGATCATCTTTTCCATGGAAGTCGGTGTGGAAGACGGTAGCTCCAAGTCGCGTAGCCTTTTTTGCTTGGGAAGTGGCGAACGAGGCTATTCTAACCGGGGATAACCTGAGGAAAAGAGGGATGATATATGTTAACAGATGCTTCTTGTGCAAGGAGAGTGAGGAGAGTGTAAATCACTTGGTTTTGCCCTGCCCGGTGGTTGGGGAACTGTGGAACCTTTTGTTCCGCTTGTTCAAAGTGGAGTGGGTACTCCCAGAGACCTCCAAAGATTTGCTGTGGAGCTGGAGGTATTTTTGGCGTAGGAAGGAAAGAAATCTTTTGTGGGAAGTTGCTCCGTTGGGGTTGTGGTGGACAATATGGAAGGAAAGAAATCGGAGAGCTTTTGATAACGAGGAAGGATCTATTTCAAATTTGAAGAGTGCTCTGCTTCATCTCCTGTTTGTGTGGTGTGCAGGGGCTGGGCACTTACATTCTCCCCCGTCTTCCTTTTTTGTAGATTTTGTGCAAAACTTTCCTTTACAATAGTTAGTCTTTTGTCTTTTTTCTTCTTTGTATATAGGACGCGTCACCTGTTTTGACGCTCTGATATTTATATGCATTTACCTTTATAAAAAAAAGTATAATTTTTTTTTTTGCATGTCAAATAGATGGAGCCATTTTTGGATATTACAAGCATATACAATCATCTACATCCCAAGCAATCGGGACAAAGGATATCAAAGGAAATCAAGAGTTTGGCTGTTATTTGCAAGGAAATGATTGGTATTTTTCTTTCAAAGGTTTGGATCCTTTAAAACAAGTAATGTCCTATTTTGTATTTTGAGGATTTAGATACATGAAGAGGCACCTCATTCCTCTGGAGATATATGCGTTTTTTTTTTCCGTTCAAATATGTTATAATGTGATGGTTCATATTTATTCTTCTAGGAACTTCAATGCAGTGATTGGTCAAGCCGTCCCCTTACAGAAGAGCAAAGGACATATGCAGCTATAGATGCACATTGTTTGATTGAGATATTCAATGTCTTCCGGCTCAAAGTCCTCGAGGAAGGTTTGTGTGACATAATCTTTTGAACTTGTCACATGGCATATGTGGTAAAACCATCCTTGATATAATGAAATATGAAGCGTATACACTGTAAAAGTAACATAGAACATTAAAAATCGTTATTCAGCATTTAAAGCTTGTTTGGGATGCGAACTTTGAGCTGTTTGATTGAGATTATTTCTTACCTCCTCTAAGTGTAGTTTGGGACATGGACTTTAAATTGTTTCATGTCTGGACATCCCTTTTTAACATCATGACCAAGTTTGTTGTTCAACACCTAACTCTAGTATGGGATTGTGAGAACCCCGTTTTGAACCTCTTCGAAACGTGGTTTTTCACAGGGACATAGACTTGTCTCCTAGCTCTAGCCTCTAGCCAATCTAGACGTGACTCCTGCCCTATTTATTAAGTCCTAACCTCCTCAACTTAATCCTTTGACTATAATTAACTTTCAGAAATATTATTCACAAATATCTTCCTAACTCTAGTATTCTTAACCATCTAGATTATGCTTCCAAAAAATTTAAAACAACCCTGATCACTCCAGGGAAAACTTTAGAAGATTCTGTAAGACTTCTCTTTATCTCACATTAAATTGCGGGCATCACACGTGTCAGGTTCAATTCATGTGTGCTTCATTTCTGGCTTTGGATTTGTTTGCAAGGGATGTTGGCAGGTCCCTATGGTGGTCTTAGTCATATAGGTGGGTCCGATGTGGCCCTAATGTGGTAGCTCTTTTTTTATTTATAAGATGGTAGCTCTTCCCCATGGTCATTAAAAAAACATTGTGAGGTGGTACATCAGGCTACCCAGCAAAATTTTATTTTAGTTCTAATATCTATCAGCTTCATTAAAATTTTCGTGCCTTTCATGTACGACTCTAATATAATGCTACTATCCCTCTACAATGTTTTCACTGAAAGCCCATTGTTTGGCTCTTTACTTTATTTTTTTGTGTGGCTTTTTGGTTGCTTCTGCATATAAAAATAACAAAATAAAACTATCCTTTTACTTGTAATTTTGAAGCTCCAGAACTGAGATCCGTCGTGAGTGCCTAGGGACGCTAACAAAGAGAGGATGGGAAAAGAAGATCTATTCTAGGCAAGTTGGATCTGCTTTTGTAGATGGGGCCATCATAAGCTTAAAACATGTGATTGTGGTCAATGCCCTGTTAGGTACCCAAAGTCACCTACTTGTCTATCCATCGATGAATGTAAAGCTTGTTGGTCAAGATTCAGTGATGTTCCTTTGTGTCAATCCGGAGCCACATGGCTATTTTTTTTAGCATAATAGCATCAAATCTTATAATTTGGTACACATTAAAGACTGAAGACTGAGAATGTAAAGTATGTGTCCGTTATACTCAAAACTGAAGACTTTGAATGTAAAGTGTGTCCGTTATAGTTTATACTCAGAACTTTTTTATTATAAAATCAAAGAAACTTCTTAGATTTTCCTTGGCCTTCTACTTGTAGTCCTTGTATTGAAATATATTTGGTTGGGTCATTGCAGGACATTTGTTTCACGGTGTCACAGAACTCGGATTGTCAAATTTGGACCTTGGCTTGAAACAGATTCTGAAAGAGCCTACTGATTGTAATAAGATTTCACGGACCAACTTTTGTGAAGCTCTAGAGATGGTTCGAGCCACTACGATTGTACTTCCTCTAAGAATACATGCTGTGGAGGGAGTGACATTGAGGGAATCATATATAAATACCAAACCCATGAATGACACCCTCTTGCAGATTGTGAGAAAATATTGTGATAAAATTATGTTGAAAGAATCTGATAGAAAGCCTAGAACATCCAAAAAGAAAAGTAAAAGAAAATCTTCGGCTGAATTAATATCCAAAGAAAGACGAGTAAATAATGTTGATGACTATGGTCCACCACCATGGGATTGTTCCTTGGGCGGTGATGGATGCCCTAAGTTTCTATGTGACGTGATGGTAAGTAGTAGCTCATGTATTTGTAATTATGCTTCTTTTGTTAGTTTTGAAGGTATTTGTTCTATTACATTTACAATTAGTTTTAGGTATGTCGGAATCCCATATTTGTTCTTTTTTCTTATGATGACTATTGAGTTGAAAGAGTAAATTACAATTCAAATCAGGCTAATGCATACTATCACTTAGGTGGAAGGCTTGGCTAAACACTTGAGGTGTGTTGGGATAGATGCCGCAGTACCCAAGTTGAGAAAGCCAGATAGCAGGTGTTATTTTCATTTATGTGCAAAGCAAATAAAATAAAGGAAAAAGGAAGACGCTATTCTTTGTGTGTGTGTGTGTGTGTATTGTTTTTAATTACAAAATTAATCATATTTGTTATTTGAGTGGTTTATGGTTCATGTATTTCTTCAGGGACTTAATAGAGCAAACTTACAAAGAGAAGAGAGTGCTCTTAACTCGAGATGCCAAGCTTTTGAGACATGATTATCTGATAAGTAATCAAATATATAGAGTGAAGAGTCTTCTTAAAAATGACCAGCTCGTAGAGGTATTTTTTACATTATCTTGAAGATGGAGATGGCTACTGTAATTGTTAAAGTTGATCACTTGATTTGCAACTGATTGAACAATTACCCTCGATTAAATTTTTTTCCCGGTCATTTAGCATTTAATATTTTAAATATAAGATTTCTTCAGTGACACCCATTAATTTAATAATTCTTGCTGTCGGTCCCTGCATGGACAAGAAGTGGCTGTTAGAGATTTTTCTATTCTACATTTCTCATGTTGTTGACGTACTACCTCTCTAACAATTTAAGAATTTTCAGTCTTTGGTAAAGTGACGCTATTTCTTTTTGGGAGGTTAAGTTAGAGTTAATATTGCAGGTAATCCAAACTTTCCAGTTGGAAATTAGTGAGAATCAACTAATGTCAAGGTGCACTAAATGCAACGGCAAGTTCATCCAAAAACCGCTCTCAACTGAAGAAGCTATTGACGCAGCCAAGGGATTCCAAGTGATCCCCAGTTGCCTGTTCGACAGGAATTTAGAGTTCTGGCAGTGCATGGACTGCAACCAACTTTACTGGGAGGTATATGATTTATTATTTATAGGAACAATTTTCATTCCGCATTTGAGTAGTCGTGATAAAGATCAGTGTTAAGTACTCGTTGTATGCATGCCATTCTAATTATTATCATGGCAACTAGTTAAGCTATCTTTAACTACCCATCTTAGAGTGCCAGGTTTTTAGTACATGTTGACACAGACCTTGATAGATTTTGAGGATGAATGGCATAGATTAATATGCCTTTATCCAGGTATTTATCCATTCTCAGAAAAGTTTGCCTCGAGGAGACTACGAGTGTATGATTTACTTGGTTCATGACCTGGAAGCAAAGCTTCGTAGGAATTCAAGTACTACCGTACTTGAGGGAGAAGAGGTTTGGGGTTTTTCTTTTCATGTTGATGGTGAGGAACTGAGGATGCTCTTCGAAAGTAGCTTTGAGGCCTTATAAATTGCATTATAGACAAAATTTCCCTATACCATGATGGCCTCTTTTCTATTCTACCATGGCAGTAATACGAGTTATTTTCTGCAAATGCAAGTACTTGTCTTACCTTTATAACCCTATTCTCTGTGCCCTGATCTTTATTTAAAGGTTGTGCTTTATGCCCCTGGCCCAGCTTGCACTTATTGACATTCGGATTAGAGGACATTTTGGGTTATCTAATGGTAACAAGTCACTCAAATTTTTTCCATCCTTTTTTCCTAGGGAAAACCTCTTTTATGTGGGAAAGGTGTTCAAGCCTCCAAGTAGTTCCTCTCCTGATATATTTTCTGTCCTGCAGACAGACTTGTGCACCCCAGCTTACAGGCCTGCATTTGGTTTATAACTTTTAAGGCGCTTCATCTGGTATATTTTGATAGGATATCCTTTAAAATGAATCAGAATAAATGTCTCAGATATTTGAATCATATCATTGTTCCAACTCAGATCGTCTTACTATTAAAGCATGATATTCATTGTCTGTTTTAAGCTTATAGATGAGTTTCGTACTTAACATAGTACTAGAGCGGTTTGGCAAGGATTAGACCTCATTTCATCTAGCCTGCATTTATATTAATAGGGTTCGGACATGATATAAATCGCTGGTCATTTCTTTGACAGGTTAAACTTTTAGATGGGTTGGGTTAATTAACATCACATCAAAGATCATGGTTTGTCAATGACTAGGGTTCAAATCACTGTGTTTGTATTTATCTTAAATCTTAAAAATATCAAAAGGGCCAAGTACTAGCATAATATAAAGTGCATTCAGCATGATATAAGTTGTTGGGCCTCAATGTGGTACTTAACATGGTATCGGTGCTCAGGGTTTTGTAAGGATTAGGCTTCAAATCATTCAAGCTTTCGTTTATTCTAGCACAAACAACCGAAATGGTCCCTGAACTTTTTATTTTTTTCCAGATTGGTCCTTTTAAAAAAAGTCAATAGGGATCCTTGTACTGATCTAACTTGACGCAATTGGTCATTTTTTCCAATTCTGTCAATTTTCAGCCGTTAAGTCAACCCACTTGCATCTCACGTGATTTTTGCAAGGGATAAAATTGTCATTGCAGTGAAAAAAGTGCAAGGACCATTTTTGTACATTGTTTTTTTTTTTTTTTTTTTTTGATTTCCTTCCATATTGGATGGAAATGGTTGGATGAAAACTTTAATTAATGAAAGCTCTACAATATACCATTTTGCCATTAACTTTACATAGAAATCTAAGAAATCCCCACCATGTCCATCGACAAGTGAAACCCCACTATTGAATATTTCATCAGTTAATAAAAAATCTACACAGTTCACCATTCCGCCTCATCTCCTCCAAGACCTCTCATTTCCTGCTTATGTTCTTCATTCCCAAAATCAAAAAACATTTTCTTCTTTGAAATATGCCTAAAACTGGACTGTTTTGATGTTGTTATAACTATTACTTGAGAAATACCTCAGGATGGTTGAAATTGTAGAGTGGAGAAGGATGGGAAAGTTGTTTGTTGGTTTGAAATGTGAGATTAAGATGTGATTAGGGCTAGTAGATGGAGGTGGGAGGGTTTCAAATGATGGGAGAGGTGCGAGATTGAATTGTGAATGCAGAGAGAGAGTGAGACCTAGAATTGAAAACCCAGTAAATAGGGCCAATCTCCGTGTCAAATTCATTCATGTAAACAACAACCCCTGCAAGCTCTTTAAACCTCAAATCTTGGTCAACAATGGTGTCTGCGTCAAAGTCTTTCAGCCATTGAAGACGCTAGATGAGCATCGTGAGTGATTCTTGGACTCGGAAGTCTCTGGTGCGGAGGAATTTAAGGAGTACGACGTCGGATTTTTTGTTGTTTGGGAGGAGAGACAATACACCCACCAGTTTATTTCTACTGAAATCCAAAACCTTCAGACCAAACCCAACAATAATTCATTGTAGAGAATGGTCTCTGTACATTTTTAAGTAAAATGGCAATTTTACCCTTGATCAAAATAATTTGAGATGCACGTGGGGGACAAACGGATTAAAATTGACAGAATTGGACGGAAAGACCAATTGCGTTTTCCGTCATCAGTACAAGGATCAAAATTGAGCGTTAGGGACCAATTTGGAAAATGCCAAAAAGTTTAGGGATCATTTGGGTTGTTTGCCCTTTATTCCTATGCAAGTATTACAAGTGATGCAAATTGGTCCTATCTAAATTCTAAAGTGCACATATTGTCTATTGGCACCTAACTCTTCTTCACCTGTGCAGAGTGTTAAAGCATAATATACATTGTTAAGTTTTTCTGTCACAACTTAAACTTTTATAAGAGTACTTAAAGCTTACTGAGAATGCATGCTAGTTGTCCTCTTGGATTCGTTCCCGTCGGTATTTATGACTCAAAAAGGAAGATTTGCATGTGCCAGAACTTATACAATTAGTAACATGTTTTGTTCATAATGTTGCAGGGCACCCAATACCACAATGCTGTACAGAAGTTCATTGATGTTTGTAACTTAAACACAACTTGAAAGGCTCTAATTAGTGATTAGTACTTTTATGTCATTGTGAAGAAATCTGCAATGTTTGTACCAATCTGTTGTTGTGTGATTTTCTGGTTGTTCCACCGCCTTTTTTACCTTTCCTCTTTTTTTTTGAGGTACTATTGTATATTTGTTGGCCAATCCTCTTTAATTGTAGTCGTATAATGTTCGGACTTCTGCTAGATGAGTAATGTTTGTTAAGTTCTTTTGATATTGCATCTGTAAATATCGTGTAGAATAAATTTTCTAAGTTAGAACAAAAGCATGGTTTAGGGTTCCGTTGAGAACTGAAGTTGATGTACGACAAGTATACTTCTGGTCACGAGACCAAAGAATGGTGTAGTAGAGAAGTTGAGAGAAGTCGACTATTGAGTATTGATAATTATCCAATTGTGCAAAGAAAATGCACCAAATTGAGGTTAGCAAAAGAAAGTATAATATCAACTCCAAAGGGTTAGTTTAATTGGATAAGGGGTTTTTGAAATTCCTTACGGTCCGTTTGGATGCATCATTTTTGAATTCTATACATATTCAAAATTCATGTGGAATTTACTTTTAAATTTATACCAATTTCATGGTTTGGATAGTATGTAAAATTTAATTGTAATTCTAGATTCTACTTAAAATAAAAATGTAATATTTTTACAAATATTTAGTTTAGCCTAGTGATAGTGGTGGTTAGTTATTTTTGCTAGTAACAAATATTAAAACTTTTATTATTTTTAAATTAAATAACATATAGTCGAGTGGCGGCCAATGGTGGTGGTTGGAGGTAGCAGTTGACGGTGGGGGTCAGTGGAGGTGGCGGTCGGTGGTTGTGGTGAAGGAAGTGTGAGTTATTGTGTAATAGAGGTAAAAGGGGAATACATTTTTGAATTCAAATTATTAAGTTTTAGTATATAATTATTTTTATAGAATTGAAGCATTTGGATTTACAATTCAATTCCAATTCCCAAATGTTATTTGTGTATCAAAACAATGGAATTAGTTTTGGAGGCTTTAATTACAATTCCAAGCCATTGAATTGGTGTAATCAAACACACCTGTAAGATTTTCAATCGGAGTTAGAGATCCCTTTAGGTGACTTTACGAGGGATTTATACTTCATTAGTCTCTTAGGTTTTATGTGAATGACTGAATAGTTTGAATTAGGGGTGAGTTTGATCCGATTCGATTTATTTTTTTGGAAAAAAAAAAAAGAAAATCGGAACCAGACCAATAGTCCGATTCTTAAAAAAACCAGAACCGGAACCAACCCAATATACCAATCCTTTGGTTTGGTTTAGAACCAACCCAAAAAGTACGAGAATCAAGATCAGACTAATGCTACAGTTTTTAATTGCTTAATACAAACAAATAATAAAAATCTTAAACTTCATAAAAAGATTAAAAAACACATTACAGGTTTATATCATATCAATTCGGTGGATATAAAATTATAAAAGTGAATAAAAACCAAAAAGTAGAACAAATTTGCTAAGGTTTCAAGAACTCAACGAGACAACAAGCTTAAGATTGAGAAGTTTTGTTTAAACCGAACATACACATTCTCTCTCTTTGACGGAAAAATAGAAAATAATATTTTATATGGAGTTAGAGTTAGGGTTATATATCGATCCAAAAGTTTAGTTCTATAAAATTTTATATCCAAAATCAAACCAATATATTAATCCGATTCTATTTTTATTGATTTGGTCCGATTTCATTGTTCTATCCGGTTTTAAAAAAGTTTTGCACACCCCTAGTCTCAATGGGTGTCTTTGAACGATAAGAAAAGGTTGATTAGTCATTTAAGTTTTTTTGTGTGAATGGATTGTATTTAGCCGATAAGAACAGGTAGATTAGATAACGTGTAAGATGATTTTGATACCACTTTGTTGTCAAAACCAAAAAATAAAAAAAATTAGAAAAGAAATTACTCTTTCTATTTGGTAAATAGTTCAATGCTCCATTTGTTCTGGAAAAAAAATTTAATATTCTATTTTGAGATGTTTCACTTAAAGAGTTCACTTTCAAAAATTAATATATGAAAGTGTCATTTTATTACTAATGACATACTAAAAATGATATTTTCTTGAAAAAATTTGACTTTCAAACGGAAACTCTTTATCTGAAATGAAGGGAGTATTATACTTTTGGATGCGTTACATGTGGTTTCAAACATCTTGATTATACTTGACTATTTTTATAATTATGACCAACTTTAATAACACTTGTATATTTTCTTAATAACTAAAATTTTCAAACGGAACATAGTGGGATGCATGCTCTTAGAGTTGGATACATTAAGAGAGAGCCTTAGATAAATTAAGTGTAATTTTAGGTTTATCACTAGTATTACAACCTGTCTTCTAAAAAATAAAATTGAAAAGTCAATTGTCTTTAAAGAGACAAGTTGTAATGGTAGTGATAACACTGTTGGTAAACCTAACATTTTTTATACTCCCTCTGTTTTATAATTATTATCATGTTTTCTTTTTTCGTCCGTTTCAAAATAATTATCTTGTTTGAAACTTTCCTTTTTAGGACAACACTTTTATCACTTTATCCTTATTTTTTCATCTTATTTTAATTATGAGTCACATATACATGAGCTTTAAAGTAAACTACACGTCAAACTAGTATTAATAATCTAGTCAAATATGTTTTCTTAATCATACGTCAAGTCAACCTAAACGATAATTTTGAGACGGAGGAAGTATAATAAAACTAGCTAAAAGAGTATCCACCAAAATAGTCTTTCAATAAAAGGGACAGAGGGAGTATAAACCTAATTTCAGAACATGAGCATCCTAATAGAAGAAGAAGAAACTGCAAACTGTAAAATACGATTATTTGGAAATATTTTGGCTTTGAGTTGAGGCTCATTTTTGGGTTTTTTTGTTTGTTTGTAGTGATTAAAGGAAAAAATAATGAGAAATTGCTAACACGTCCCCTTCCTCAAGTTTATAACCCATCCATTCTCGTATTTTTTTCAACACTAAAATCTATTTTTGTAAAATTATTTCTAAAAATACTTGTAGAAGAGAAATAACGGTTGTAATTCACAGAGATTAAGAGAAAGAGGGTGTGGAGGTCGGATTAGGGGTGAACTTGGTCTGGTTCGGTCCAGTTTTTTGGAAAAAAAGAGAAAATCGGGACCAGACCAATAGTCTGGTTCTCAAAAAAATTAGAACCGGAACCAACCCAATATGTATAAGAACCAAAACATTGGTCCGGTCCAGAACCAATCAAAGATGTATAAGAACCAGGACCAGATCAATACTATGATTTTTTTTTTTACTTTTTAACTGTTTAATACAAATACATAATAAAATTTTAAGACTGAAACTTCATAAAAAAATTAAAAAATATTCGATAAAAATACATTCAACAATTAAAAATGTCGAACTCATAAACTCATAGCATAACAAATCGGTGGAAACAAAATAATAAAAGAGTAACAACTAAAAAGTAGAATAAAGAAAATATTAGGAATTAATATATATAATATATATACTTATATAATAATACATATATATATATATATATATATATATATATATATATATATAATAAAATAAATAAATAAATAACATATTGGGTCGGTTCGGTCCAGTTCCGTGTTTTTTTAGTTCGAGAACCAGGACCAACTTAAATGTCCGGTTTTATGAAAATTCAGATCCAGGACCAAACCAAAGTATTGGTCCGGTCCAGTTTTGATTGGTTTGGTCCGGTTCTGAAAAAATCCTGCACACCCCTAGGTCGGATGGTGAATAACACTTGTATGTTTCACTTTGAATTCAATTAATACACTACCCTAACTTTCAACTCTCTTTCCTCTTCATTGATTTTCAGTTTTACCTGTGTCTCCTTCTTGTTTTTCTATCGATCTTCATTGTGTTTGCGTGTTTGATTTAAAATAGATCCAGTTTGTGTTTTATGTTGCAATGCGTGTAAACTGTTTGATGAAATGCCTAATAGAAATTTGTTCGTAGTTGGATGCCTTTTTTCAATCTGGATGCATCAATTTTGAATCATGTTGCATCATTTGTCATTCGTGATGTATCGATTTGGATCTGAGATGAATGAAAGATACATCAATTTGAAATCATTTACTGATTGTGTTCAGGAAACAAAATGGACATGAAGGTCTGGTTCATTATCATTTGCAGGACGATGCATCAATATTTTCCAGTGCAATGCATTAAATTGAATACTTGGCTTTTTGGAGAGTGATACATAAATTAAATTAGGTTATTAAAATTGATTCAACACGATACATGAATTGGATTAGGTTATTAAAATTGATGCAACATGTTGCATAAATTGGATTAGGTAATTAAAGTTGATGTAGTGCGATGCAAAATTGTATTAAATAATTTTAATTGATGCATCACGACACATAAGTTGATTCAACGCGAAGCATACTGAGTAATTGATCGGTAGTGCGCTTTGAGTTCATTAAAGATATTGTAGTCTTTTATAAAAGTGACTTTTTTCGGTTAAAAAACACGTAGGGTATTGTAGGGGTTGAAAACTTATGAGAGTGGACCAGCCTCAATTTACCCAAAAAATAAAAAAAAGGGATAAATTTAAAGTAATTTCTTATTCTTCCTAAATACTCTATCCAAACACAACTTTGAGATTAAAGGTCCGTTTGAATACATCGTTTTTAAATAATGTGGAATTTGGTTCCATAACCATAGCAATTCAATGGTTAGGATAATGTGTGGAATTCAATTGTAATTTTAGATTATTGTTAAAATAAGATTCCAATAAAATATGAAATGTTTAGTTTAGTTTAATGGCACTGGTTATTTTTTATTTCAAATGATGAAAGTTCAAACCTTGCTAACCACAAAATTATAAACTTTTTACATTTTTAATAAATAGCATAATTCTCCCTTTGTTCCGAATAAAGAGTCCCCAATTTGAAAGTCAAACTTTTTAGGAATAATTGCGGGCTGGTACCTTTTGGTAGAAATTCAACTGCAACAGTCCGACATAATATTATTTAACCGGTAAAGTACACTTTTGGTGATAGAAACACAAAAATACCATTAAAACGTCACTCTTATCTGACTTTCCTCTCTCTCTCTCTCTCACACACACACACACACACACACTCTCTCTCTCTCTCTCTCTCTTTCCCCCTTACCTAGCTTCCACGACCTCTTGTTATTCTGATGGAGATTCAGTCCAGCCCGTAGAACACGTAATCCATATAGGATTCCAACTCGATCTTAGGCCATAAAACATTCAAGTTCCTTAGCCGTATCCAGTGCAATTCAATAGGGAAGGCCTCGTAGAGGGTAATTCATTGCTATCGTTCTCTTTCTTAGTCATAGTATGCCTTATCATTCAAGTGAAAATGATGAAAGTGGATGACTAGGAAGAATAGAGAGAATGAAGGAAGTAAAATGACTACTATATAGAAAAAGAGACCTTCATGCTTTCATTCTTCTTTATTTGACTTATCTTTTGTATTTCATCATTTGTTTAGATAGTTCAGACAATGTTAGGGGCAATCCCGCTATGGTTCAACGTTCTCCTCCTAAGGCTACGCTTTCCTCGGTCACTTCAGTCCCTTTGACTAATAAGTTCTCTACTCTGCAAGACGAACTCCATCAAAGATGCATGGTTGTGCTCGTGTCGGGAGTTTTCGATGTAGGGTATCAGAGGTTTAAATGGGGGCATCAAAGGTTTCGATGTGGGCATTGAAGGTTTCGATGTGGGCATCGAAGGTCATTGCTGAGTGCTGGCTAAGGGGAAGGGGCATTTGATTTCTTCCAAAATTAACAAACCCATTTCAACTCAAACCAATTATTGTTGCCCAAAACAGGTTAACACACCACGCTTACTCACAAAGAAAGAGAAAATGTCCATATTGTAAACTAACACACACACACACACACACACACACACAGAGCCCTTATAGATTTCCATGAAAAATGAAACAAACCCATTTTGATCTTGATCAAATTTGTTGCCCAAAATGGGTAAAACACACGCAATCACATTAAGAGTAAGTTACCAGGTGAAAAGGATGAAGGGGAAGCAGGAGGGGTTTCCAGGACCCTGTCGTGGAGAGAGAGGAGGAGATCGAGATCGTCGTGTGGAGCTGACATAGTGGTGGTTTGGTGGGTTTCTTCTTGAAGGCTATACCTAATTCAAGGCAAGCCTGGAATTCAAAGGCCTGCTTTGAGGGAATTGTATTCAAAATTGTTCAATAGCGTTACTAGATTGGATTTTGTTGCAAGGGATAAGGATCATTGTGATGCCCAAATTTGGTGGAGGATTTTTGCACTACGATGCCCAAATTTAATTACCGATGCCTAAAATTAATTATTGATGTCTAATTTTTGTATTGCGATGCCCAAATTTGGGCGATGGTTTTTGCATTGCGATACCCAAATTTGAGCGATGATTTTTGCATTGCGATACCCAAGTTCATTGTGATGCCCAATTTTTTCATTGTGATGCTCAAATTTAGGTAGTGCCTTTGTCTGTGTGATTTTTTTTCATTAAGAGTATCTTTGTCATTTTGCCTCTTAAAATGCACTTTACCGATTAAATAATATTATATTAGACTGGAATGGTTAATATTTCACCGAAAGGTACCGACCTGGTTATCACCAAACTTTTTAAGAAAATGATACTTTTAGTAGTCTATTAGTAATAAAATGACACTTTTATGCATAAGTTTTTGAAAGTGAATTCTTTAAGTAAAACATCCCAAAATGAAATAGTAGACTCTTTACTTTGAGTGGAGGGAGTAGCATATAGTGGTGGTGGTTAATGGCGACGATGGATGTCGGAGTGGTACCGGCCGACGGTTGTGGCATGAGGTGGTTGGTTGTGATAGTCAGAAGTTGTGATTGTGGTGGTGGTGGTGAAAGAAGGGCAGTTGTTAATTGTTATTGCGTAAAGTAATTGTGAAAAAAAAGGAACAAAATTTTGAATTCAAATTCTTAGGTTTTTGTGTGAAATTAGTTTTATAGAATTGAGGTATTAAAAATTGCAATTCAATTTCAATTCAAAATTATAATATGTTTTGAAAAAAAATAGTTTTGGAGGTTAAATTCCAATATAAGAGAAATACGTTATAGTGAAGGTGCAAGAAAATGAGGCAAACATGGCTATGAGTCAAAGTACCAACAAATTGAGAAATTTAGACGATAGTAGTCACTAGTCACCGTATCACACACCACCACCATGTCGGCCACGTGCGTAAAACACAACTAATAAAGTGGCGTCTTCAGGTCACCATAAGCAAAGAGTCGTCTCTCAAATCAACCGGTCGTCTGCCTGCAGTCAACTGGATTCTTTCCCGTTTTCACGATAAGCCAGACCAACATACCCTCCTCAGGAATGAGTCACGAAATAAAAATGATAAGTCTATCACTAGTTAAATGTTACACTTAGCCTCGAGAAAAGTAAAGTTAAAAGACTAGTAGTAAACGTAACATTATTCGGTTCATCTGTTTGATCTGATATACAAATTAAAAAAATAATAATTGAATTATTAAGTCAATATGTTTTCTCATTAACGTCTAATTTTTACTAAATATCTTACTCTCTCAATCTCAAAATTATCGTCTTGTTTGACCCAACACAGATTAATAATTTTTTTGACTTGATTATTAATATTAATATAATGTGAAATATCTTTTAAACCTCATGTGCATTTAACTTATAATTAAAAAAAAGTAGGCGTGAAAGTGTAAAAATGTTATCCTAAAAATAAAACTTTAAAACGAGACTATTTTTTTGAGACGAAATATAAATCATGACAATAATTTTCTAACAGAGTATGTATCTTTTAAAGTTTTAATTATCAGATTGCCCGCCCTCCTATTTTTTTGTAAAATGCCCCTCACTTCTTAATATTTACAATTACCCACACTCACTCACGCACACACACACGCACACACACTCACTCACTCTTTCTCTCTCTCTCTTCCTCCTAAGGGGGGTGTGGAAAGGAATCAAACTTGAAATCTCACACTTTGTGAAGTCTTATCTCTACCACTGGGCTACCCCCTTAGGGAACACACACACACACACACACACACATACACACACACACTCTCTCTCTCTCTCTCTCTCAAATGTTCTCGGTTAATTTAGTCGGCATTCTTAGTTGGGAAAATTCCCCAAATGGTCCCTGAACTTTTTGCCATTTTTGCAATTGGTCCCTGTACTGAAATTCAAAAACAATCAAATCCTTGTACTTTGCGATTAAACGCAATTGGTCATTCCATCCAATTTCGTCAAATTTGTGCTGTTAAATACGTACACATGCCTCTCAAGTGTTTTTGCACATGAATAAAATAGTCAATTACTTTAAATTAGTACAGGGGCTATTCCTTTAAATATGTGTTGGGTATTTAAGTTTTTGATTGATTTCATGTTAGTGGAGTATAAAATTTTAACTATTTTTTAAATAATCAGTAATTGTATAATTAGCTGTAACAGAGTGTCCACTCCAACTCCATTACTCAATGACCTATCGCCGGCTACACCTTGTTCTTTGTTAGTTCCCCTGTTACCGTTGAATTGAACTACACATACAGAGATAGTATTTCAATTAGGGTTTGTTCTTGCTCAAATTCCCCCTCCCCTCCCCCATTAGGGCTTTTCAATGGCAATGGCTTCCACCACCGATGGTGACGGCATCGCTGTTGTGCAACAACCAACAGAAACAACAACAACAAGAAGGTGCATAAACGAGAGCTTGAGGGATGACGATATTGAAAACAATCTTCCGACTCAAATTTTTAACTATAAGTGATTCTCTATGCAAAAGTTCCACCCTGATTTTAGCTAATCAGTTTTCAATGGGAATTTCCCACCTCCACCAGCATCATCTCATTGTAATAAAATTTTACCAGAAACCCCTCCTTTTAGGTGGGTCCATCTCCAAAAAGTCCTCCGAAAACAATATGGAGACATCAGATAACATATCAAGTTACCTTCTTATAACAAACTTCTGTTTGCTAACTTGAGTTCTTATAGAAATCTAGGGTGCTTCAATGGTTGTGTGCTTTTGGATATTGAGATTCTTCTGGTTGTTTTATGGTTCATGTTTTCCTTTTTTGGTTGGCACTCGTCTTCATGAATTACTTTCTCTGCGTAATTTGTACCTATTATCCATTTGATCAATAAATTCTTTTTCATCCATTTGATACAATCAACTTTAGGAATCTTTAAGAAGGAAAATTAGAAAGCAGATCAAGCTAAGAATGGCTTTAACACTCACATTGTGTTTCCCAAGAAAAGTGAGAGGGTGACACCTGTGGTGAGCTGAAGTATGGTGATAATATCTAAAAGATATTGTTGAATGGTCTGTTTAATATATTTCCCCTAGCCCTTCAATTAATCTTATTTATGGCATATAGTGTGATCAGCAGAAGTAAAGGACATTGGGAAGATGAAGCGGTCCTAAAGTAGGCAATTTGGACGACGGACTAACTTCGAAAAAGGTCCCCCTACTTTTTCTTGGGAAGTGATAATTTTACCCTGGCAAAAATTCACGTGCGAAGCACGTATTCAAACTTAACGATTAAAAATGGATGAAATTTGACAGATGGACCAATTCCTTCAAATAAGAAGTATAGGGACCATTTAGGTCGATAAAGGACCAATCGCAAAAATGAAAAAAAGTTCAGGGACCATTTGGGGAATTCACCTTTCTTAATTTTGGCCCCATTAATTCATATTAGATTACTTTATTAGTTGGCAAAAATTAATGTAAGATAGTCTTACGAATCTTAGTACTTGTTTGGTGGAGCGTTTTGACCAAAATGCTAGTAAAAAATGCAGCGTTTTTTTCTTTTAAAGTGTTTCAATGCAACGTTTTAAAACACAGAGTTTTAAAAATGTACAGTATTTTAAAACGCTCCAATTTGGAGATTTTTAAAAATGTGTTGCGTTTACAACTACTCTATTTATAAAAATAACGTTTTAAAATTGTTTCTCAAACATGTTTACAAAAAAAAAGTTGAGTTTTGAAAAAATTGTGTTTTAAAAACGTTGCGTATTGAAAAAGTTGCGTTTCCAAAACGTTGCACCAAACGAGACTTAATCCTTAAGACGGAGCTATCAGTGTTAAATGAGTCATATATTTAAAAATTACAGCGCTACCCCTTAACTTTTGGAAATTGTAGCGCCCCGTCATATTTATAAAGAAAACTTACACTTTTGACATTAATAGTGTCACTATTGGTCTTAAAATTGTTCTTTTAGCATTAAAAATGTAACTTTTTAGCATTAAGCGAGTCACATTCGCATTAAAAATGTCACTTTTAACTACAAAGTGCCACTTTATATTAAAATGAAAACCGTTAATTTTAGAATATAAAAAGTCACTTTTTAACATTAAATGTGTTAATTTTGACCATAGAAACGACATTTTGTATTATAAATAAAAACGGTTACTTTTGACCCTATAAGTATCACTTTGTATCGTCGATGAAAATTATCATTTTTTTCAAAATGACTTTTGGCCCAAACGTGTAACTTATTAACATTAAATATTTACTTTTAGCCCTAGAAATGTCAATTTGCATCTTTGATGAAAATTATCACTTTCAACCTTAAAAAGTGTCACTTTGCATTATTAATGAAGCTCATCAAAATTTTAAGTTGATTTAAGACTAAAACACAAAGTATGAAAGGAAAGAGACTTCGACAGCCATGTTCTAAAGTAAAGGAGCACCGGAGCACGATTTGAAAGAAGGAGGGCATTAGAGCAATTGTGCAAAGTATTCATTGATGTAGTGGCATGCTGTGAGCATGCTGTGAGCATGCCACGTCCTCTGCCCCTGACCCGCGCTTTAGCTTGATGGATCTTTTGATCGGGTCCGAATTTCAATTGTTCCGTCAGCTTCTATCTCTCATTTTGACATATTTTCTTGCTGGGTAGTTCACGGTCTTCTTCGATAGGTCGTCCGCTCTAGGCCCATCAACCTTCTTTCTCTCTTTTTTGGGGCTCCATCTTTCTGTTTAAAATACGTAACACTGTTTTACAAGAGACGTACTCTTATTAGTTAAGGATTTGTTCATATGTGTCTTTTGAAGGATTGTTGGCGGCTTATTTAAAAATACCCTTTCTAAATTCATAAAAAATGTTCAAAAAAAGAAAATTGTCTCAATATATGAGACTGGATTAACACTATATATCAACGGTGAAATTCTTCCATTTTCTATTTGCAATTGAGAATAGAAGAGGAGAAATTCTTCCAATTCTTTTCTTGTGTAGTTGTGTGGGTATTTAGCATGTGCCGATCGTTGTAGATGACTATATACACAAGTCTATTCATGAATGATATATAGGTGTTAAAAGACCTTTTGAGTGTTACCCATTAAATATGGATAATATAATTCTTTATTAAATATAGTGGATGTTTAGTTTTGGTATTATTTAATACTTCCTCCCTCCCTAAATTATCGTCCTCCTTTCTTTTTTCGTCCGTTCTAAAATAATTGTCCACTTTGAAACTTACCTTTTTAGGACATCACTTTTACCACTTTACCCTTACTTTTTCACTCTACTTTAATTATGAGCCACATATACATGAACATTAATGGAAACTACACATTAAACCAATATAAATAATCAAGTCAATTACTTTTTCTTAAACTGTGCGTCGGGTCAAGCAGGACAATTATTTAGGGACGGATGGAGTAACACTTATTAAGCTTAATGTAACATAATTGGGTGTTTTTGGGTAACACTCTTTGGAAAACAATAATAAAATAGATAATTATGTGTTTAACCATTGCCTCCGGCCACCACCACACCACCACCACTGTATATGCTATTTACTTAAAAATAAATACATATATGCAACTTGTTATTATAAAGAATTAAACTTGAATCAAATTGTCTATAGCAAGGCTAGTTACCACTAAGCTAGACTACCTTTTGAAATATTTATTAAAATTTTAATATAAATATAAACTAGTAATCATAAATTATTTTTTGATTACCATGAAGGTATATATTATTTTGTTTTTGATTAAAAAATATTTGGTTGATATTTATAATTTTGAGGAATATAAGTTGTTACTGTACAAATTTATTTTTCTATTTTGTAAAAAACTGCGCAAAAATTGCATCAACCTATTGTATAGTAAAATACTCTAATACATGAAGTGTTTTATGAGATACCATCTTTATTTCTCCATCTATTTCTTGCTCATTCAATTGCTACAATAAGAAGATGATATTAATGCAAACATGATGAATTACAGTGAAAGTCATGCAAAATTTTTTGTATTTTGATAAAAACTAATTTTTATTTGTACTTAGAACAATGATGATAAAAATTGCATTAATTCTCGACTTTGGGGACGATGAAGAAGTTGGAGATATATCGATTTCTTTATATAAAATTATAATAATAACAAAAAAGTTAGATGATATTTTTATTATTTAGTACGGTGCTACTCCATCTTGGAATCATTATAAAAGTTTCCAAATGAAAAATGCCTAATTATAATAAACTCATTAATCATTATGACCTAAAATTAATTAATGGATCAAGGTCATGCATGGCGGGCGAGTTCACAACTAGTCTCATTGCCAGTCACCAGTTTTCTACAAATTTTCATAAACACATGTGATGGGCAATAGTACCAATTACTCCCGCGTTCCTGGAAAATATTACTCCGTACTACATTTTTTTTTATTTTTAGATATTTCACTTAAAGACCCATTTTTAAAAATTAAGATATAAAAATATTAATTTATTTTTTTTAAACGTTTAATTTTCAAATAGAGATTCTTTGTATAAAACAGAGGAAGTAACTTTAATTGACAGCAATATGTAGCTCAATTTGATAGAAAACTTAAAAGGTACTTTCCATGAATCGATTTTCTTTTTCTCATTACAATGTGCGAACCACCGGTTTATAAAAGAACTTTGGCGAAAATTTACGAAAGACTTTCGATCCAATTTATTAGTGGACTGAGTTGTAAGAGATTAGAGTTTCGTTAGATTTATTCTTGGGACACAACCGGGATAGTCCTATGGAATAAAATTATAACCGAAAAAATCTATCATATTTGTTTTTAACAACTAAAGTACACTTTTGAGGATAAAATAACAAAAATACCATTAATGAACAACAAGCGCACACACAAAGCCCACGTCCAGCATTTGGCATCGCAAAGCGAAATCTGCGCGTCGCAATGGATTAATGAAGTCCAACCCAAATCAGGCATTGGAAAGAAAAAGCATTGTGTCGCAATGGAATAATGAAGTCCAACCCAAATCAGGCATTGGAATGAAAATGCCTTGCGTCGCAATGGATTGAAGTCCCATCAAAATTGAGCATCACAATGAAAAAAACGGGCACCGCAACGGACAATTGAAGTCTACCCAAATTTTTGCATCCCAATGTAAAACATTGAGCCTCGCAACCTCCGATGCCATGGAAAGGAAAAGTGGCAAATCCTTTTTCGTTCTCATGACCCATGCCGAAGGGAATAGAATGAAAGATTGAATCAATCTCCCACCATTTAAGAAGGTCAGTCTAGGGGAGCAAACACAAACTTTTCGGAAAGAATTGAAGAAAAGTACATGGAGGAATATGCATTTTTCCTTTGTATCAATCTTTATCCCCAAGTGCATTACTTCTGAATTCAGTCAAGCGAAAAGCTTAATAAGGAAAAAAGGAGAAATGACTTGCAGTTGCAGACGAAGAACTAGGCTCTGCCCTTTAGCCTTTGCTTAGTTGGGAATTTCGGTATTTCAAGAGCATTTATCTTCAACAGATATGAGAGATGGACGGACTCAATGGTTGGAAGAAAGGAACACATCAATCAAAGAGTTTCCACTTTTGACAAGTTTCAAGGTAGTCATTTATACTTGCCATGCTTAAATTTGGACGATGATTTTTGCGATGTCCAAATTTAGACAAACATCAATTCTACATTGCGATGTCTAATTTTTGAATTATGAAGCCCATTTTTTAAATTCTGATGCCCAAATTTAGGCCGGGGCTTTGTTTGCACACCTTTTTTTCTTCATTAAATATATCTTTATCATTTTTAAGACACCTAAAAAGTTATAATTTCACTTAGCGGCCGCAATTATTCGTTTATTCTTTAGTCTTTACGAATTATTTAAGGCATGGTGAATAGGCTACCGTTGATTTAATATTTTAAAATGCATAGCATGATGGCTACTTGGATAAGATATAATGTAGGGTTTCTTTCGGTATTTAAACAAACTATTTTCATAACCTCCGTGAATTAAGCACATCATGTCTCTATCACAAAATTTCAATCAAGTTTCCGTCCCACCGCCAGATAAAGTGGATTGAATGGAATCCCATTATGCCAGTTCCTTTGTCGCCTCTCTCTCTCTCTCTCTCTCTCTCTCTCAATTTTTCAAATATATTTTTCCTTCCTTCAAATATTTTTATTTGTAAGTAAATGATATGGGTAATTAATTTGACTCAAAAAAATTTAAAACATAACATTTATAAATGAAAAAAAACTTAGAAAATATGATCTTACGGATATTTTTTATAAAACGAATCTTTTTAACTAATTGATAAAATGAGATGTGAAAGAGTGGTGTACCATAAATCTTAATTCGTCCTAAAAGAAACTAACTCTATTTGAAAATATTGTATTTATTGTAAAACTCAATTCTTGTCTCTTTCCCTCTCTTTTAAAGCTTGTTCTGTGGATTGTTTTGATCAAAACGTTGGTAAAAAATACAGTGTTTTTTCTTTTAAAATATTTCAATTCAGCGTTTTAAAACATATCTTTTTAAAAATGTGCTACGTTTAAAAATGCTTCAATTTGGAGTGGTGAGACAAAACAAAAGTTTTAGAAAGCTGCTTTATTTTTTATAACTATTTTGTTTATAAAAATAGTATATTAAAATAATTTCTCAAACGTATTTATAAAAAAAAATTATATTTTGAAAACAATATATTTTTAAAAAGCTGTATTTTCAAAACATTATACCAAACGAAACCTTATACCAAACGAAACCTTAATTATAGTTAGGCTCATTTAGCCAACATTCTTAATTTGGGCCCCACTAATTTCATACTCCAACAAAATACTTTCTTCATGATAAATTTCATGGATAAGTGTCGGTTTCCTTTTAGAATTCACTAGTGATACATGTGTGCGTTGCACGGTTTGTATATATATGTAAAATCATATACTCAATTAAAGTTGAATAATATATAATTAAAAACTTTAATATGAATAAAATAAATAAACTATAACAAATAGTAAAATAAAAGAAAGAATTACATAAATTTAGAAAAGTTATTATAAATTTGGAATACTTCTTTATATACAACATTTGTCGTTGAACATGTACAATTATTACAACTATTACTAACACATAATAAAATTCGAAGTAAATAAAATAACTAATACGTTGATATAAATAAAAATAAATTAATAAATTAATGCTAACAAAATAGACAAATAATTGTAACTAAATATTATAAATTCGATATATATATATAAATTAGTTAAATAATTTTAACGCAAATATTAAGATTATGATATATATGTTACCTTATATTACCGAAGTTCCAACATTCATTCAACAAATGATTAACATTTATAGAACATTTTATTTCATTTAAAAATTCATAAGTATAAATATGTTTCAAAGAAACAAAATTTCCATAATAAAAAAAAAGATAAAAACAAAAAAAAGATAAAATTTGGGACCAACTTATCCTTGACTATATTATTTCAACAATTAAAATACAAAAGATTTAGATGAGCCCGATATGTCCTTAACCCAATTCCTTTTACTTTGAAAGATATAAATTACACACCACAACGACAATTAGGGGTGGGCAAATTTTTTTGGGTGAAATTAGGTCAGCCCATTTTTAAAAAGTTTTCAAGGCATTTTTTGGAGAGAAAATACTATGATACCCTTAATGAACCGAACACGTACGCGCAAAGTATCATTTCATGCATCGATTTTACATCACAATGCACAAATCGAATCCTATTTGTATATCAGGATTTTAAGCATCATCGATTTTGCATCTCAATCCACAAAATAAAATCAAATTTAAGGATCGAGAATCCAATTTGTGCATCAGAACCCCAATTGAAACCAATTTGTGGATCACAAATCCAATTTGTATATCGCGATTCAAATTGATGCATCGTGATTAACAGATTGATGCATCACAGTGTGTTGAGTAAGTGATTCTTAGAGCGCATCTGACTCATTAATAGCATAGATATAGATATTAAATAGTCAAATATCAAACTGTTTGTTATATCTAATAAAAAAAGAATTGAAGTTGAAATAACAGACCCTAAACAGAACCACCAACACTAAAATGTTAGGAATAATATATTATGCAACATAATTTTTATACAATTATTCAATAACAAAAGTTATTGAGTTTATATTCTTAGTGTGCCTTGGGAGAAGTCCTATAACAAAAAGTTGATTTTTCGCTAAGTCTCCTTCCATTTTTCAGAATATATAGCCACATCATCTCCCAATAAACTCTAACATTGAATATATTCAAACCATTTCACAGTTAGAGTTCTTAGATTTTCTTTTAATTTTTTTAAATAAAATTTTGAGAGAAATTTGTATTATACAACTTTGAATTTCAATTATTATTAAAAAAAGTAAGAGTTTAATTTAACTAAGTATGGAAAATATATATATCTTATAGTTAATTAATTATATCCAAGTACATATCAATATACATTTTTACTTTAAAAAACAATTTATAAAAATAGAAATTTAGATCTATCTTATCTGAGAAAATTTTTAAGCATATGATTTTTTTTCCAATTTGTTTTTCAAAATGGATAAAAAAAATTTGATCACAACTTTTTATGTTGGACATTTATTTTATAAATTTAATTTTGACAAAAATAGAAAAATAAATATCAGTTATGTACTTTTTGACTTCGGATCTGATGAAAATTGAAAAAAACATCCTAGATCTGTATATTTTGGTAAGTATTTCTAAAATTAAAGTTCAAATTAACCTTGGCCTATTACCGATTAAATCGAATAAATATATATCTTTTGTAAACTAACTTTAATAGGTTAAATTTTTTTGTAAATATTAGACCTGGATTTTTAAACATGTAGGCTGGATAAATATACTAAGATTTTTATTTGTTAATTTAGGTTTTTTTTTTTTTTTTTTTGCATATATTAGAGCTGGATTTTTAAACATGTAGGCTAGAGAAATATATTAAGAATCTTATTTTTTAACTTTAGATTTGATTAAAATTTAGTAGAAAAAATCTCATATATATATATATATATATATATATATTTATATTTATATTTATTTATTTATTTATTTATCTATTTTTGATAGGTAAATGTGGACCCTAGTTTTGTCATCTCTCCCACCCCTTTGGTCAGATATATATTTATTTTCTTAAAAATTTGTCAATTATTTATTCAATCTAACCTTAGCCTATGTCCGATTTATAGTTTTTACATATAAATCGCTTGAACTATATTAAATGTTATACAAAAACTTTAACATATAAAAAACTTTAACACTTGATATTAAAAAAAAAAGAAATGTGAAATCGGATATAGAATAAATTATTCAATATTTGATATTATTTTAATAGTGTATTTTTTGTCATTTCGTAAATCACATTGAACTATATTAAATTTTATACAATTTGTTTATATTAAATGCACTAAAAATATTTGTAAAGTCAAGAGTTGTTGTCAACTTCATTATTGAATTTATTTCAATTTCCAAAAAAATATGACAAATATACAAATTATAAATGTTTCTAAATTTGAAAAGTCATTTTTGGCGGGATATTTCCATTATTTGCTCATTTCCTTTTATATATGTATAGATTTGAGATCCCATTTTAACTTTGTGCACATCCTAAAAGCATCATGCTAACGTGAATATAAAAAATTAGATGCTACTTTGGATTTCTATAATTTTTTTAAGGGTGTGCACGAACCTTATGTACGCGGGTTTTGGCAATACCCGGTAAGAGCCCATCAAATGGCAGACATTAATTCTAAAAATCTATACATCAATGAGGAAAAATGGATATTTAAAGCGTGGAGATTAAGGACTTTGGTATTGTGTGCAAGCCTGAGGTTTCATTAAGAATAATTCCATAAAATTAGTAAATATAACTTTCAAATAAAGAGATTAATTAAAACTCAACGCTAAATTTTATCACTTCCATAAAACTCTAAATTATAATGCTAATTTAATGCAAAAGAATCTTCCGGTTTCAAAATTGGTAATGTCACCTTTATAAAATAAAAACTAATTTAAAACAAAAATATTTTAAATGGTAAAAAACAAGGATGAACCGGGTCGGGCATAACAAGCAGGAGGAATTTGAGCGCCCAGTGATGCCTGAGGCTGAGACCGCATGCATTGAACACATCTAAACCCTAACACTATATATAGCACATAGGCTTTGGGTCCGGGTAGGTCTGACGATTACAATTCAAAACCCGTTAACCTACCCAACCCGACGTGAAAATTATCCGACCCAACCCAATATGCTAATTTTTTGGGTCGAAATGGTTTACCCATCGCGACCCAAAAAAATTAACGGGTCGGTTACTTACTATTAGCAGTGATGAATGCAAAATTAACAGCCTAAAGATCAAATGAGGGGTTGAAGTCCAAATGTGTGCCAAATATGGAGAAATAAATAATAAGTGGAGAAAGTTTCTTAATGTTGTGTACATGAAAAGTTTTAGCATCTGGTTGTAATTGTCCAGTTATTAAGGGTTAAGTATGTAATTAATTAGTTATAGTTCCCTTTTCTTTTTGGATTACCAGGTTTGTATATATATCCCCTTTGTAACACTGTATAAACATATAGAAATGAATCAATCATATCAATCGTTTGAAGTCTTATATCCTTCTTCTCTTTACATGGTGTCAGAGCCAAGATCCATTGGTTCTTAATTCCTTCTTTCATCATCTTTCATGTTTCCTTTTTTCCGTGGGAGAAGAAACCTCTAACCCTAAACTCAATCTCCATGAATCAAAGAACAGGATTGCAACCATGGAGATTGGTAGAGACTCCAACATACATCCCCTTTACCTTCACAATAACGATCATCAGGGCTCGTGCTCATTGTCACCAAACTGACTGGAAGCGATAACTACAATTTCTAGAAAAGATCTCTCGAGATAGCCATGTCATCCAAGAACAAATTAGGCATCATAGATAAAAGTTTCTCAGTTCCTGAGAATGAAGATCCTCCGTTTCCTCTCTGGGCCAGGGCCAACGACATGGTAATTTCATGGACTTTTAATGTAATGACTAAAGAGATAGTAACAGCCTCAAGTGTGTTATCAATGCCAACTCTGTTGGAAAGAATTGGGAGAAAGAATTGCCAATATAGATTGGCACAATGTCTTTCAATTGGAAAAGGATTTGCATATATTAGAACAAGGTACAGGGTCTGTTGAGTTCTACTGCCACAACATGAAGGGATATTGGGATGAAAGCTGTGCATTGGACCAGATGGGAATGTATCTGCACTTGTGGATCCACCAAGAATCAAGAATTGAGAGATCAAAGAAGACAAGTAATACATTTCTTGCATCATGGGACTGTATGATAGCTTCATGAATATAAGACGAAAAATTCTGAGGATAAAACCTTTGCCTACAATTGGGGATGCATACTATATGATAAGACACGAAGAAACACAAAGACAATGGTTATGTACCCGAATCAAATTTTCTTGCAGCTAATGTCACACAAACTAGACAGAATCAAAACACCACAGAGAAGTATGGGACAACATATCCCAAGAATGGATACAACAAGAACCTCTTCAATAAGGGAATTTTATGTAATTACTGTAATAGGGAAGGATATATCAAGGATGAGTGTTAAAAACTCAAGGGATTTTCTATAGGTGACCCTGGGAATCCCAGTCATCCTGCGCATAAGGTCAGAGTCAATAAGGATCAGAATGGTGGAAGGATATAAGGCAACTATGCTTCTGGAAACCAATGACAATCAGGAAATCGTAAGGCTATGCAGGTTTAACATGTCTATATGCACAACAATGACCAGAACAACAAAGATGGCATAACACACTCCAGCCTTGAACAGTTGCAGATGCAGCTCAATCAAGTTATGAACATGCTTAAAGCCAAAAAACAACCTTGAGGATCACAATGGTAATCAAACTGAACATAAATTCAAAATTATAATTGATTCAAAATTATAATCTTTGAGTTGATATTGAAACTAATATTCAATTTAATACCTACCATTAATATTATTGAATTAATATTTTAATATAATATTTTTTAAAACTAAATTATAATATTAATTTTTTATTATAAAATATCCAATATATTCTAAAATTTTGGTAGAAAAAGTATTAATCATATTATTTTTATTATAATGAATATGAGACATGAGTTATTAAAATGTTAAAAATAAAAAAAAAATTATGTTGTTCATTGATGTTTGAACTCAAAAAATAATGTTAGTGTAGAAACTTGCATGTTTAAGATTTACTTAAAACAATTTGGTTAAAACAACTAGTCTAAAATAGTTACTTAAATAACTTTAGTCTGTTTTTATTTAGATTTTTATCAAGTCTATCATATCTACTGAAACCTTCAGCAGACAAATACTCACTGTTGTTTATACTACAGTTGCCACCTAAACTCTGTTAAGCAGCCTTCCTATCATAAAATCTTTTATTTGATTAAACTTAGTGATAAGCTAGCTGTTGATACCACATTGTCAACATCTACTTCACGTTTAAATTCTCTATTTGCTGAACACTGACTCATTGTTGGAATTTTACTCTAAAAATTCTTAAAACTTTTAAGATTTCATATTTTGTTAAAAGGGATTCCAAACAATATGAATTAAAACGTCTGATACTCACGCTCTTATATTTAATTATTATTTGGCCATCATATTTCAAACAAACAAACTATACATAGAAAACTCTTTAATTATGTCTGTCTTATCAATAGAAAACTTTTTTTGTCTGTCTTAAATATTCTACAATATTTCATATCTTCTAGCAAACCACCATCTTTATTATTTCGTGCTAGGAGATATCATTTGTCTCTAATCCTCTACAAGATCTCTGTGCATTCAATGAAAATATTTTCATCATCATTCTTCAAAAAGTTCAAGATTCAACTTTCTCTGTTAAACAGTTACGTTCCAAACTTGAAAATCACTATAAAACGTCTGAAACAAGGATTAAAGAGTAGACTTGAACATTTTTGTGCGTGCAGACTTCATAAAACTTACAAATTCTCGAATCACGTAGACAGATACAATACATTGAAGCTTTCATTTGATTCAAAACTTCAATAGTTCTTTGAAGAGATTCTTCTCCAAAAACACCAACTAGATAGTCTCTCATATACAATCTCTCTCTAGTTCTTGTTTAAATAATCATTATTTTGATTGTTTCTTAATTTATTCTTTCGAATCTTTAAGGAATATTTGATTGGTACACGAGTTTGATTGTTTCTCAATCATACTTCTCAAACACTGGTTTTTGTTGTGCACAGATCCGTTAGTTATAAATATTTACTACTTTAAACCTGTGTCAACAAGCTGACACATAGTATTTTGTTCATCAACTGATAGAGAGTTTTTATATCTGCTGATAACTTAACCTTTCTACTGCCAATTTTGAACGTTTTTAAAATAACCCATAAAGTTTTTAAAAGATTATTCACCCCCCTCTAGCCTTATTTAGTCGCCAACTGGACTTACATTTAGAAGGTAATTAGGAAAGTAACTTGATTAGTCAACATAAATGACTAAATACTTAAAAGGTAATAGTTTTGTCTAAACATACATTTATTTAGTGCAATAATTAAGGATTTAGTGAACAAGTGAAAATTATAGTGGAAATTGGTTCTTCCTACAAACAATTAATGCAATTAATAAAATCTTAACCTTTGATTTTTTGTCAAATAGATAATAAATAATATTAATAGTATCTATTAATGGACATCGAAAATAAAAATAACCATTGAAAACTTCATCGTGTGTGTGTGTATATATATATATATATATATATATATATATCTATCTATCACCGGTTTTGCTTAAATCATCTATGTCTACTTTCGAACTCTTACTCCATAAAACTTATGTTTAGAAAATACTCCCTCCGTCCCTAAATCATCGTCCTTCTTTCTTTTTTCATTCATTCCAAAATAATTATCCAGTTTGAAACTTACCGTTTTAAAACATCACTTTTATCACTTTACTCTTACTTTTTTACCTTACTTTAATTATGAACTATATACACATGAGCTTTAAAAGAAATTACACATTAAATCAACATAAACAATCAAGTCAATTATTTTTTATTAATCCGTGCATCAGATCAACTAGGACGATAATTTAGGAACCGGGGGGAGTACTAGAAAACTACCAAATCTCGATTGCAAGTTGCAACTACACTTTTTCTTCAACTTTCTTCCGGGTATATTATGTCAACAGCAAGCCAAAGGGTTTTAAAAATCATTTATTTGGAGCTCGTTCTAATGTATTGCTTGTTCATGCCATGCGGAGCTTTAATTTTCTAGTCCATATATTGATCTAAGTTTTTTTTTTTTTTGTGATAAATAATTACTACTAAATGAAAAAAATCCTGGTAACTCTCCAATCATTCACATTAGTCAATCATGGCTCTTTGATGTAACATACGATAGTCCAATCATAATTATACACGTATAATAATAAAATGTATTGCAAAAGTTTTTTTAGGGTATGTATTTCTTCGTAACTCATTGTGTTTTGTAGTTTCATATTACTTTTTTTTTTTCTTCCTTTTGGTCCTATCAGCTTTTTCTCAATTTTAATCTTGTTGATTACTTCTTCAAATCCGATGATTTGGTTCTCCGTAAATGTTTGTATTAGTATAGGTAAATATAAAAGGCCAATTTGGTTTTGGCGTGGAGGCAAACAAGCGGCGAACTGGAAAATCTGGAAATGGCACAAATGTGCTATGTGATGCGCCGCTGTGGTTGCTTTTGAGCGGTTCCTAAATGAGTTGAATATCGTCCTTTATCCACAAAACAACCTATTCACTTCAAATTCTCTTACTTTGATCTTTGCAGTTATTATTGTTTACTTGTTTTTGCTGTTGTACAATAAAATCATTTAGAAAAACACAAAATTAAGTCACTAAGTTATGAAACCAAACACATCCTTAAAATAAAGAAAGAAAAAAAACAAGAATATTTGAGAAAGATAAATTATTTAATTTATTGTCACATGTCTCACCCTTTGGCCGAAGCTATAAAAAGCTTAAAAGAGACCATTATGGGTAACGACATGATGGATATTTCACAATCTAAATTCGGTTCTTTACAGAGATGTGGAAGGAACATCCAACCTAAGTGGTCTCTCTCATCCAAAAAGCATAACATATGGAGATATATATATATATATATATATATATATATATATATATATATATATATATATATATTATTAATGAAAAGAAATGAAGGTCGCAAATAAGAAAAAAGAACTTCCTGACACCCCCCTCCCCCTCCCCCTCCCCTTTCTCCTACTCCTACCTGAAAAAGAATCCACACACGGTCGTACCTATAATATCCCACTCAACATAGAATAACATTGACTAATGAAAATTTGACAAAAGAGAATGATTTTCTTTAACGTTATTGTTACTTTAATAAGAAAGAATGGTCGGAGTATAAATTATCTAAGTACAATCAAATAGTCAATTATTTAGGTTCAACTGTTGAGTCAATATAACATTCTTTCTCATTCTTTTAAATTAAATCTTATTAATTGATTTCAGTAAATGTAGTTATATTAAATTCTATTTTATAATTTTAGATATATTTAGTTACTTCAGACCCATTATTTTTGGTGAAAGAAATATCCAAAATATCCTTATTGTATCAGTCTTAATTAAAATATATGAAATAAAAGATATACTTATACTAACTATCAAGGAATATTTTTAAGAAAAAAACAATCATAATAACTACATATTAAAAGGAAGAGAGGTAAAGATCGAACTAAAAATTATATCTTACACTAGTATGAAATATCAATAATTATGAAGGTTTTAGTTAGATAATGTTTAGTTTTACTTTAATTAATGGTAGAAGTTAAATAGACATGAAAACAAATTAATAATTTTTTAGTGCAATGTTTGATTATATATATGCACAATTTTCCGCATTTTAATAAATTAAACCAAAATCACTTTTAATATCCGAATATCCTCATCAAAAGTGATACTAATAATCTTTCAAGTGCAATTAAACCTTAAATAATCGTTGATTACTAATTCAACGTTGAGAAAGATGCCTATTCACTCCTTGTATCGGTCACAATTCAAGCCCTTCATAATTTTTTATTTAAAAAATAATACATGATCATCATATTTTACTTTTTTAAGAAAAAAATAATTAATATGTATATACAAAATACTTAACTCTTTAATCACTGCACTGCTAATTTAGTTGTTAGACGCACAACCAAAGTATAAATTAACCATAAATTTTAAATTTAACAGTAAGAATGGTTAAATTTATCTTACTTTCATTGAATTAATAATAATTTAACTGTACACATTAGGTTGAAACTATTTTCCTAGAAATATTAGTTACATCTTTAATATTGTTTTTTTTTTGAAAATTGTAAAATACATATGTTATCATTTTATTTTTCCAAAAGATATGATTATATAGTGCTTCTTGTGCATTTAATAAAAGCATGTTATTATTATCCATCTGAAAATTAATTAGTTGATCAAAATATATCTATATATTCAATAGAGACAAAGGAAGTAACACAACAAAAATTCCATCAAAATATTCTAAAATGTCAAAATATTCAATTATAGTGACTGAAATAAGCAGACAAAAGTGCCCTTCCATCTCTCACAAACGCACACAAATCTCTATCATCATATATACTACTAGTAAAGCCAACACATAGAACCACCAAACGCACCATCTCTCTCCAGTGTGTGTGTGTTCTTGCTTTATGACTAGCTGCTACAAAAGTGGTTGATTTTCCCTTTCTTTCAAGAAAGACTTCATAGCTTTTCCTTTTTTGCCTCTTCTTCATCTTAACGCGGCCAGAGGTAAATCAAAAGAAATTATCTTTTCTTTCTCTCACCATGAAATCATGTTTTTTTTTTTCTTTTTTCCCCTTTTTCTTGGGGGTTTTCAAAGCCCTAATTTAGTTTACTTTTGCTTTGGTTTTTGAGAAAAAGAAAAGAAAATGGGTTGTTAACTTTATTAAGAGATGATGTTGTTTGTTGATCAGACACACCCCAACCCACTTATTTTTGAATTTTATGTTTTTTCTTTCTTTCAAAGTTGTTCTTGAAAGTACTTCGCTTTTTTCCCTTTCTTTTTCAATAAAGTTTGTGATTTGTTTTGTATTGTTTTGTTTTGCTGCAGTAATGTTCAAAGTGTAAAGCAATTATCTTGTTTGTTAGCTATTTAGCTTTCTTGTGTGCTTTGATCATGTAGTCATGGACTTCTTTTACTTTCCTTTTCCTTTCCATTCCCTTTTCTGTTCTTTTCCCTTACTTTTTCTTTTCAATTTCAGGAAATCGGAGTGGTTAAATCCATGGAAGAAAAGAAGCAACAACAACAACAACAAAGGCCACCAAAGCCACAAGCTTTGAACTGTCCAAGGTGCAATTCAACACACACAAAGTTTTGCTATTACAATAATTACAGCCTCTCTCAACCAAGGTACTTTTGCAAGACTTGTAGAAGGTATTGGACAGAAGGAGGGTCTCTGAGAAATGTTCCAGTGGGTGGAGGTTCGAGGAAGAACAAAAGATCCTCCTCATCACCATCACCATCACCAGCTTCTTCATCCAAGATCACTAAGCTTGTTGCTGTTCCTGATCATATTATGGGCCCACCAACTCATTTATCTCATCAAAACCGTAACAAGATCAATATCCATATTGAAGGCCAAGACCTAAACCTAGCTTACCCACAATCCAATATCTCTGAATTTACTGAGTTACCCTACGATCAAGAAAACAAAACATACCCTTCTTCCACTGCTAGTGCATCACCACAGTTTTCAGCTATGGAGTTCTTGAAGAGTGGAATTGCATCAAGGGGACTCTTGAGTTCTTTCATCTCGATGCCCATGCCCATGCCAACGCCGATGCCGGTTTCTGGTTCCAATACCGATTCCAACTCAATGATGTACTCAACAGCTGGAATCCCTTTTCAAGAATTCAAACCAAGCCTTAATTTTTCTCTAGATGGATTTGAAAGTAGGTATAATGGAAGTAGTCTACAAGGGGTTCAAGAAAGTAGTGGGAATAACACAAGTGCAAGGCTGTTTTTTCCCTTTGAGGAGTTGAAGCCTACAACAACTGATCAAGTTCTTGAGCAGAATAGAGGGCAAGAGGACACCAATGGATACTGGAACGGAGGATTAGGTGGGGGGTCATGGTAAATATAGTAAATTTCGTATCATGGGTTTGATCATTAGTTTCGACTTTTTTTACCTTGATTGATATTTATTTCTAGTACCGTTTTACATATTTTAATGTGAATGGTTTGAGGATTATAACATTTCTTTTTGGCTTCAAAAGCTTATGATCATAATAATATCTTGATCAAAACTAGAATAAATGCACAGAGGTTGGTGGCAAGACCCTAATTTAATTTCTATGTTAAGAGTGTTAATTAGAGTTTGAATTTTGTTTTGTGAACACTAATTGCTTCATGAAATAGTGTGACTTTGATTATTATTTTTTAATTGGTAATTAAAAAGTATTTACGTTGCTATTTATGCTGTGTGTTTTATTTGATTTAGAACATGCATGTACAAATTCTTCTTAGTTAAGGTGATTTATTAATTACATGAAGAAGTTCGTTAGAATCAATGTAGTTGGACTTGGAGTGATGGGTTTTAGGCCTTCAGCTATGTAGCATTGTAGCAAGCCTTTTCTTTTCTCTTTTTTTCTTTCTTTCTTTTTGCTAGCAAAACAGGTCAGGGCTGTCACCTGTCAGGTCTTATCAGCACCATCTCTGTGTACTGAGATTCTTCCAACCAGTAAAGCACCACCCACCTCACCTCACCTCGGTGAAGCAAGTTGATTATTGGACTCTACATCTTTCTTGTTACTTTACATAATTTTCTTTTCAAAAGAAAACATGTAGACTTGGAAGAGGAAATTACCACATGGCACACCACTTCAATTAATCAATTAGGGTTAAGTGATCTTTGTCTAACCACTACACTAACTACACACATGCTAATCTCTTACTTCGCTTGACATGACAACTATATTTCTTATAAGTTATATGGCCAATATTGATCATCATAATTTTTACATGCATTGTATAAAAGTAATATTTGGCCTAAAATAACAAATGTTGTTTCACCGTTAGCAATAACATCTTGTACATACAAATAGTAGTGGTTAATATATCCTTAAAAACTTGCATCACATTAGAACAAAGAACAATGACACCACAAAATCAAACATCAAATCAAATACATCCTTTCAAAAGATCAATAAAATCATTCATTTAATACTCATTTTATTTAAAACCAAAAACCCTTTTATCATTGATACAAATTCCAACACTTTTATATACACCAACATCTCTATCTTCAAAATTGGTTTGATTTCCAAATGAAACGAACAAAGTCTCTATTTATATATATAAATATGCGTACTTTATTCTTATAAAATATTTAAAAAATATAAATATTTTTCAAATAGCGAAAATATCAACAGGGAAATAAAAATAAAAAAGTTGTGGATGATTTTGGTTTGATTTGCATCTTAAATTGATACAAATCAAACCAAATCATATAAGATACCCATTTGATTTTTTTTATTCAATCATTGAAATGCTTGATTTGAGTTTGATACCATTAAGATTAGCCGTTAACTCTTCTCTTATAGTGTTGGAAAACCAAAAAAAACAAACAAACAAACAAAAAACAATGATACTGCTTTTGTTCTGGACAAAGAGTCAATTATTTCATTTATTGATATTTTACTTAAAGAGTCTACTTTCAAAAATTAAGTTAAAAGTGTTATTTTATTATTAATGGACTACTAAAAGTGTCATTTTCCTAAAAAGTTTTACTTTCAAACGATGATTTTTTAACAGTAGGGGTGACAATTGGTTGTTAATGGATAGCTTTGAATTAGGTTATTATCCATTAGGCTAATGGATAATGACCTAACCCAAAACTATCCATTAGCACCCAATTGTCACCCCTATTTGCTAGTAACGGAGGGAGTATTTACCATTCTTGTGAATTAGTTTTGAGCCTTTGGCATTAGTGATACCTTGAAAAAATAAGGTTTCAATCGCAATTTGACCATCTTACTTTCATACTTTTTGCAATAAGTCAATTATACTTTTTTTTTCTCAATTTAATCAATGTACTTGGTTATATATCACACATTCATCACTTCATGCAATTTTTTGGATGAAAAGCTTTAAACATTTGTAGAAACTCGAAAATATCAGTTCATACATCACGTGTTACTAACATGATTGTCTCACCTTCACCCTTATAAGCTTAAAACACATATCTTTATGCAAGAAGTTAAACAGAATAAGATTTTACGATTTCAATCTGTATACGTGCACAACATGTCCCAAACACAAAAAAGTATTTATGTTTTTTTGATCATTTTCATCCAATATAACTGATGAAAATAACTCCTGGTAATCAAAATGCGATATATAACCAAATAGAATGACTACATTGAAAAAAAAATAGAGTTAACTTATTGTAAAATGTGTGAAAATAGGTGATTAATTACAATTTAAGCCAAAAAATAAATGATAGTAGAAGATTTGTTTTTTGAAAATAAAAACATAAAAGAGGAGTGAAATATTAGCTCTTGATCCATTTTAAAGTCAAAATCGATGATTGGCTAAATAATACTTCCACCCACTAAAATCAATCGTACATATGAAGCCAAGTGAGTGGAAGGCATTTTTGTTTTTTTTGAAACAGTTAGTGTATGACATCAATTTACTAACCCATCAAGTTCAAGAGTAACTTCACACTTGTCCCGAACACAAGAATGGTCCTCTCATATATTATTAAATACTTCTTTAGTCCGGGGCAAGAGTTTAGAACGTTCACAATGGACATTTTTACGGGCACTCCAAAACTTATTTTGGAGTTTTTTTTAACACAACTGAAGCTCACAGTGGACACTAAATTCAACTCCCTATCGCTAGTACACGATAAAAGTCTCGCAACAGATCGGGAGTCGCTTAACGGAACAGTTACTCATCCTCCCTCTTTTCTCTCTCTTCTCAACCGTCCGTCTTCCTAGTTCTCTCCCTTCTTTCTCCCAACCGTCTTCTCCCTCTTCTTTCTCCTCACACCATTCCACTCAACAATAATCTCATTTTTCTATCTCTTTGTCTTCGCCATTCTTCTATCTACCCACGGGCACCTGGAGAAGAAATTTGTGGTATCTACACCGAATTTCAGTCGATTTTTGTTCATTCCACAATTTTTAGGTAACTTCAATCTCCATTTCTTCACATTCTAGGATTTTGAAAATGTCCCTGCTCCAGTTGGAGTTTTTTAATTGCACCTCTTTGAAATTTTAGGCAATTTTTTGTTGATTGATTGATAATTTATTTTAGTTTATATTGATAAATATTTCTTTATTATATGAATATGGTGCCTTGATTCTTGGAAATGGGGGTTGGAGGTAAAACGTATTTGATTTCAATTTCTGACGTTACATAACATGTGAAACATATTTGATTTCAATTTCTGACGTTACATAACAATGTGAAATGCCTGGGTTTAGGCTTAGGTCTTGGTTTTTTCCTTTTGAATTGAGTACGATTGATTTTGGCATTACTTTGGTTAAATTTGTAACACAATAGGATTTCATTGGAGGTTGTTGCATTTTAGATTGAGAAGTTTGGTTTGTGAAATTCTTCTGTGGGAAATTCAAATTTCATGAATAGATTGGTTGATTTCTGTTTTGCTGCTAAAGTAATTGAAACAAGCCTGAGAATCGAGTTCTTAATTTCCTTGGATACTGAATGTTTGATCAAAATGCCAAGCATTAGTGCTCCAGCTATGAAGAAACCTACTACTCTCACTGTAAGCATTTATCGGTGAACTAGCATTGCTTTGCACTTGGTTACTTTTGTTATCCAATTGTTTTTGCTTACTGTCATTTTATGAATGTCGGCTATGTATGTTGTTGAAATATTTGTTCACTCTTGAAAACCAACTTTCAAAGTTGCTGCACGCATATAAGTACGTATAGAAACAAGTTTTTCTTACTTCTTTCTTCCCTCCCTTTTTCCTAGTACAGACTAGAATATACTTAGGGAGAAAATGACGTCTTAAAGGGTTTGGTTCAAATCCTATCAACATTTTGTGGTAGATAAGGAAATATGCAACTATCTTGTCCAAAAGGACCAAGGCCATCTGTCAAGTAGGAACTTACATCAGTGAATAGAATTCTAGCAACTCCGGCCATTTCAAAGCGAGCATGAACCAGTTCCGCCTGAACATACCACTTCAAGCTTTTGGGATCCTCTCCAAGTCAAAGAGGATCAAACCCGAAATCTCCGGCCAGACTTTATAAATAAGAAAAATACTAAAAGAGAATTTAGCAATGCAACTGCAACATGATTGAAGCCAATTTCACAAATGTGGGAATCGAAGGATCAGGGTCTCTCATTTTCCATCGAGATACGGTGGAGGGTCAAGTCCTGGAAGCCATGTGGGTCGCTGCTGAGCTTGAATCACAGTTCCAAAGTAGCGCAGACCAATTCCTCTTGTAGCAGGGTAATAATTGTTTGTAGCACCCAATGTTGGTTTACTTATTTTGCTGCCAAGAAAGGACGAAGAAGAGGATGCCAGAGCTTGGAAGCCTCTTCCTACTGCAATTTCCATCTTTTTTCTATCAGTATAACAAGTTACAGCCCCCCACAATTCCAAAACTTGAATGATGCACATACACCACAAGGTCCACAAACATGTCATCCAATAGCCACCTCACTACCGGAAGTCTACTAGAATGATGCACATATACCACAAGGCCCTGACATCTCTTCTTAGTAGCTAGAATCTACTAAAAGTCTAGAAGCAGACGGAACGTTTGGTTTGAGTGTTTGAGTGTTGAATTGTGTGGACATGTGATTTTAGTGATAGGTAAGTTTTATCAGCGGACCTCGTAGAAGAACTCGAAGAGCTTCTACAGCAAACATCAGCGATCGTGAAAGCTCATAATCTCTCCCTTGAGAGCTGAAGTTAATCAATTGGCAAAAATTATGCAAAATACGGACAACTAAGCGTGTGGATGTACAAGCTAATTGGCAGGGCCTTGATTTGACAGAGTCACTTCAATGCAACGAAAAGACATGAAACAGCAAGAAGTTGAAGACAATCACAAAGATGAAGAAGCAACTGCTAAAGTATTAGAGAATCAAGCTCAGGAACACTTTAAAGTTGTTTATGAATACACTGATCCGATGTTTCAGGGCATCATCTTCGAGCCAAAAGTGTGTCCAAAGTTCCTTTGGAATGAAGGTCATGCAGAAACCCTGATGATACACATGCTTGTGTCAAACCAATTCAACAGAACTGAAGTTCCAAAATTAGACAAAATCTTAAGTACATTATTGGTTTTTGAGTTGTTAAGTTTTTCTTTTTCTTGTTCCATCTTTTGTCCTGTTTTTTTCAATCATGCTGAAGGCAAATTTTATGGTGTGTAGAGATATGCCCGGTGTCTTAGTTCCATTTCGCTATTTTAGGAGGTGCTACTTGAAGAGTTCTATAAATTTTATGGTGTGTAAAGATAATGGATATACTTGAAGATGCAATTTAGGAAGATGAAACAGAACTGTGAGCTGGCAGCTTGTATAACCTGTAATCAAAATTCATTTTCTCATACCTCAAAGCTCGAAACTGTTGGTCCACAATTATGCTCAAATAGGCTAGAGGGGGGGTGAATAGCCTATGATGCCATTTTAACAACTTTTCTTTTGGATATATTTAAAGCATAGTTTTAGTGGCATTTGCAGTTTAGTGTATTACGCATGTCTGCCGGTAGAGGCTACCGGTAGACTTGCTTTAAGTAGAAGTATCTACTCTGCCGGTAAACTGCTAGTCAAATCAAAAAGCCGGTTATAAAGAATCTAAGCAGCGGAAAGTAAAGAGGCTTTAGATTTGGAGAAGTCTTAAATGACTGTACACGAATATATGATCAGAACAACAGGACACTTAATACTTCTTTCAAATGCAGACTTAGGAAATCAATTAGAGAATAACTTTTCTAAAGATAAATTAATTTGTAAAAAGTTCATAGATATATAAGGACTGGGAGATAAAGTATTTGAAAAAACATATGAATTTATTCAAAGATAAATTACATATTACATCAGTCTAAATATTATATGTACAGTTTCTAGCTGTGTCCTCCCAAACCTTAATCCTTACTTAATTATCCATTCATGGATATTTAAGCAATAGAGGGCAATAGGAGACCAGAACGAGAGACTGTAATGAGAAGAGAATTTTCAAGGTCGTTCAGATAAAAGATATCTGAACGATTGAGTGCAAAGCACTTGACCTTCCATGATGAATGATTATTGCACAATCAACAGCATTTGTATTGAAATACTAATATGAAGATATGAATGCAATATCTACAGACAACTCTTCATTTTCTTCAGACATTATCTAACATCAATCTTCAGATCTTGATCTCTATCTTATGAAGTTTCTGATCAATCTCTTTTCTTCTTTAAGCTTTTCTTCCTAGCAATCCACTAAGAGTGTCTTACTAAGATCTGGATGAGTTTGCTGCGATCTTGTGTCGAGATCCGAGATGCGTTGGTGAGGACGATCTCGTTGTAGATCTCTTTTCTTTGAAGCTCTTGAGTGAGTTATGATTTCAACTTTGCTTTGTGCGTGTATCAATCACTCGTTGCTCATCGTCTCTTTTTTCTTGGGTAGGAGAGAGGATTTATATAGACTGGAGTCAATGTGATCGTTGAGAGATGAAGATTTGATGTTTTATCCATTTAGAGATATAGTTGTTGAAGTCTATCGGATAGAGATCTTTGTCCATAAGATCTTTGACTGTTTGGGGCAAAGATTTAGTCTTGTAGATCTTGGAGCTTGTTGTCTATCAGACTGTGTTGATAAGTCTCTGAAAAGTAGGTCTGATGTCTGATGCACTGTCAGTTGGCTTGTTCAATAAAGTAGTTGCTTTTTGATTTTATCAGACCACGTGAGTGAGAGAAAGTCTTGTAGCTTTAACTATGTCAGGCTTTCTGAGGCTTGAACATATTTGTCTTGATTTGAACTGCTTCTAGTCTTTTCTCTGTAGCACGTGCAGAATTAAGTCTGTCGGTGGAATGCTCGGGCCAGTGGAACAAGTCTTCCGATTCAGGAGAACTGATTTCTGCTGGTGCGAACATTTTAACTTGTAACATGTCTGCCAGTGGTGAGTCTTCAAGATGTTTTGATCTTATCACTGAAGGTTTTTGACATTGCTGCAAGTCTGCTGATGCTTAGTGCATCTGAATTGCTGGTCTGTTCAATCATCATGTAGGAAGGTAGGACTTGATCAGGTCGCACCTAATCTAAGACCTATGTGATGTCACACGAGTTGCCACGCTAACCGGTACGCAGACCTTTTAGCCACTCATGATGACTCACTTATAATGGGGGCAAGCAAATCAACATATATAGAATATGCAAGGTGATAAGTAAATTATCAAGAAGCATATTCCAACAGAAACGACGAACAGTTTTTTCCCCCATAAACTAGACTCGTATATCTTTCCAACCATATAGGGCACACTACCTAGTTCTCTCAATGAAAGCAGTTTTTCGTTCAAAGACAGACCATGTGTCAGAATTTCAGAAACTACATCATTCTCCCCTTCTTGAAAACTGGTCGCCCTCGAGTTCGAGTTTAGATCAGACCACAGTGAGCTCTTCCTCAGATATCCAAGCATCTTCCAAACTTGGCTTTCCTTTCCAATGAACGAGATACTGGATATACTTGAAGATGTAGTTTAGGAAGATGAAACAGAATTGTGAGCTGGCAGCTTGTATACCATGTAATCAAAATTCATTTTCTCATACCTCAAAGCTCGAAACAACAAACCATTTTTCCCCCATAAACTAGACTTGTATATCTTTCCAACCATATAGGGCATACTACCTAGTTCTCTCTCAATGAAAGCAGTTTTTCGTTTAAAGACAGACCATGTGTCGAAATTTCAGAAACTGCATTAAACTTGAACCTGCTGGTAGCCTTGCCATTAATAAGTTATTGCTCTTAGATGTTGTGGCCCCTTGGCTTGCTGTTCTGGTACTTAAATTATTATGTATTCAAGTTAAAGCAACTATTAGTCTGGCTTCTGAAATCAGGTAAGGGAAGGGCTGAAATGGCAGATGTCTATAAAAATACTCCATCCATTTCCCTTAGAGAGTCCATATTTCAAAGTCAAAACATTGTAAGGATTAAAATTAATTTACATAGATACCCTCAATTGCATCAGGTCTTAGCTATGCTCAAAGGAAAGGATAGTTCTGAAGATCATCTTGGTGGTGCGCATGCTAAGGATCCTGTGGTATGACACATCTTGCAGGTATAACAATCTCAAGACCATCTTCTCTTATTGCATCAGTCTTCTGTTAGTCTTCTCTTATTGCATTAGTCTATAACTAGAATACTTGGGTATTGGATTCAGAAGTACGTGATCACACATGCATCTATATCTCTCTTATGCAACACAATCTTACTCATTTAGTCAAACTTATAATCCTTTATTTACCAAATTGCAACCATGTAAAAATCACTCATACCGGTAGTGCTTACATTAATCCAACTCTCACTCTAGACAATGTGCTATATGTTCCCAAGTTTCACTTCAATCTCCTCTCAATTTCCAAACTTGTCATCAGCAAAATAATTAAGCTTGGAATCAAGTACTATTTATTGGTATGCCTAGCATGAGCCCCCTCATTTTTATGGTTTTACGATTACAACAGAATAAGAAGGAAACTTGCATTTCTCATTTCAGGAAGTGAATGATTCCTCTTTTACAAATTTAGGATATGGTGGGATGGAATTATGGAGCAGTCAATTAGGGATGACTGTTAGAGAGGGGGGATGGAATGTACTGGCGACACAGCCATCTAATGAATGTGGTAAGTATAATAAGTGTGGGAATTTTGGAATTTGTAGCATGAGGGACTCTCCCATATGTTCTTGCTTGGAAGCACATGAATATGCATCCTGTTAAGGTTCTAAAATTGAACCATGTGATTTCGCTAGTACATCTAGAAGCACTTGTTAAAAACTTGATGCATCTTCTTCGCTTTTTCATTACTGAATACATACTTTCTATTAGGAGGACGGTAGGATTGTTGAATTGAAAGAACACAATAGCTAGGATTCTCAAGAGACACCAAGTTAATTTCCAATGTAGCTGTGAATGTAGCTACAATGTAAATCACAATGGTCAAAAATGATAATAGCAGCGGAAGTAAAAACTAAAACAGAAAATTGAATGCAAGTTTTACCAAAAACAATCTACAAGATAATACTTGTAGACCTAGCCTCAAGGCAACAAATATTTCACTAAAAATATTAATCGTTTTACAAAACCAATTGTGAAATCACTCACAAAATATTCTTACAAGACAATGAATCTTGGAGAACAAAAACCCCACATAAACAGATTAAACAAAACATGGGAAGAAACAAAAACAGCTTCCTTAAGACTGAACAGGAAGACAAAACAATTTCCAGATCTTCAATGTGACTGTTAATGTTATAACATTAACAGCCTTAAGCAAACTGCGGTACTTCGGAACTGGAAACAGCTTCTGAATCTCCTTGTTTCTGAATACGGCTTTGTGGCTTTTTGTTCTCTCTCACAAGCTCTACCAATAACCCGAATCCCAGCTCCTTTATTTATAGCATGCAATATTCTACACACACGCAAAAACAGTCCAACTACTACACGGAAAAGGATTAGTAATAAGGAAAGATTAACAACTTACCAATCTTGTGAGATTTTATTACCAAGTATGAAAGTGGTCAAGAATCTCGGTTTGACTAGGATTTATGCTAGGATTTAGTTACCAAAAATGTTGAACCATAATCTAATAAAAGATTTTGATTCCAAATAAAGCACAACTAAATCTAATAAAAGATATTAAATCCTAAAATACCAAAATCCTAACAAAAATAATATTTTGACCAAGAAAGGGGAAAACAAGTAAAAATAGGCACTGCCTATTTTACCCTTACATGAATTGAATCTGTCATGAACCACCTGGCTTATTATACAATGTCAATTGTTTGGTTATTCCTCTTCAGATGGTAATATTTCACTTGTGTTTTTGCATGCTTTGCTATCAAGGCAAATCCTCCGTTTTGGCAAATATAATTTTCTACTACCTTCATGGCAAATCTTTCGTTTTGGTCTTTCGATATGCAAATAGGCAATCAATTTGAAGCATTCCATCAACAACAAATGCAGAACCTAGAGATGTTCATGCACATTGTCGATGAAGCTGAAGAATCTGAGCCTGAGCCCGAGCAACCTCAAGTTTATTGACGCACATTTATAAGCCGAGATCGTGCAAAAGCACACGACGACCTTGTCAAAAATTATTTTGCTGATGATTCGATTTTCCCAGCACGTATGTTCCGGCGTCGATTTAGAATGCGCATACATTTGTTTCATAGAATTCGAGCAGACATTGAGATTGCCCAACCATATTTCCAGCAACGTTATGACTGTACCGGGAAATTGGGATTCTCATCTATCCAGAAAATGACGGCTGCTTTGCGGATTCTTGCATATGAGAGCCCAATTGATCGTGAAGATGAGGCCCTTGCCATTGCAGAGACTACAACTATAGAAACCGTTCGTCTATTCTGCGAGGCAATTGTTAGCATGTATTCAGAGTGGTATTTGCGAGCTCCAAATGAAAGTGATATCGCCCGACTCATGGAAGAAAATAAGAATCGTGGTTTTCCAGGCATGATTAGTTCATTAGATTGGATGCATTGGGAGTGGCGCAACTGCCCCAAGGCTTGGCATGGTCAGTTCACTGGCCACACCGGAAAACCAACCATGATTTTTGAAGCTGTAGCATCCCAGGATCTTTGGATTTGGCATGCGTTTTTCGGTACACCGGGAACATACAATGATATATCTGTGCTTGATCAATCCCCAATCTTCGACAGATTCATTCAACGCCAAACACCATACACCCCCTACGAAATAAATGGTAATGTATACTACGTGCCATACTATCTCATAGATTATATATACCCTCACTTCGATACACTAATCCAGACCACCAAGCGCCCTCAAACTGTAAAGGAAAAATATTTTGCGCAACAACAAGAGGCTTGTAGAAAGGACATTGAGAGGGCATTTGGGGTTTTGCAGACTAAATGGGCTATTACTAGGGGCTCGGTAAGATTTTGGGACCAACGAACTTTAAGTAATATTATGTATTGTTGCATTATTCTGCATAATATAATAATCGAAGATGAACGCCAAACAAATATTGAACGATGGAGACCTGTAGTGGGTGAAACAATGTCAGATGAGCTACTTCAGCATGATCCAACTGTGTTGGGTGCATTTATTAGTTCTCGAATAAATCAAGTGCGAGATAGAAGTGTGAACAACCAGCTTAGGTTTGATTTGATCGAGCATCTCTGGAATAATTTTGGTAGACAAGGTGACTGTTGATCTGTATGTGTAAGGTTTTACGTGTTCTAAGTGGAATGATTTACATACAATGTGAGCTTGGTAGTAGCTGTAGTAGTAGAAGTAGCAGTTATGTAATGGTAACTGATGAAGATTTTTATAGGTAATTTATTTGCTTACCATAGCAAGAATCGTGTGGATGGTAATATACATGTTTAGTTTCATTGTAACTTTAATTCTAATGATCTACTTCAGATTAAGAAAGCAATGATATTCTTCAAAGCAGAATCGTGTTTCTAAGTTGTTTTAGATATTGCAATATTTTCTATTTTCTATTGTAATCCTCTTTTGTGTTTTCGTGGAAGGCAATGTTTGAACAGCTTATGCATTGTTATGTTTTAAATTTTTTTGTTAATTTTGTTACCTTATGTTAGTCTATTAGATATGATTAACTTAATAAATACCTTGTATTTCGCTTTTGAAACTTAATTATATTACATTTTTCTTCTTAATTTTCCTACCGTTGCAAGTTACTGATATACATTTTACATTATTATCGTAACCTTGATCTATTAATCAAAATGAAAAATGCCTATATTTTATATGAAATTTATGAATTAATTTTAAATTCTTTTTAACCAAAGAAAATCATTTGTCTCGTGTTTGAAATATGAGAGGATCAAATAATAATAACTATAATGTACTTATAAACATAAATTGACCCTTATTTTCAGATGAAAATAATTGAAATAATTAAAATACAATATATTTTTTTCATAGGATATATAATATAAAATATAAAAATTTTATTCTAATTGTGTTGAAAAATAGGAATAAAAAAGTTGAAAAATATAGTGGTAGTTAAGTTTGTTAGTTAAGATGAAAAATGTTTGAAGTTTTTAGAGGATTGTATAAAAGGTGATTATTTGAGTGAATTATTTTTTAGAGTGTTAAAAAAGTGTAAAAGGAACAGAAAACGAGGTGAGTAGAGTGTGGTATTGGGTGGTATTGTTGTGGTTGCTCTTATATTTAAAAGCCAAAATTTTTAAGAAAATTATATATTTAATAGTTTATTAATAATAAAATAATAATTTTAAATCATAATTTTTAAAAATAAATTATTTAAATGAAATATTTCAAAAATAGAATAATAGACTTTTTTTTTTAAAACCGAAGTGGATTGGGAAAACATTTTATCCTAGCTTTCCGCATGCAAACCCACACCGACCTAGTGGTTTTCTTTCCGATACAGTACATCATGTGTATATGTGTGAATTGAATGATCAGATCAGATGCCATTACTTTAATTTGTTACTCCAAGTCTCCAATGTCACATTGGATCTTTGTTTTATCTATTTATGCATAAAAGACATATATAGAAGACCTAGCTAAGCTTGACTAGTTGACTGGCATTCCCTTGTTTGCCCGCCCCCACAAACATTCCCATAGAAGGCTGTGCCAAAGAATTATTTTCTCCACTACTCACGAAATCTAAATCTCTCTGGGAGATTTCTTTAACATAAATAGGTCATCCATTAACAACAATTTCTTAATATTTTACTGTTTGATAGTCCTCTCTACGGTGTAAACCACTATACATGGTCTTTCTTCAAAAGTGGCCTGGTTGGTGACTGCTGTGTTACTTGAATACTTAAATTAAATACATGTGCACCATCCTTTGTGAGACTGACCGTATCTCTGCCCCTAAATCATGAAAAATCCTCAAGTCTAAATGTAAAACGTATAATAACCAAGGCTGCGATGAACAGTGGAACAATCAATACACTGGCAGATCCCATATGTAAGCAACGCCCGAGACAGATTCTCATTGCAATCAAAACACATTTGCCCTAACAAAATTTACATCGATTGAGATCAGTAACAAAAATTATTTTTAAATCAAATTTCAGATCTCCACAACACCAAATCTTAAGAAAATCAACCACCAAAATTAAAAAAAAAAAAGAAAAGAAAAGAGAAGTTGAACCTTGCTTTTGGATTTGGCTTTCAGCTTCCTGAAAATGGCGTTTGCTGGTGAAATTTTCCGAAGCCATTGTTGAGCTGGAGGAGAGAGAGAGCTCTAAGAGGAAGATTTGATCTAACGGAAATGACAAGACGAACGAGGCCTCCTCGGGAAAAAACAACGCAATACGCAGAGGGCGAGAGGAGGGAGAAATGTCATGAGAAACCGCACATCGGATTTCATTGGGCTATGCGCAGAAATGGTCCCTTGATTATAGTTCTTTCATAGTTTTAGTCCCTTAATAATTTTTTGATAAATTTGGATCCTTAAAATATTAAATTTTTTCAGCGTTAGTCATTTTGATGGATGTTGTTAATAAAATATCGTTAAATTACCCATGTGTATTTAGTAAGGGCTAAAATATTCTTTTTTAAAACTTAACTTATATCACAATTTTCAATTAAGTCCCTAAGGTTTGAAAAATAACTATGAGGCCTTCTTCCCCAATTTTTTGGGAAATACACGAAAACTCCAGATTTGATCTCCATGTCAAAATTTCATTTGAAAAGTTAAATGAGATTTTTTAAATTCAAATCCCTTTGATTTTTGTTTCATTGTTTTCCAATCAGATTTCAGATATAAATTGACCGATCCAGATTGGTGTTTTGAGAAATTAAGATTAAGATTTGGGTATTGAGACGTGTTGTTTGTTGGGTTGAGTCACTAAACTTTCACATAATTGAATATTAAACACTAATTTGAACAACTGGTTTAAAAATGTTGCTTACCTTTGAGTAGAAAACATGAGCAAAGAGAACCACCGATCCAAACTGAATGGCTGCATAGATCCAGGCGTAGCGTCTTGTTACTGAGCATAAATTACAGAAGTCAGTAATATTCTAAAACCAAGCACAGAAATGAAGGTTAGGTCACAGGAAAATATATTCAAATACCCATAGTTGTCGATGTCATTGATGTAAGGAGACCCAATATGCAGGAAATATGTAGGAAAACGACAGAGAAATGGCAATTGCACCGGAACCCATAGTTTTTACCTGCACGGTTCATCAGTATTTCAAATATCAGTAGGCTAAAGAGTTGCATTTCATAGCTCATGTACTTACCAAAAGTTGCTCCAAGAAATAGAAGTAGGCGAGCATGCTAACTATGACGAGGACAAGTACATCCTGCCAAACTCTGTCGAAATTTGCACCGCGATCAGGCAAATTTTTCCCAAGGGTCAAATAAGTTAACAAATTAAATGAACCAAATTAAAGCAAGACCATAACACAAGAAAGATGTTAAAGTTTGTTTTGACTTCTAAACTAAAGTCAGAATTTCATGAGAAAGCATCAATCACTTGCCTGTACCGAGGAACTATCCCGTCCCAAATGAGCATTTGAGAAAGAACTGACTTGTGGAGATGTTTGCTTGGAAGAATTTTCAGAAGATTGACGTCGAGCACCCATTGCCCCAACTTCACGCTTAATAGCCCCAACATTGGCAGCTGGTCTGGAATCAAGGGATGGTACATGAAAAGGATCTGAAGACGAAGAATACACCCCTGCCACTTAATTGTTCAGAGATGCCATAGAATGCAATTGAGAATCATTTGCTTTCCATGCTTGCACAGGTGGAGCAGCATTTGAAACCAAAGGTGTATCTTTCCCATCAGTGCCACTTGAATTGGTCTACTTGGCTTGCCTAGTGCGTGAATCAGTTGGCCCATTAAAATGACGCCCAACAGGTGGCTTTTGATTGTTAAACATCCCTTCTGAATTGCCAAAAAATTGGGGAAGAAGGCCTCATAGTTATTTTTCAAACCCTAGGGACTCAATTGAAAATTATGATACAAGTTAAGTTTGAAAAAAATCATTTTCGCCCTTACTAAATGCACATGGGTAACTTAACAATATTTTATTAACGACATCCATCAAAAGGATTGATGCTAAAAAAATTTAATATTCAAAGGACACAAATTTGACAAAAAAATGTTAAAGAACTAAAATTGTGAGAAACCTATAATCAAGGGACCATTTTAACGCTTCGCTCGATTTCATTCTAATTTGTGGTGTTATTTTTTTCTTTAAGTAGGGTATATTTGGAAATTCATAAAATTATTATTTATACTTTTAAAATGAAAAATCTTAAAATAAAATAGTAAACTTTTAACTTAGATCGGAAGGAGTATATGCTGAGAATATCGTCATCTTATGTCAAACGTGTGATGGATTATCGGATAAGTTAAATGATTTCATATATAATATCCTCATAAATTTTCATGTATGCATAGAAGTTGGTAAATATTTGTAAATATGAGTATGATTTAGATACAAATAAATATATTTTTTCAAAAAAAAAACTTTTTCCTCTTGAAGAGATCAAACATAAATACATAATACAAAAGTTGTATACATGAAAAAAAAAAAAAAAGTATGAAAGATATAAAAAGAGGCTCGTGGGGGCCAAAGCGACCGAAAGTTAAAAATATTTTTATTACTCTTAATTCCATATATTACATCGTAATTCTGGAGAAAAGCATTTGTATTAGATTTGCCCTATTCTGTTCCAATACGAATATCCGCTTTTAGTCATGATTATGAACGAAAATGTATACTCATTTTAGGACAAAAAGAATATGTTTTTTTTTCTTCAAAGTATTATATTTGTTCGATCCCATATATATTTAAAAAAGGTTATTATCTTTTAATTAAATGAGAGTGAGCTATTTAGGCCATATTGATTTGCCAATGATCCATGAATATACGCACACGCACGTGCGTACTCGTAAAAAATTGAGCCCTTTTTTTTTCAAAGACTATGAGTGATGTGGTATCTTAAATTTATATGTGTGCAAAAACTTGTGTGGAACGGTTTTACGGATTCTAAATCCGTAAAATGAACCTACAAAAATGATAAAATGAAAGTTGATGAAGCGAGTAACCCATCAATAAAGACTGCGAGTTACCCAATAAAAAATGGGTCAAAATGCGAGAGAAAAATAGATGTTAGCAATTGGGCTTGTGGCACGATTATTTACTTCCGCTCACATGGAATATATTTATATTATTAAAGGATAATTAGTTTCTTAACACGAAGGGATTCGGGATTGACTTTACTTATCCTACAAGAAATAAGGTTTCTTGTACAATAATATAAATAGGGCAACTAAAGAGATAAAATCTCTAACCTAGAACACGTCCAAAGAAGAAGACGTCTCATTGGCTGCCCCTCCCTCTCTCTCATATATTCTATCTCACCAAAATACTCCCTCTAGCCTAACCATCAAGAGGCTTGGATTTGCGATGTGAACCAGAATTGATATTCGTGCTAAGTGATATCAATTTGACGAGAGAGACTTGCAGGATTGTTGATAGTGACATACGAAAATCGTAGTTCAAGCAGAAAATCTTCCGCTTCGCTCAAAGTTTAAGTTCGCACGAGGTAACTCATGATTACTTGTAGATAACGAACTTGTGTGATATATATATATATATATATATATATATATATATATATATATATATATATATATATATATATATATATATATATATATATATAACTTTCATTAGACAAAAAATCGAATAAATGAGACTGAAACTCGTGGATCGACTCGAATCCACCAACATAAACACATAGGTCACACAAGGAGGGAGGGACACGTGTTGGCTTGGTAGGTTAGCCAGGACATTAATGAGATATTTCTTATTTTGCTCCGCTACTCATGCACTTTCAAGGTTTGCTGCCTAAATGTTTCTTCTTCCCAAGTCTTGCAGTTTCATCATCTATCAGCTCTGTTAGCCTCATTTGACTTGAGATATTTGACGGATCCTAACGAACTTTGATGAAATGATACGTATCACATTTAAAGCCTAACATGACACACTTAAAGCAAAACATGACACATTTAAAAGATAAAAGTGACATATTTTAAAGTCAAAAGTGATACTATAAAGGAGAATTTTATTATAATTTTCATTAAAATGAAAAGTAACAATCTTAATCTTAATATTAAAAAATGACAGTCTTAATACTAAAAAATGACACATTTAATATTAAAAAGTAACATTTTAAAACTAACAGTGATTGCTAAAATTGACACATTTAATACTAAAACATGTGACACTTTCAATGCTATAAAATGACTTTCACTGTTTCATGTCAAAAAGTAATGATTTTCATTTATAATGCAAAGTAGCAATTTTCAAAGCAAAAATGATACATTTAAGATAAAAGGCAACACATTTAAGGCTAAAAAATAATATCTTTTAAAGGAAAAATGATATTCCCTCAGTTCCAAAATATATGTCGTTTTGGAGCTTTTCACACAAACCAATAAAACATATTGTAAATACTAAAATGGCCTTATTTACTTTACTTCAAAATATTAATGAGGTGTCTTTTAATCATCTTGTCCAAAGAGTCAAACACAAGTTACAGAGTCAATAAATATAGGTATAATTGAAAAAAAAGGAAAAAAGTTCATTGAAAATTACAAAGTGACATCTATTTTAGAACAAAAAATATCTCCCAAAACGACATATATTATGGAACAGGTGGAGTATTTTTTTATTAAAAATGTAAAGTGACACATTTTATACTGAAAAATGATACTTTTAATACTAAAATGTGACTTTACTTCCAAATATTAATGAGGTGTCTTTTGATCATCTTGTCCAAAGAGTCAAACACAAGTTACAGAGTCAATAAATATGGGTACAATTGAAAAAAAAAAGAAAAAAGTTCATTGAAAATTGCAAAGTGACATCTATTTTAGAACAAAAAATCTATCCCAAAACGACATATATTATGGAACAGATTGAGTACTTTTTATTAAAAATATAAAGTGACACATTTTATACTGAAAAATGATACTTTTAATACTAAAAGGTGACTCTTCATTTATATACGTGAGAGGTGATGCTGTAATTTTCAAAAGTTGAAAGGTTGCACTGAGATTACTGAATCTTAACCCATTTAGCATCAAAATATCCGTCTTACATATTAAAATACGTAAAATTGTTTTACAGAAGAGTTGCTTTATACATATTTTAGCTTACTCTTTATGAATTGCACAAGTTGAGATATGAACTTCTTTTAGCTTTTGATTTGGACCCATTTTTTTTTCAAATACTATGTGTGACGTGATCCCAAACTAGCAAGGGATCAAAGAATTTACTAATTTAGGAGTTAATTAGTTGTTCTCCATCAGAGACGTCCTAACAACTTCAAACGGAGAATTGACAATTTAAGAAATGGGGTTATTTAAACACCCATAGACAGTGCTCCCTCCAATCCATTTGAAAACTATATATGCTCCGTCGATTAACTGATAAATAAGTAACAAAGAGGGAGAGACTATACAAATGACCGGATCATGGAGAGAGAGAGAGAGAAAACTTTGAAAACAACCACAATGGATTGCCCCCATGGACTTTATGTGTTTGAAATTTACACTATTTATAATTATTATTAAAAAAGAAGCCGCTACTGTCATAGCTTTCTATGAAAAATTAAAAGTTTTAAAAAGATTTTATGCTGCCATATTTCGTCTTCGAAATGGTAGAAGTTTTTTCTTTTTTCAAAATCGATTAGTTTAAGATGAAAATTCTAAAATTAATTAGATAAGATAAAATTCTTAAAACTAATTTGATTAGATAAAAAAGATTTATGATATAGTTTTATGAGCAAATTTATAATAGATATTTAGGATTTTGTTTTTATTTTTTTCAAATATCGTTTAATTAAAATATATTTTATCCTATGTAATTTATAGAAGTTTAATTTGATTGAAACTCTTCAGTTTTCATCTCTTTCCATTTTCATAATGTTTATTTTATACAAATTATCCACAGGATAATTCTATGTTATTTTTTTCTACTAATCTATATTTATTAAATATTAATTATTAATCTATTAGTTATCTATCTATAACTATTATTAAAATATAAGCCACTGCTGCCATGTGGCGGCTTTCTGTGAAAATGTAAAAGTTTTAAGATTATGTGTTGCCACGTGTCATCTTCAAAATGGTAAAAGTTTTTTTCTTTTTCAAAATCGATTAGTTTAAGATAAAAATTCTAAATCTAATTAGATAAGATAAAATTCCTAAAACTAATTTGATAAGATAAAACAGATTTATGATATAGTTTTACGAGCAAATTAATGATAGAGATTTAAGATTTTATTTTTATTTTTTTTTCAAATATCACTTAATGAAACTAGATTTTATCCCATATAATTTATACAAGTTTAATTTAACTACAACTTTTCAATTTCCATCTCTTTTCATTTTCATAATGTTTAATTTATACAAATTATCCACTGGATAATTCTATGTTATTTGTTATACTAATCTATATTTATTAATTATTAATTATTAATCTATTAATTATCTATTGACTATTATTAAAATATAAATCGTTGCTGTCATATGACGACTTTCAGTTTAACGCTAAATTTCTAAAAGAACTATGTGATTCCATGTGTCACCTTCTTGTGAAGTGTTATTATTATTTTTTTGCTGTAAAAAATTATAACCGGATAAATTTTAAAACCGATGTCTCATTTATAAATGGTAAACATTTTTTTTTTGTTGCCAAAATCGATTAGTACGAGATAGATTTTATTAAATTTGATTTAAACGCTTTTCAATTGATTAGGAAATCAAATTTTCATGGCAAAAGTTTTTTTTTTTTTTTTGCAAAAAGATTTTACACGTGCTCATAGATTTTAATATTTCAATTACCTATTCATACGATCAATTTTGAATACCTTATTTTTATTTTTTTAAATTATTCAAACTAGTTATTTTAATTATTTATTACAAGTTTAGAAATCATATTATTATAAACAACTTGCGGGGCGTGAAAGTCCTTCTTGTTATTCCAAAAATCACAATAACAGTTTGTGTGGCGTGAGACCGAAAGGAGATCGTGCGTAAATAGTCATTGAGTGCTTTTTTAGACATGCAATTCTTTTTCTCCCTTATGTTATGTGTTGCGATGATATGAGCCCGTAGCAAGATTGAGTGATAGCTAGATTTGCTATACGTAGCGAAAACCCGTAGTGAATAAAATAGTGCGTCCGACTATCAAGACTTGAGTTAAAGAAAAGTTAAAAAGATGATTAAAATTAAAAACCGACTAGACTAGAAATATTGCACTCCTATATTTTAATCTTGATTTTTTGTTGCCAAACCACTTTCGCGTTAATTTAGATTTTAATTGTTTTTTAGGTTGTTTAAATTTTTAGTTTTTAATTCAATTTCTTTTCGTCCAAATATAATTAGTTAGTCTAATTTTGTTACCTAGTTGGAGTGAAAATTATGTACATTCTTTATGAGATCGATAACTCGTACTTATGTACACTTTATTACTTGATACGGCCGGGTATTCTTGCCCGAGTTGCGTTTTCGTACATCATTCATCCAACAATCTTTTGAAAGTCTTACCAATTGTTGAAACCAAGCTAAGTATAAGGTGTAAAATGATTTCAAAATGATTTTGAAAATGAAAAATGAAAAGAATGTTTGGTAAATCTTTTGAAAATGTATCGGAAAACATTTTCGGGTGTTTGGCAAATGCACGAAAAATGATACCGAAAACAATATGTAAATAAATTAAAAATATATATATTCTAATATTAATGTTCATATTGAATATAAGATAGTGTTGAGCATTAAGTAATTTTCCATTAGTAACATCAATTTATCATTAGTCGTGTCAAATCAATAAGATCCATCTTTTTTCAATTTCACAAATACAAATAAAATTGATATGAAAAAAAAAACGTTTTAAAAAAGAATATGAATAATGTTTGGGACGTTCCTAAATAATATAGTTAACACCAATTTTAAGACGTAGTGAGTATTTATTAAAATTGTAATTTATATAATATGCACAAATTCTATTTATATTTTTAAACAATTTATTTGTTTAGTGAAATATTGTGCGTATATGTAAATATGTGTAATTGTGGAAATGGGCGAAGGGGTGCTCGAACTTTTGGAAAATGACTTACGGAAAATGAATCTCATTTTCCACTTTATTTTCCGTTGACTCGGAAAAGCTTTTACGTTGACTACATTTTCATAAGGTTATCAAACATCGGAAAATGAGGAAAATGTTTTCCGGAAGTCATTTTCCGTGAAACAAACGGAGCCTAAAACTCATATTGTAAATTATGATTTTCCATTTAATTTATACTTTAAACTATAAATTGTATTTCTAATGTTGTTTTTTTCTTCCTTCTTTTTTAATTGTGCTACATAATATGTATTTCTAATGTTGTCTTTAAAAATTAATGACGAATATATGGTGCAATCTCATAATCATGTATTAAATTTTTTTAAAAAAAAACTTAATTACAAATTGAAATATATTACTTTGCTTTTTCATATCCAAGGCTAAAATTTCACCACCATTTGATTGAGAAAAAAATGAACTTGAGACGTTAAGTGGTAACTCGAACTCGAACTGACAAAAAATTATCAAATTAGTAAACTTTGTTGATATGGACATCATAAACAAGTTTGTGACGAGCAGTATTGTTGACTAAAAGATTTGTGTAGGTTTCATTGTAGCACTCAATATTCACTCCATTTAATATATTTGAATAATAAACACACAAAATGGAATATCAGAAATTATCATCTCTATTGATTTTCATTGTCCACTGACACAAATCTTTCACTAATTGTTAATTCAATTCCGTCTGATTGTGTCTTTCCTAAAAAGAAATTGCATTTATATTAATCCCCGGTCTTAAGATATTTTACCTGGGATGTCACCTCAATTCTTAGATATTACGATGAAGATGAAAAATCAATATATGAGGAAATTATTCAAAATCTGTAATGGTTAGTTTTACAATAATATTTTTTATTTAAGCAGTTTTCCACAATTTATTATTTTAATTTTACTTTTCTCTTTATTTTTTATTTTTTATTGTTTATTTTAAAAAGATATATATAACGCGTTTTAACATACCGATGCAAAAAGTGGTTTTAAATAATAATGAAATCAATTCATGGTTTCCAATAATATGTGACACGGTTGTCAGCAACCATCTTATATGGAAACCTAATGGAAAGTCACATTCAAGTTTCATCTCATCAACCTAGCTAGATACCCCATTTTAGGAGGCTATGGCTAATCTCTAAGTAATGTAAATTTATGTTTTAGATCAAGTTTTTGTGTATAGCTTGCCTAACAATAATAGGTAATGGCCATAAGTATGTTATATCGGAGTTGTTTACTGTTTAGAGCGATTTGGACGCATTTGGTGTGAATTAGCTACTTGTTCAAAAATGAATTTATTCCAAAACAATGTACAATTTTGTAACTACAATGCAAAACTTTACAAAAGTTGCATGATATAATTATGGTAGTGGTGCATAAATCCAAGGGTATGAATTATGATATATATATAATTCAAATAAAAACCACACCATCCACGTGACAGCCGTCAAAAGTTAGTTTTACTCATTTCCGAATAACATGTACATATGATAAAGTGGGGATCATTTCACGAGGAATATCGTATTTATTTTCTTAAGAATTGTGAAAAAACAAAAAGTGTCATTGGTGGTTTTTTAATATAAGTTACCAATTAACGAAAGAGTAAATTGAAACAGAATAACATGCTAATTAACTATAAACAAAACATAGAATAAATAAAGATCCAACCAAAGAATTAATTTTCATCTCAAATTTTACTACTGATCAATGATGCAAAAAATATTCATTTAATTACAAATAAACTGATTATATTCATCTATAAATGCCTAACAATCAATCCCTTTTACAGGATCGACAGTGTTCTAAAACTCCCCGCCTAGGCCCCTCTCTACCGCCGCGACTTTCTTAGTCTCCGCCTAATCGACCAAGTCGGTGCCTACGTTGTCGGTCTGCCAGATAGATAGAAGAAAGAAGAATAAAAAAAAGATGAAGAAGAAGGGGGCTGTCTCGAGACTCATAATTTAGAATGAGAAGGGATTAGGGAGGATATGTTAAATTGTGGGTTGTAGGGGTAGTAGGTAGATGGAGTAATATTTTTTTTGTTTTTAGTTCTAAACTTGGCTGGTTTATTGCTTTGGAGTTGTTGAGAATTAGGATTAAAGGTAGGTTTGTATAGTTTTGTTCATTTTACAAATATAGACAAGTGTTTGATAAAATGACAAACATAAAAAAATTAAATTTGTAGTCAATGTGTTTGATCTTTGATGTAAATTATCAAAAAAATAGTCATTATGCCTTAATTCTAGATTTCTAGGCCCCGCCTAAGCCCCGATTACGCCCCGACTAGTCCCCTAGGCGCTAGTGTGCCACCTAGCGGCCGCCTAACGATTTTTAGAACCTTGAAGATCGATAATTAAGAGAAGTTTGTTAATTATTACTCTAATCAAAAGACAACCCTATAGACACTCGTATGATATAGTGTTTTGACAACATTATTAAGAATTAGAGAGACTCAATTCTAACCAATGTATACTGACGCAATACCATTTAGATTAGAGTATTCGCTCTTGCAACACGATTCAATTATATTAGTGATGACTAAAAGGTGTATTATTTGCTATGGTGTTGAAACTCAATGATAATTACGGAGGTACAGTTTAAACTAAAGTAGGGTGTTAATTAAGATTCGGGACTAAACATTAACTTATCACCATATTCATAAATCACGAAAAACAAAGAACGAACAAATACTTGCAAATATACAAGATTAATCTCCAATTCGATCACACATTAGTCAAATAACGAAACTTCAATTATTCATTGACTAGAGAATTAATTACAACCCTACTTCAATGAAAACTTGTAAAATCGAAATCTAGCGAGTTTCTCTATTTTTCATATGATGCTTCACACCCTCTAGGTGCTGCTGGAGAATAGCCTCTCTCCTTCTAGGTTGCGAGCAGTTCCTCCCTCTTCCTCTATATAACGTGCGTTGAGGGATTTTATAAGGAAACCTACTTCTACTTGTTAGGGAAAAAAACTGTTGGGAATATCCCTATTACAATCTTACAGAATATAATACAAAAAAAAAAGGAAAAAAGAAAACAAAACTATTGTAGTGGATTAGAACTGTTATTAGTATGTAATCTAAAGTCTGCTCTTCAAGTAAGGAAGGAAGCTGTGACCGAGGCATGTATATCACACAGTTTCCTTAAAACGTTATTCGTCCCACTCCCTGTAAGTGCGTGGAGTTCTTACACAGGACGATCGTCTCCCAAGATACAATGGTGGTACCGGATGACTTATGCACTGGAAGTTCCGGCAAACTGAGTAAGTGCCAGAAATCTATCACCAAGCAGGAGCCAAGAAGAAGATGTGCAAGATGCAATGCAATGTAGGTGTATAAGAGGAAGAGGAATTTCGTGTTCTCTCAAAGTGTTGTCTATTGTGGAGAATGATTCAATTACATAGGTCATAGTAATCAACACGTTTTAAATTACTAAAACCGTTTTGATCATGTCCATTAACCACTCAATTAAAGCAGACATTAATACATAATTAATATGTCCATTCAAAAAGACATTAAGACATAATTAATCTGCTCTTTAATGTTGGAGTTACGAAAATTGAATTTAATATTCAAAAAAAAAAACAAAAAACAAAAAAACAAAAGGTGGGTTTGTCTAGGTAGCACAATTTGGTCTGACATTCGTGTCCGCCAATCCAAGCTAAATTTGACCTTGATTTGCAACCCCCCCCCTCGACAGGCGCAGAAGAGATAGTTCTTTCCATACAAGCTTACTCATCACAATGGAGCTTTTATATATAAACTCTTCAAGCCTTTCATATTTTTCCAATGTGGGATAATCTACTTCCAACACTTCTTATATCCTACTTTAAACATCTATAAGTTATTCATCCGATATCCGAATTGGACAAATAAATATAATATTCTTATGTACTTATGGAGAAGAACATAATTCCACAATTATCATAGTCATTACATAAATGACTCATAAATAAATTAGTGCCTCAAAAATTTAATTTACTTCACTTAAAACATTAGTTTTCCCACAAAAACTGCCACATCCTAAGCGTAAGACTACAAGTTGTTGATTACAAAAAGAAATTAAAAGTTTCCTAATTTTTCCCAAAATAAAATAATTTTGCTGAGTATGTTAGAGTTTTGGAATTTTGCCTTGCGACTACATTAGCACGTGCTCACGCGACAAAACTTTTTTTGGTGCGGTACTACTTGTGTTTTGTTCGCTACAACATTGTTTCCTTCAATTAACACATTCTCACGCGAAGCCACTAATTTTTCCTTCTAATCAACACTTTTGTCCAACTTTTATTTCACCAATCGATCAAACACAAAAAACACCACCAAAAGTGTAACATTTGCTCAAAATTTAAGCACAAAACCAACAAGAAATATAACACTTATTTTCACTTATCAACACCTTTTAATACAAAATTTTCCCACCCAATTTTTGTTTGCATTTTAACCTTATGTGAAAAAATCTTCGGACTACGTTTTTTCTTAATAAAAGACTATTATGAGAATGTTCTTTCCAATAAAAATAAGTTGTCTAACATAACTCTTTTCATGCTCTTGAAGCTACTCTTCTACGGTTCAATGTCCCTCACTCTCACTCTCTCTCCCACCAGAAAATCTCTAGCTGTCGATTTTCGATTATTCTTCTCATTAGAAATTTTATCTGATAATCATTTTCTCTCTTCGAAAAAATTTTCCCTCCATTTTAGCTTCTCTTTTTTGACAAAAGGAAAAAATAATTAAAAACATTTTTCATGATCATAAGTCATGTGCATCTGGCACATGGGTACTGCTAATATATGTATTGTAAAAAAAAAAATTATGTAAGACGGTCTTGTGGATATTTTTTTATAAGACAGATTCTCCTTACCCAACTCACCGTGTGTTGGTGCGTTGAGCTATGAGAGAGTGGAGAAGACGAATAGAAATCTGTAAGACGATCTTACAGGAGACTTACTCTATAAAAAAAAGGCCAAGAGGTAAACCATTTTTTAGGTGGTCCCCGTGGATAACCAGTTCTTTTTCTACTAATTTTTAAAAGGCCACCTCTTCTTATCGGTTTTCTCCTCATTTTTTCGTCACATTTTCTTCCAGAAATGGATTTTCTTTTAAATTACATTAAAATTATATTTAATTTAATTTTTTAGAAGTTAATTTTTTTTCATATTAATATATTTTTTTCAATTGTATTAAAATTACACTTTAGATTATTTTTTTGGTATTATTTACACATTTACACATATATAATGAAAAAAGTACATCAGGGCAGGGCCGGAGATACCAAAGGGAGGGTTACCAAAATAACACTGAGGGCCTTATATCTTTTTAATTTTTTAAGGGTTAATCGCATCGTTGGTCCCTTAACTTTGAACAATTTAAGACATCATCCCTTAACAATTTTTTGAAAAAGTTGGGTGTTACGAGTATGAAATCTTCATAACCGCAGTCCTTCATATGGATGTCGTTTGTTCAGAACCGTTAAGCCTGGCATGCCTCCCACAGTCCCACGCGTGGTTGGTTAAGGGCATATTTGATATTTCTCATATCCCTCACATACAGTTGGTTAAGGACTGCATGTTGTTTTAAAGTGATCGTTTTCCAATAACCACCATCGCAGTTCAAACTCACTCGTCGAATTCCAGCAAGCCGCAAGAGGAAAAAAAATTCATCGGAAAATGACTACTGGAATATGGGAAAGTGACTATTGGAATATGGGTGACTCGAGAAAAAGAATCAATAGAGATTTTTGGATGGAAATTCATTTGTTGAAGAAAAACACAAAACCAATGAAAGCAAAATTACTGATGAAAAAGAAAACCATTCGATTTCAAGGAATTCTTCACACAATTTCAACAGGGTTGACTCTGTTTGATGATCCTTAAGAAGTGGGTATTGAAAGAAATGGTCTAAAAGTTGATTTATTTGAAGAAACATAGGATGTTGTTAAAATTGGTGTTTCAACATAGCTGTGTTGGAGGACCTTTGGAAAATCAAGAACGCATTGCCAGAGATGTTGGGCCGGAGCAAGAAGGGATGATCAACGCTAGGACGTGGTCGAGGCAAAGAGGTTGCAATTGATTTGATTCAAAACCCAAGGCCTATGCGTGTCGTCTCTGGCCGGAATTGGGAAGTCTATCTTGAGTGTAGCTCGGTCATATCTGACTTGGGATTTGTTAGATTGAAAACGATTACGAACAACAGTTGGCAACTTGAGACAAATATCAACCTTGAAAATGAAAATGACATAAACTTTAATATGAGTGACATACTGGATTTAGAGGGAATATAGTGAACTAAAACGGTTGAAAACTTTTTAAAAAATGATTGGTTTGAACTTGACCCTTTATTTGATGGTTTGATATGCGGTTGTGGCCTTGCAAACAAATAAAGAAGATAGAAGAAAAAACTGAAAAATTAGAGACGAAGCTTAAAATATTTAAATGGGATTAATTTTGGGGACAGAAAAACAAATAAAAAAGAAAAGTAACATTACTGTTTTTTAAATAAAAAACTTTTTTTGTGGGCGGAGGAAGTAAAATTATTTCCACGACATCGTTTGGGATGCACTTCGAAATTACCGAACTTTTCAGTTGGCCTAGTCCCACCAATACCTCCACTTTCTCCCCCCTTCGCTTGTTTCTCCAGCGAACACACATGGCTATAAAATTGCAAGTTTGCAACCCGTCGCCCACCCACAACAACCACAATTCCCACCACCGCAGTCCTATCAGTTTTCCTCGCCAAAACCGCTACAACACCACCCAACCAATTCTCATTCTTTATCAACAACCCATGGTCATCTCTGTTTTCTTGTGGGCCCAGTAAACTCAAGCACATACGCTTCCGTCCTCTAATCCTGAGAATCCCAAGTCTAGGAGAACAATTCCATGCTCACACAAAATTGGGTTTCACGAGTTTGTTGAAACTAAGCTATGGCAGTGTGGTTGTTTTGATGATGCAGCTCAAATGTTTGATAAAATGCCGTACAGAAACACACACACACACACAATATATATATATATATATAGCAAGTATGTTGATCATGGGTTTTTCGAGGGAGCGGTTTCGTTATTTTCTGAATTGATGGTTGCGGATTTGGAGTTGAGCTCTTTGTTTTTCCAGTTGTGCTGAAGATTACCAGTGGGTTTGGTGGGATAGAGTTGGGTTATCAATTGCATGGGATGGTTATTAAGAATGGGTTCGTATGAAATATTTATGTGGTGATTGATTTGATAATACATACACGTTCTTGCAGAGCAGGAAAGGAAATACATATGCAGGTCGTTGTTAGAGGCCTGCAGCAAATAATTTTGTGGTTGAGCACTGGTAGAATTCTATTGCAAATGCAGTGCCTCAAAGCATTTTGAGAACGTTAAAAGTACTCTTCAACAGATGAAAGAACACGGGTTAGACCTAAATGTGCATACATGTAAATTGTAATGGAAGTATTGTTGGCCATGTTAAAATTGGTCTCCTTGAATCAGCTCTTGAATTGCTGCCACAAATGCATGCATTGGATTAGCAGACTAATATTCACACATTCAAGGTCGTTCCTTACATTTCAAAGGCCCAGGGCAAAATAACGAATAAGGGTCCCAACGAATTGATAATACACAATTGTGTAGTTGTGAATACCAATAACAAATGAAATTTTTAATTTCCAAATAAACTTTTTAATGCATTAAATAAAATATATTGAGTTTTAATTTTACAAATCTCGATAAAAATATCAAATTTCAGTTCAAAACTCTCGTCTATACTAACAAAGTTTTCGTCAATTGCATTGCGGGAAGAAGAACTGTCGAAAGTCGAACTGAAGGTGGAGTGGAAAATCTGGTGGCCATAGCATAGGGAAGACTGAAGAAATTGAGAATCTCGAGGTCGAGGGTTTGCTGTTTGACTGAATTATTAATATTAGTTTGATCTGTCGGCTGTCGCATCCTGTCGTCTTCACAACTAAGCCGTTTCCAATTGTCAATTTTCCATCCCTTTTACTCCCTCCGTCCCCAAATTATTGTTTTCCTTTTCTTTTTCGTCCGTCCCAAAATAATTGTCTTGTTTGAAACATTCCTTTTTAGGACAACATGTTTACCACTATACCCTTACTTTTTCATCATACTTTAATTATTGGTCACATACATATGAGCTTTAAAGTAAATTACACATCAAACTAATATTAATAATTCAGTCAAATGTATTTTCTTAAACCGTACACCAAGTCCACTAAAACGATAATTTAGGGACCGAAGGAATAATATATATATATATATATATTTGTCGGTTCTTTCATTGGGCGTTCATGCAGGGTCGATTGAGGCAGCGTATGAATTCTTTGATTTGATGGCTTTTAATACTAATTGTTACCGGCCGGACGTTAAAGCATTACCCATGTATGGTTGACCACCTAAGCCCGTGCGGGCCGGCTATATGAAGCGCATTATATTATAAAGAATATATAGTGGAGCCTGATTTAGCAATCTAGGATGTATTGTTGGGAGGCTGTGTTACTCATCAGAATGTTGAGTTAGGGGAAATTGTAGCAGAAAGGCTTGTAGCATTGGAACCTAATAATATTGGAAACTATGTGATGTTGGCAAATTTATAAGCTTTTGCAGGTCGATGGTCTGATTTGGCGAGAGTGATGATTAAGGATATGTTCTGATTTGTGCCACTTTGGATAGCTTAACAGGTGTGTTAAAACTTGAACAATATTAATGTGTATAGGATATGTTCTTATGAAATGTATCTGTACAAAAATATATGAACATAGAAGCAATTTGTTGAGGAATTCACATACACGATGAACTTGATGAACAATCAATAGACTTCAAGTTATGTGGATACGTAGTGACTGGTGTTACCAGTTTTCTTTGACAATCTTTAACTTTTCGAGTATGAATTTTCCTTCTTTGTATTTCTGTGTTGGATTGTAAGCTCGTTCATATTTCCAGCCTAACACCTCATGACAATCAGCGCATTGTAAGTCCACAACTGTGTGAAGACCGGTCAAAAGATGCCTGTCTTCTTTGGCACCCAAGACAATGTTCATAGCATGAGAGAACAAGAAGGCTCTACCATTTTTTCCCTGCATCAAAGTCAGTAAAAATGGGTAGGATACTTCATTGGTGACTTAACACTCAAATGGATAGTGATCACTACATCATACAAGAGGCTTAAACAAGTAAAGCTTAAACGAGACAAGACGATTCTTAACATCATCCAATCAAGCTTGAGGTCTTTTTTAATGCCAAGATTCTTATGTTTGAGCTGGACTCGATTACTCCACGATACAATTGTGTACCGCCAAGCCGAGCTGGGCCTGCTTAGAGATGTAGCCTTAATATTAAAGCATTTTCAAGCGCAACTCAAAACCCAACATGAGCTGGCCCGAGGCAAGTAGACTCAAGAGAGCTCAATTGATTGCACAACCCTACAAGTCCTTCACTTCCTAGTTCCTACTGAGACTCGGACTTGTGGCTGGAGAATGGAGAATGGAGATCAATAACTGTCTATGTATCCTAAGAAGTTAAGAACTAGCTAGTACTAATTAATCCATCAAAATATTTACCTGAAAAGCCTTAGAAATGATATCGTCGTGAAGCGAAACATGATTTCGACATTTGTAGCAGCTGTATATGCGAGGCACGACCAATTCCCCCATAAAAACAATAATTATAGTAGTAATTGTAATTCTGAACGACTTACTGAAGAAACAACGTTAGAGATTAGAGATTAACAAAATCTAAAACTAAACAGGAACAAAGGAAATTGTTAATGGTTGAAAATGAAAATGAAAATGAAAAATTAAATTAAATTAAATTAATAAAGGGAGTCATTACCTTGAACAAACTGGGAAATGATTCTAAAGACGTGCTCTGCAACAAAAGATAAGAACATAAAGACTTTTTGATTAACACGGAAGATTAGGCTAAATTGGACTAGAAAATTGAGTAAGATTCCTATTAAAATACGGAGAATTTGATTATTGGAAAAAACAAGTGGATTTGATAGAGACAGTGTTTATCATGATTCATGAGGTCCCGGGCTGACAGCGCGCATGCTCACACTGTGGTTTAAAGTCTTAAAGAGCATCCGGCCGATGCTACATTTTTTGAGAAATTGATGGGCCGTATTTTTTCTCAAATATTTTTTCAGGTATAATGTGAGATATATATATATTTTTGTAATAATAATTTAACTTTTAGACATTATAATTAGATTGTTAATCTCTTTTATGACTATAATATATAACTAATATAATATTTTTTTTACTTTTAAAATTAATATATTGTTACATATTTTGTATTAATAATAATAATAATCTAGACTTTTAAAATTAAGCGATTTTTTTAGAAGCTAAATACTTTTAAAATTAATATAAGTTTCCTGATTTAAGAAAAAGTAATTGACTTGATTATTTATATTGGTTTAATGTGTAGTGCCCATGTATATGTGGTCCATAATTAGAGTTAAGGGTATTAAAAATAATAAGTTTAATAATTTTTTTTATCTAAAGATGCCTTTTAAAAGGCTTTAACATCTAACTTGATAATAATATTAGAAGTCTTTTAGAGCTTTGATTAATAATATTAGAAGTCATTTTGTTAAAAACTTTTAAAATAATAATTCATTTTTAAACAATGTGAGATACTTATTTTATATTTTTATTGGTAATGAAAGTTTAAGTTTTTTATCTAAAGACTTTTAAAACCAACACCGCATTCTAACCATGTTGTATACATATTTTTTATTAGTAATAATAGTAGTAGATAAAAGACTTTTTAACCAACATTCATTTCTAAAAAATGTATATACATATTTTCTATTGGTAATAACAAAAGATATTTTTATCAAATGACTTTTATAACCAATACTCGTTTCTAAATAATGTGAGATACATTTCTTTGTAGTCAATGTAAGATACATCATCTAAAAACTTTTTAAACCAATATCACTTTTATAACAATATCACTTTTATAACTAATAGTGATGCTTCTCTAGGTGTTCTAAAACTAGCTTCTAAGCCTTCTAATCGCAACTTTCTTAGTCGCCGCCTAATCGCCAAACTGCTACCTTAATCTATTTTTGTAGCTTTGATTTTGTGGTATGCGGTGACCGGAGAAGGAGGGGGGCAAAATAGAAAAGGAAGGGGAAGTGGTAATGGTGAGGCAAAGAGCGAGGTAATGAGGGGAGAACTAGAGTAATATCTTTTTTGTTTTTAGTTCTAAACTTGGCTGGTTTATTGCTTTGAGGTTATTGAGAATTGTGATTAATGGTAGGTTTGTATATTTTTGTTCATTTTACAAATATAGACAAGTGTTTGATAAAATGACAAACATAAAAAAATTAAATTTGTAGTCAATGTGTTTGATATTTGATGTAAATTATAAAAAAAACGTAATGAAATTTAGGCTGTAATATTAGTTCTACTAGCCTAGCGACCTAACGATTTTAGAACCTAGGCGCTGATTATATTGATGATAAAAGTAAAAGTCTTTTATCTAAAGACTTTTAAAACCAACATCATTTTTTTAACAAATATAGGATATCTCTTCTATTAGTAATAATAGTAAAAGTCTTTTATTTAAAATTAAAATTAAAATCACTCTATAACCAATATAAGATATACATATTCTATTGATAATAATGATAGAAATATTATATCTAAAGACTTTAAATCAGACATTACCATATACCAAATGTATGATACATCTATTCTATTGGTAATAATAGTATTTTTAAAACCAACATTAATTTATAATCAATGTGTGATACATATCTTCTATTGATAATAATAGTAGAATACTTTACAACCAATGTGAGATACATCGATTTATTCTATTTGTAGCAAAAAGTTTTAATTTAATCTAAAGAATTTCTTAACCAACATTTATTTTTAAACAATGTGAGATACATATCTTTTATTGGTAATAAGAGTAAAAACATTTACTATAAGACTTTTAAAACTAACATTTTTTACTAAACAAATGTAAGGTGCACATTTTTCATATTCTAACAATGTGAGATATTTCTTTTCTATTTCTATTGGTAATAAAAGTTTAAGACTTTTATCTAAAAACTTTTAAAACAAACATCTCTTTCTAAAACATCTCTTTCGGCAAAGCTTAAAGCTGTTAAGAATGCCTTGAAGGCTTGGAATAAACAAACTTTTGGAAACATTTTCCAGGCAATTCGCGAGGCTGAAGATGTGGTTCTTGAAAAAATTAGCTTATGAGCTTGATAATTCTATGTCCAGAAGCAGCGCTCCCATTTGGTGAGGCTACTCTTAGAAAAACTAAAGGCGAAGAAAATTATTGGAGGCGAAGTCTCACTTGAAATGGCTTAAGGATGGTGATGGCAATACTAATTTATTCCACTCTTCGGTTCAACAATCTCGACGGAAATTACACCTTCATTCCATTGTTGATTTGCATGGGAATCTGCTTTCTAATGAAAATGCCATCAAAGATGCATGTAGCTTTCTTTCGGGACCAACTTCGGGCAACAACATTAGAAGATAATGATCTCTTGATGTCATTCCTTCTGTATATCTCTTGCCAGAATACTCTATTATCGATCCTCCATCTCTTATTGAAATTAAGAATGCGGTATCTCTCTTAGTGGCGGCATGCGGTGGTTCGAGACGGTTTTACGGGTAAATTTTTTACTTCTTGTTGGGATATCATCGCGGATGATCTTTACTGCTTTTGGAATATTTTGCCGGTTTCTCTATGCCTCGATCTTGGACCCGGTACTCTCCTCATTCTTATTCCAAAGTCGGATCGGGTTACTTGGTTTAAAGATCTTAGACCTATCGTCTTTGCAACTTTTGCAATAAGATCATCTCGAGTTATTATACGCTTTCGGCTAGCGGTTCTTCCTTCTATCATTTCCGACAACCAAAGTGCATTCACCAAAGGTCGTATCATCCAAGATAATCTCCTTTTAGCTCAAGAATTGATCAACATCTTAAGAAGAAAATTAATGGCTCTAATATTATTATAAAATTTGGATATGGCAAAAGCTTTTGATAGGGTCTCTTGGTTGTTTCGATCAAAGTGTTGCGAAAATTTGGCTTTGGGGGAAATATTCATTGATTTGATTTGGCGTACTATCTCGAGAAAATTGGTTTCGGTTCTCATAAATGGGAGTTCGGGTTTTTCTCCTCACCCCGAGGCCTCGTCAGTGATCCTTTGTCTCAGAGTTTATTCATCATCGCAATGAAGTCCTCGGTCGGAATCTCAATAAACTTGATCTTTGCATCCCATTACGCTTTTCTTCGCTTAGTGGTTAGATCATTTCTCATCTTGCTTTTGCGATGATGTGATTATCTTTTGTAATGGAAATCGGCATTCCATGTCCCAACATAGAAGATTGCTTGACAATTATGAAAAGTGCTCGGGTCAGCTCATTAATGCCCATAAAAGCTGCTTCATGCTTTCTTCTCATACGTCTAGATCTCGAATTGCCTCGATTCATAATCATCTTGGATTTCCATTTCGAGATCTTCCGATCACTTACTTAGGCTGCCCTTTATTTGAGGGAAGGAAAAAAAAGGTGTTATTTGATTGCTTAGTTGAAAAACTTCAAATGAAGATCAGTTCCTGGATTGGTGCATTTCTTAACCAAGCGGGCAAAGTCACTTTAATTAATTCTGTTTTGAATTCTATAGTGATGTATCAATTAGCTTCGCTTGATCCGCCGTTGGCAGTTCTTAATCTGATTAACCGGTTGCTAGCCAATTTCTTTTGGGGTTCCATTGACGGTAAGCACAAAGCGCACTGGATCGCTTGGGATAAGTGTTGTCGGCCTGTTCTGGAGGGGGGTGTGGGGATTAAATCGCTAGCTGATGTTATGCGATCCTTTGCTATTAAAATTTGGTGGCGTTTTCGGACAAGCGGCGGACCTTTGGTCTCGGTTCATGAAAGCTAAATATTGTTCTTCGTCTCATCCTGCTTTCTTACGGGCTCGGTCTCATATTTGGCGTCGGATGTGTTCTATTCGGAACATAGCAGATCCTCATATTCGATGGATTATAGGCAAGGGAAATTGTTCTATTTGGTTGGATAGTTGGTTACCAGATGTAAATCTCGTTCAGCCTGATTCGAGCACTCTATCTATTGTGGCTGATTTATTTTCCTCTTCGGCGACTTACTTCCCGCTATTTCTACTCTTGGTAATCTTTGCGATTTACGCCATTCGGTCTCATCGCATTCATATTTCGGATCGGCCGGATATGGCTTGTTGGAGCCTTCAAGCGAATGGCCGCTTCTCCTTATCCTCGGCTTGGGATCGATTCGTGCCTCTCATCCTCTTCCGGTTCAGCCAAATTTATATGGCACAAATATATCCCAAGGCAGATTAGCATATTTATGTGGCGGCTGTGGTATCATCGTCTCCCCATTGATGAGAGTATAATGCGGAAAGGTATCTCGCTTGCTTCTCGATGTTACTGTTGTAATGATGGAGCTTGCGAATCTTATTTACATGTGTTTCTCTCCCGCCCTCTCGCTCGATATATATGGAATTTCTTTCATATTTTAGGGGTTGTTCCTACTGACTAGTATTTCTATCCAACAAACTTGTTTTGCTTGGTGGTGAAAGACAAATCTTTGATCTTCTTAATCACTTTCTTTGTTATTTTGTGGGAGTTATGGAAGTATCGCAACTTGACGCTTTCTTCATGAAGGAAAAGCGGATTACGGTGTTGTACGCTTGTCGTATCAAACAAGAAATTTCTAGCATCTTAAGCGTAGGTGGTCTTCCTTCCTACTCTACGGACAATTGGGAAAGGTATTTTGATCACCCTCTTGGTGGCATAGTACCATTCCAACATCTAATCGGGTTGTTTTTACGGTGAAAGCCTATGTGGGGCTTGGTCAAACTAAATCTTGATGGCGCTTGTCGTGGAAACCCGGGTGATAGTGCGGTGGGGGAGTCATTCGGGATTCTAGTGGTGGTCTAATCCATGATTTTTCCTCTTATTTTGGTCACTCTTCTAGCTTCATGGCCGAATGTCGTGCTCTTCTTCAAGGAGTTGATTGGCTTTGTTTGCACAATTATGTTGGAGCTCATGTAGAAGTTGACTCTAAAGTCTTATTTGATTGTATCACCGGTAAATCTAATCCTCCTTAGGTCTCTCTTTATTATATTCGTGCCATTAAATCAATGGGGAATTCTATGCGGTTGGTCTTCTCTCATTGCTTTCGTGAAGCTAATAGTGTGGCTGACGCTCTTGCTAACATGGGTTGTGATAAGGGTAACGACTACATCTTCTCTTCAGTTTCTGCTCTCCCTAGACAAATGGAGGTCTCCTTCATCGGATTCGATCGTACTTTGCTTATATCAGGATTTCCTAATGTGGGTTTTCTCTAGTTATTTTTTGTTTGTATCCATTTCCGTATTCGAGGTTAGGCTCCTCCGTCCTCCCAATTATAAGGGCAAGGCTGGTTGTCCCCCTCAAGCTTGTTTCCTTTTTTTTCTTATTAATAAAATCTAGCAGGGTGCCGCCCCTGTTTCCCTAAAAAAAAAAAAAACATCTTTTCTATTGGTAATAATATTATTTTTAAAATCAACATTAATTTCTAACAAATGTGAGATACATTCTTCTATAGTAATAATAATAGTCTTTTATATAAAAACTTTTGAAATTAACATCTCTTTCTAAACAATGTGAGATATATATCTTCTATTGGTTATAACATAAAAATAATAATAGTAGTGATAATTTATCTAAATAGTTTTGAAATCAACATCTCTTTAACAATGTGTGATACATCTCTTGTATTGATAATAACATAAAAATTCTTTTATCTATGAATTTTATAACCAATATTTGTTTCTAAATAATGTGGATCTATTTGTAACCAATGTGATGTACATTATCTAAAAACATTTTAAACCAATATCACTTTCCTAACCAATGTGAAATACATATTTTTCTATTGGTATTAAGTCTTTTATAAAAAGACTTTTAATACATACATCACTCTCTAACCAATGTGTAATACATCTTATCATTTGATAATAGTAGTAGAAGTTTTTTATCTAAAAATAATAATCTAAAACCAACATCTCTTTCTATATAATGGGATACATCTCTTTTTTTCTCTTTTATTAATGATAAAAGTAGAAATCTTTTTATTTAAATACTTTTAAAATCAACATCACTTTTTAACTAATGTAAGATTTATCTCTTTTATTGGTAATAGTAGTAATTTAAAACCAACATCAATTTATAACAAATGTGTGATATATATCTTCTATTGCTAATAATAGTAAGTCTTTTATATAATCTAAAATAATTAAAATCAACATCATTTTTTAACCAATGTGAGATATACATCTTCTATTGGTAATAATGGTAGAAGTCTTTTATCAAAAAACTTTGAAAATCAACATCACTTTCTAACCAATGTATGATACATCTTTTTAATTAGTAATTAATTATAGTGTTTTTAATACAAATATCAATTTCTAACTAATGTGGGATACATCTCTTCTATTAGTAATAATAGTAGAATATTTTGTAACCAATGTGAGATACATCTCTTGTAAAAGTAAAAGTCTTTAGTCTAAAGATTTTAAAATCTAATATTTTCTTTTTAAACAATGTTTTATACATATCTTTTATTGATAATAATATAAAATAATTTAAGCTCAACATCATTTTTTAACCAATGTGAGATATTCATCTTCTATTGGTAATAATGATAGAAGTCTTTCATCAAATGACTTTGAAAATCAACATCAATTTCCAACCAATGTATGATATATTTCTTCTATTGGTACTTAATAATAATACATCTAAAACCAACATCAATTTCTAACTAATGTAGAATACATCTCTTCTATTGTTGAAAAATTAGTGTTTTTAGTGAAAGAAATTGTGCAACTTGAGGCACGAATTTCTTTACGTGTCATTTGTTTGTTGGCGAAGAATATTGGACAAATGTGTTATATTTGGTAAGAGCATCAAAATGATATACTCCCTTCGTTCCTAAATTATCGTCCTAGTTGACCCGGCGCACGGATTAAGAAAAAACAATTGACTTGACTATTTATATTGGTTTAATGTGTAGTTTTCTTTAAAGCCTATGTGTATGTGGCTCATAATTAAAGTAGGGTGAAACAGTAAGGGTAAAGTGGTAAAAGTGATGTTCTAAAAAGGTAACTTTCAAACTTGACAATTATTTTGGGACGGACGAAAAAGGAAAGAAAGACGATAATTTGGGGACAGAGGGAGTATTTATTTGTTCAAATCGAGTTTTGGATAATAAGATATCAAGACTTAAATGTATAATACATGTTTAAAAAATTAGTGTTTTTAGTGAGAGAAATTGTGCAACTTGAGACACAAATTTTTTTACGTGTCATTTGTTTGTTAGCGAAGGTAATTGCACAAAAGTGTTCTACTCGGTAAGAGGATCGAAATGATATATTTCTTTGTCTAAATAAAGTTTTGAATGAATAATTTATCAAGACTTAAAGTATAATACTTATTTTTAAAAATAGTGTTTTTAATGGAAAAAAAATTGTGCAACTTGAGGCACGAATTTCTTTACGTGTCATTTGTTTGCTGGCAAAAAATAATATGCAAATGTGTTCTACCCAGCAAGAACATCAAAATGATATATTTATTTGTCCAAATCAAGTTTTGGATTAATAAGATATCAAGACTTAAAGTTTGGTGTTAAAAGTGAGTCATTAGAAGTAATATCTCACCATGAAGAGTTTTATCCCACATTGGCTATAAATAATATTAGTTGTAAAAGTTTTTTAATATAATTCTTCTACTATTGATAATAGAATAAGTTATATATACTAAAACTAATACCCCTTATCATTATTATTATTATTATTATTATTATTATTATTATTATTATTATTATTATTATTATTATTATTATTATTATTATTATTATTATTATTATTATTAGCTAATGACTAGAAAACCAAAAGTTTTTAAAGCTTCCACATAGATGCTTACAATGAAGATTTATCCAAAGGTTGTGAGATGGCATAACTATAGTGCTCCTCATCAACTTTATATATATATATATATATATATATATATATATATATATATATATATATATATATATATATATATATTGAAATATTGTTCATAAATTGCTCATATCGTCTTCTTTCATAGCTCCGACTAACACTTTGAAGTTCAAAAATCACGATTGTTGCGCAACGAAACAGGAATCAACATGTTCAGTTAGCTCGCAGGGGTCGAGAGGGCAGTGCACCTTCGTGGGGGGTTTTGGGGCAACACAACGCCCCTGAAAGGTAAATGATGTTTTCGATTCAATAAGTACGAAACTATAATGAACATGTGCTGGGTTAAAGGATTTTTTAGAAGGGACAAAAGCAAAGGATCTGAAGGAGGAAGAAAAAGAAGGCTTGTGATGGAGAAGAAGGAAGAAGAAGGCAGAGGACATAAATGTCTGGTTCATTATGATTTTACAGCGTGATACATCAATTTTTACAACGTGATACAAAATAGGATTGTATAATTAAAATTAATGTCTCGCAATGCAAAAGTTGATAGAGCACGGTGCCAAATTGAATTAGGTAATTAAAATTGATACAGTGCGATGCAAAATTGGATTAGGTAATTAAATTAATGCATCGCGGTGTAAATTTTTTTACAGCACGATGCATTTGAGTGAGTGATCGTAGCGTCTCATACTCATTAAGAGTATCATAGTCTTTTCGCTCTCAAAAGTGATTTTTTCCGTCCCAAAATTATTGTCCTAATTGACTCGACTGATAAATAAAAAAACAATTGATTTGATTATAAATATTTGTATAGTGTATAGTTTTCTTTAAGCTCATATGCATGTGGTTATAATTAAAGTATGAAGAAAAAAATAACTGGTGGAATGAAATAAGTGTTATCCTAAAAAATAAAGTTTTAAACAAGATAATCATTTTGGGGCAAACAAAAAAAGAAAGTATGGCAATAATTTTGGAACTGAGGAATTATAATTTTTTATAGAATAGGTCTCATGTAAGACGTTCTTATAGATCATAATTCGTAAAACGAAACATCACTCTTTCACATCTCATCCCATCAAATATTTGATTGGTCGAGTTATAGAGATCTATCTTATAGAAAAACTGTAATACCCCGTAAATTCGTTTATTTTTTAAGATAATATTATATTATTAAATATCGGTTTGATATTCGTATTTGGGTTGGACTTGTGTGTTACTTGGGCCAACCATTAGAATAATTCTTATTTGTTAATTGGGCTCAATCCATTAATAAATTACTAATTAGTTTAGAGTATAATAATAATAATAATAATAATAATAATAATAATATAAGAAATCGGTAATTTATTAATGTGTAAATAATAAAAAAAATGTGAGATAAGAAGTTACCACACAATTGAACAGTTAATTGTGCGTGAGTTGTGGCTCGAACTGATTAATCGAACGTGGGTTTATCAAGCAGTTACTGAGGAGTGGATAATGACAAAACAGATAAGGTAATCGTGGAATCGTGAGTTCGTGGATGATGGTCTCACTGTGAGTTATAAAAAGGGGAATTGAGAAGAGCAATGGGTATGTTTTTTTTTTAGTCAATACACTAAGTGAGAAGCTGAGTGAAGACGGTGAAGTTTTCGGAAGGCTGAAAGTGTAGAAAGAAGTAGCATCATATTAAGAGTTGAAGCTTGAGGTGAGTTTACTATCTTCACTCTCTTTCATTTGTTTCAGTTGAAAAAAAAAAATGAAAGGTAATGATTTCGTAAAAGGGGCGACGAAGCCGTTGGGTCGTTATAGTGGACCGAAAAAAAAAATGCAGAAGAATTCTTCTGCTTATTTTTGGTGGAAATGGCGGATAGAAAAAGGAAGATGATAAGAGCAATGAGGGAGAGAGAAACTGAGAGGAAGAAATAAATAAAGTAGGATATGAGTGGTTAAAGTCAAAGTATAGATTTGGAATAAATGGACGTGAGCATGCATAATTTCAAATGTATGTATGGAACATTATCAATTTTGGTAGATTAGATGAGTTCAAATTGATGAAGTCATCTTGCATGTTTTGACTACAAATAAATAATGTTATTTTATTAATTAAGTTTTTGTATTGTGTTTTAAATTTGGTTGAACACGTGTAGTGGAATATCCGTACATAAATTTTAACATTTGCATCGCTTTTAAGGTAAATGATTATACTTCCTTTAGGTTGATTTGTACAATGTATTTTTCTGCTAGGTTTCCTATATTTTTTGAATTACGTTTTTTTTAATCTCTAGGTCGAACTCGTGTCGGTAATTGACTTTGACTCCGTCGATTAACATCTTTGTTTCTTATCAGTGAATTGTAATCTGACAACGTCTTATGTTAAAAACTTGTTAAAATATGAGATACGTTTGATTTTCGAAAAGTATTTGTTACTTGTTTGAATTCTGCTATGATCACTACATTTGATTTCTTTGTCGACAATGTAACCCTTTTGTTATTTGATATTTGCACCACGAGGTTTGTGAGTGCGGTAATCCGAATTTACCTTTGATTATTATATCCTACGGGATTTTGTTTGATTGGATAAATGGACAATTTATGTGATCATATTTTGCTGAAAATAACACGTTGTAATGAACTGGTATGGGATGGTTCGTTATGATTTAGTTATTTTTTTGTTTATTCGTTATCGTTCTTCGAACTCTATCAATTGTTATAAAATCTTTTGTCGTAACTTTGATTCATACATACTCCCTACGTTCCTAAATTATCGTCCTCATTTCCTTTTTCGTCCGTCCCAAAATAATTGTCCACTTTGAAACTTACATTTTTAGAACATCGCTTTTACCACTTTACCCTTAATTTTTCACCATACTTTAATTATGGGCCACATATACATGGACTTTAAAGGAAACTACACATTAAACCAATATTAATAATCCAGTCAAATAAGTTTTCTTAAACGATGCGCCGGGTCAACCAGGACAATAAATTAGGGACGGAGGGAGTATTATTTTTTGTGAGTCCTCCCCTCCTTAGAAACCGGAGGGACGGTGTATGAACCTACTGGGCATTTGTTTGCTCACCTTTCTAAATTACTCCTCTTTAGGTTACAAGTAAATTGGAGCTTCACGTAGGGAAACATGAGAAGCAGCTATAGTTATTTAGAGTTTTATTGTTATTTCGTTTTGTAATGGATTTTTAGCGATTATATAAAAAAAAATCTTTAATTGTATTTTGAGGTTATGGTCGTAAGCTTTGGGAATTAGACATTAGACTGGTTTGGTGGTTTATTAACATTAAGTGGTAGTTGATTTTTAACTAATGGAAATTAAGTTAGAATTTTGTAACTGACGTGGTCAAATATGGCCCAGGTTTGGGGCGTTACAAAAACACATATTTCTTAAGTTTTTTTCTTTATTAAATAGACAATTTTTATTTTGTACTATGTACGACACTTGAAATGTAATTTTATTTTACTTTTTTAATTAATTTGAAGTTCAAATAAACTAACCCGTCTAAATCAAGATGCTGATCTAGTGATCTTAGGCTTCGTTTGTTTCATGGAAAATGATTTCTGGAAAACATTTTTCTCATTTTTCGGTATTTGGTAGCATTAGGAAAATCAGAAAATGTAATCAATGTAAAAGATTTTCCGAGTCAACGGAAAATCAAGCATTCTTTTCCGAAAAATGACTTACAGATTTATTTTCCGTAAGTCATTTTCCGAATGTTCGAGTACCCCTCGTGCCTTTCCACAATTACACATATTTATATGCACACACAATATTTTACTCAGTGTTCTAAAACTCCCCGCCTAGCTCCGCCTAGACCCCGCCTAGTCGCTAGGCCCCTATCTACCGCCGCGACTTTCTTAATCGCCGCCTACGCCAAACCTCGTCGACCTTAATTTATTTTTGTAGCTTTGATTTTGTGACATGCGGTGACTGGAGAAGGAAGGGGGAGTGGTAATGGTGAGGCAGAGAGGGAGGTAATGGGGGGCGAACTGGAATAATATCTTTTTTGTTTTTAGTTCTAAACTTGGCTGGTTTATTGCATTGAGGTTGTTGAGAATTTGGATTAATGGTAGGTTTGTATATTTTTGTTCATTTTACAAATATAGACAAGTGTTTGATAAAATGACAAACATAAAAAAATTAAATTTGTAGTCAATGTGTTTTATCTTTGATGTAAATTATCAAAAAAATGGTAATTATGCCTTAATTCTAGGCCCCGCCTAGGCCCCGATTACGCCCCGACTAGTCCCCTAGGCGCTAGGCGCTAGTGTGCTGCCTATCGGCCGCCTAACGGTTTTTAGAACCTTGATTTTACTCAACAAATAAATTGTTTAGAAATATAAATGGAGTTTGTGCACATTATTTATAAATTATAATTTTAATAAATATTCACTACGTTCTAAAATTAGTGTCCACTGTATTATTTAAAGACGTCTCAAACATTATCCATTTTATTTTTTAAAACATTTTTTTCATATCAATTATCACGTTTTTATATGTATTTGTGAAATTGAAAAAAATGGACATTATTGATTTGACACCATTAATGATTAATTTAGGGTTATTAAAAGAAAATTACTTAAAATTCAACACTATTTTATATTCAATATATGTATTAATATTAGAATATATTTTTTATATTTATTTATTTATTGTTTTCTGTAATATTTTATGTACGTGTGTCAAACACCTGAAAATATTTTCTGACATATTTTCAAAAAATTTACCAAACACTTGAAAATAAACTTTTTTTAATTTTTCAAAAATCATTTTCCGTAAAACAAACAAAGCTTAAACACAAAAGGATAACAAAGGAAAACCCACACGTTGCTTGGAACATACTCCTCGGTCTACAAATTATCATCAATGTTTGACTCAACACGTGGATCGAAAAGAAACAATTAATTTATTAGTAATATTAATATAATATCTAATATTATTTGAAGTCTATGTTCAAATGACTCATAATTAAAGTAGAAATTAAAAAAAATGATAAAATGGTAAATATATTATCTTAAAAAAAATTACAAATAAAATAATATTTTTGGACGGAAAATACTTATATTTGTTGGTCTTACGGATATTTATGGTAAGATGGATTTTTTTTTACTCGATTTACCGTGTGTTGATGGGTTGAACTATGAGAGAATAGAATTTCATCTTAATTCTTAACAATTAAGATCCGTAAGATGATTTTACAAAAGATCTACTCTTTTTGGACAAATGAAAAAAAAAAGGCAATAGTTCAAGGACGGAGGAGTATGATATAGTAATGGGATTGAATTAATTATGAACTTAGCCGTAAATCAATCCTTTTCTTCTCTGTTTTTTTTTGGAAAGAATCCTTTTCTTTGCCGCTAAATAAGGGATAAATCGTCAGTATACTCTTTGCGTGGAGTTACTGCTGCGGAATTTGGGAATGCATTTGGTTACTAACATGTTGACCGAGCCAGAAGGCTCATTTCTTTTATCTTTTATAGATTAAATCTACTTAAATCTCTACACGATTAGATCAAATATATATTTTTAAAAGTAATGATACAAAATTTCTAAATCATCACCAATTTAGAGTCAAATCATTAAAAGATTTGCTTTGTTCACTCTTAAACGTTCATTGGATGATCATAAAGATTGGCAATGTCTCAAAATATGTATATCTTTTTAATTAAAACTAAGCCAATTCCTCCATCAAATAAAATAAATTGGGTTATTTATTCTATTTAGGGTACACTTAACACTTGGAGTATTTATTTATCATCCCCTAATTGCATTTCCCTCCCAGGCTCCCAGGCTCCCAATCCCAATATATAGTTATTAATATTCCTTCAAAATCTTGGCTTTCTCGATAATAAATTTGCCTTCCTTGAATTTCTGCAAGTTATCAAAAGCTCGCAAATATTTCCAACCTATCACCTCCCCACAGTTCTGACAACAGATATCAGCAACGGTGAAACGACCGGTTATAAGCTGTTGATCTCGTTTTGGGCCCACCACAATGTTCATCGCATGAGAAAACAAGTAGGCTTGCCCAGATTTTGCCTATAAAATCATCGAGAAACATATCGCCTGATGTGAATGTGATAATCAAATTTAAACAACTAATTATGTACGAAATTGATGATCCATACCTTGAATGATTTAGAAAGGAGGTCCTGCCGCAGAGCAATCGGATTTCTGCAATTGTTGCAGCTGAAAAAGGGGTGCCCTGTGAACTCCTCCATTAATCTCTGAAAAATTACTTAAATTAACAACTTATTCAATAGGCTAAACATGGCAAGAAAATAGTTGGAGGAGAAATCAAACATTTAAGCAGTGAAGGATGATGATCTTGAAATCTGCTTCTTGAGTTGTGTGGTTACTGGTTAGAGCATCACCATTGTGGTTCTTAACCACTTCTTAGGCATTGATAATTGTGCATTGAAGTCCACCTAAGAGAGAAGAAATCCACGGAGGAGAGAGAAACACCCGTTTGGTTCTTAAATAAGAACCTGCACAAATGCCTTGGGAAAGGAGAGAAGTTGAGTGGACGCCTTCCATTATCTTTGGTGTGAGTGGGGGGGGGGGGTGGGGTGGGGTGGGGGTTTTTTGTTTTTAGTGAATGATGTTAAATTTAATATTTTTTTTGTATAAGAAGTTGTGTAAGAATAATATACAATGGAAAGATAAATTCTTAAGTTGATAAGAAGAGAAAAATGTGTAGGTGGTAGGGACCCACTTAAGAAATTGTAATAAGAATTATTACATTGAGGATGCTCTTAGGGAAGCTGGGGTTGGAGGATATATAAGGACATAAATGAACAAAGACTAAGACTTTGTTTGTTCACTTAGAAAACCAGATAGATATCGCTGGATAATTAGATATAGCATTACATAATTGACTTTTTGTTCATGTACCTATCAATCTATATATATATATATATATAGGAAAAGCACGTAACACTATTATATATAACATTTTTCCACCTAAAACACATTTCTAAAACAGAAAGTATCAAAAATTGTGCCCTACCTTAAAAATGTAAGTTTTTATGTTTTTTTACCCCTTTTAATTCAATTTATATTACTAGAAAACTCTTTGTTTTTTTTAAAACAAATTAATTGAATGCATTGTAAATGGAGCCAAAAGGTGAAACTAGGGGTGACAATGACTGGCACGACACGATAGTACGAACCATCACGACACGATTATAAAGCACGATTACAGAAACAAATGACACGATAAGCCCAACACGACACGACACAATACAAAACACGACACGAAAGACACGAAATTGTTAATATATTCAAAATAATATTTATTCATATATTTATAATCAAATAAGATAGATAATATGAAAACACGATAATGAGGCTCAAACACGACACGATAATACGAATTGCCACCCCTAGGTGAAACATTTCTTGGCAAGTGAGCCACTTCATTTTGTCTATCAATATAAATAAAATAAATATGTATTTTTTATAAACGAAATCATAATAAAACAAATCCGGTCGTAAACAAAATAAATGCACCAGTCTATATTTTTGACAATACATATTCAATTTAGTTCAAGAGTCTGGCGTAAAAAAAATGCATATTCAATTTAGTTCAACAGTATGCTGTACAAAATATGGATCATGACGTATACTATTATACAATACATATTCAATCACAATAAATATGGATCCTGGCCGTCTTTTTGTTATTGGAATTTTTTACAACTCGAGTGGAAGATAAACGAAAGATGTTCTTAAAAAATATATAAAATCATTGCAAGATTTTAATTTTAAGACCTCTTTTATAAATATGTATTTAAAAAAAACATACTCCGTATCTATTAAATACAGATCTTAATTAGAGATTTGTATTTTATGTTATACTTGAAATATAAATAAAAAGATCTAGAAATTAAAGATCTTTATTTTAAAATAGAAGAATATTACATTAAAAATAAATTATAAAAACATATCTGATAAATACAAATAAAAAATTTGGAGATTTGTTTTTTTTTTCTACTCGAAATCTAAAAAACAGGTCTAAAAATTAGAGATCAGTATTGTATAACAGATGTATTTTATAAAAAAAAATAAAAATAGATCTGATAAAAAAATATCTAAAATTTTCATATCTTAATATTAATGAAACAAATTATTATTTTAAACTTTGTTAGTAAACAATAAAATGAAGACAAATCTGACAAGTAAGTGCGGTTTAGTGGTATGACGCTTCACCCATACCTAATAGGCCGTGGGTTCGAATCACCCAGGGGGTAAGTGAGGAACCACTGTTGATCCTCTTTAATAAAAAGGAGAAAAAGAAGAAAAAAAAAAAGGAAGACAAATCTCACTCGAGAAAGCATGCGTTGTTTTGCAAACCAAACTTTTAACAACTACATATTTGTCCATATAGTTAATTAAGTACATTGGACATTGTCAATTACAAAAGTGTTTTTAATTAATGGTGGAACAAAACAACTCTATATTTAAAAAAAAATCCAAAATGACATATCTATATTTGAAAATAACATATATGTATTTTAAACTGTATTTATAAAAGTGTAGTAATAGAACATATAAATAGCACTACCATTTATAAAATAATCAAAATATAAAGTTGAATACTGCATATAACCAACAAAATTTTATTTAAAATATAAAAAAAGGAAATTTTAAAGATCTAAATATGATAGATTGATTAAGCGTTAGGGTTTTTTTTTTTTTTTTTGGATAAGTCGAGGATGACTTTTAAAAAAAAATCGAAGGGTTAGAGGATGATGAAAAGACATTCTCTCGTGTTCACACGGCGAGGGATGAGAGACCTTAAGTGACCTGACCCTTAGATTTAAAGTGAGCAACTTATTTGAGAGAGTGAACTTTTTTGAATTTAGGTTACAAAACTAATCATTATCAAAATTGAGAATTACATTGTTGAAGAATTTTTTTAAAATGAAAATAATGTTGGATAAAAAGTTTTTATCCAAAAAAATGTCATTGACACCATTAGATGTCAAGTTGTCTTTCAAATTCCAAAAAAGACAATTCTCATTAATAGTATCATATGTGATGAAAATTAACAAGAGTTAAGGTCAATCACCGTCGCATGTAGAACTTTTTTTTATAAAAAAAGTCAATTTTCAGCCATGGACTTATGTCGTAGATTATAAAGTAACAAATCGTTCTGGTCTGAAGATATTGATATGCGATGAAGATGAAAAATCAATAAATAAAACAACAAATGTTGTATATAACGAAGTTTTTTAGAATATATAATAATTACTTTTATAATGATATATTTATATTTAAGATATTCTCTTTAATTTTTTATTTTATTTTTATTTTTTTCCTTAGTATTTTTGGTTATGTGTAATTTAGTTGAAAAAGTGTTATGTCGTGCGTTTAACGCACGAATACAAACACTAGTTAAATTAAAAACTTTAATTGTCTTGAGGATATATAAGACCATCAACAACAAGATGCTTGCCTTGTTGCTTGAGGGATTCTTTGGGATTCTTCAAAATACCAAGGGTGTGGTGCTTGTATAAGTAAAAAGACAATTAAGGAGTTAAACAACCTCTCGTGCTTAGAAATTTTTTCTTCACAAAACGATGCAGTTTTGGAAAATTTTGGATCAAAACACAGTGGTTTGGTCCAAACCCAGCAGACATTCAAACAAGGCCGGCAGCCCTCTTGCCCATTTCCTGCCACCCCCTTTCCACATGGCAGCATTCTAGTGGATCAAATATATTTTTAACAATTGTTTTTCTTGACCAATTTTAAGTCATAAAATTGCTATTATTTTTTAATTTGTTTTTTTCTGAATTAAAGTACATATTTTTATTTATAAACAGAGACTTGGTTTGTTTCATTTTGATATCAGAAAAAAATTCTATGTTTTTTTGAAGTTTCTAGCTAATTTATTTGTAAAATATTACATTAATGAAAATAAAGCTAAAGGGACATGTAAAAGTGTTAGAGTTTCTGTATTGTTGGAAGGATATTTTTGTTGGAGAGCTTAATGACATTCTTGTAATAAAATTTTAAAAATGGAGCTTTGTTGTACATGTTGTAAGTAGATAAGTAGATAATTAATAAGGCCATAACCGTCATTATGAAAAATATTAACAGACTACACCAACTATATTTTCCGTTTCAAAATTATTGTTATATTTTCTTTTTCCATTTGTTTCAAAAGACAATTAATTTTTTTTTAAAAATTCCTTTTTAGGGCAATAATATTATCAGTTTACTCTTATTTTTTATTCCTATTTTAATTATGAATCACACGCACATGAATTAAACTAATACATAATTATCCCTAATATTTATTTTACCACCCTTAATTACACGTTATATAAAAATTAATAATTAAGTCAATTATTTTTCTTAATCCAGGGGATCGAATATTGGACGGTCAACGGTGGGAGTATAAAAAATGAATTAAGTACAGGAATTAACCAAAAAATAACTGGATTAAGAAGGTTGACAATGACTACATTCTCCGATGGAGTGAACGGTAAGGAAAATGAACAATCCTAATCTACCGTTACATAAAAGGTTGATGTCATGCTGATGGTGAACACAAGTTTACCTAAGAACTCTCTAGAATGATCTCTATTCTTCTACTCTTATGAGATGACTTGATCTACTAGCTAGTATTTCATTGCTAGACATGTTTTAACCTTCGTATTTTGAATAAAGTTGACATTACTTAGATACTAGTAAGAGTTGGGGAAATATTTAAAATTAAAGTTACTTTTATAATTTTCTTGGATGCTTTCCAATTCTTAGGATGCGTTAGTTTTTCATTGAGAAAATATAGATTTTAAAACTAGTGTTTTATAAACTTGATGTCACATCCCGCACCTAGAATTTTTTTGAGTACTCCGAAATATTCTATAAGTTACAAGAGTTCTCCCTAGTCGTCTAGTATGTTCTAGAGAACTCTGGAATGTTTTGAAAATTACTAAAAGTCTCTAGAATATAATAGACTGTAGTAGAGTATTTTAGAGTAGAATGTTAAGAAATAGTAAGAATATCTTAAACTTGTATAGAATATTAAAAGTTTGTAGGATTAAGGGGTAGTAGCCTATAAGTAGGTGATGCTTCATTTGTAACTTTGAAACTCTAAAGATCTCAATAAACATTTTTTGTTTCCTTCTTTAAGTCTTTTTGAATGTTTTCTTCATTCTAACTTAGTGCTTTCAAATGAGTGTGAATCCTAGAACATGTGATTGTCACATAACTTAGGATTAATACTTGAGGATAGCTAGTTAGGAAGAGTGAAGTAAGATTGACTAAGACTAATAAAATTGTCTTAATATCACACGGATTAAACATAGTTAAGACAAAAACTCTAAATCCATGACACTGAGCTCCGATAACAAAAGCTCGATTCGGTTTGGGTCTTGAATATGTTATTGAGGATCCATATTGAAAATGATAGAAATCATGTTTTTACTGTGATTCAAGGTTTAATATTAGTGATTTTAGTTTTTCGGTTCCACGTTTTCTCTTTATTTATTTCTTACATTTCCTTTAATTATTAAAATTAAAAACTGTTGAATTACAATTATAAGTGCACCTAACATGGTGGGAGTATCGATGTTAGGGTGGCAAATCGGTCGTACTGGATTGTTATCGGGCCGCACGATAACAACGCGACACGATAAACATATCGTTCATAAAATTAAAACCCACACGACACGCAAAAATACAAAAAGCATGAAAAATGCTAGTTTTATTTACTAAGGCCTTTTAGGCATGTTAAACCCGTTAAGCCCAATGACACATGTATTATTATTTTTATTTTTAATACATATTATAATAAATTATTAATAGAAATAATCAAGTAGTTTAAAAGTTACAAACGTTCAAATGATAAAATTATAGATGAATCATAAAATGGTCAAATGAAGTGAACAACAATCAACAATCCCTAACAAATTTTAAAAAATAAAATTTAAAAACATATCTTTTTTAGTTATCGAGCCTTAGACAATCTCTTACGCTATACCCCAAATTTGGTCAGATTTTACCTAAAATTTGATCCATTTCGACACCAAACATTATTTCAACTCCAACCCACAACAACAAATCTTTCCACAAATAGAATATTCATTAGCATATTCTATTTTTATTTCTTTTACTCTATTTATCAACATGTATAGTAATTTGTTATTAACCTTTTAAATAATAATTATTAAGATTGCACAATTAATGATTTTAGAATATTTAATAATTTCATGTTTATAATATTATTTACATCATAAATAATATTTTTCAAAATGTTAATTAGTTATAAATTATTGAATTAAAAATGTTCAATAATTTAAAATACATAATATTATTATTATTTATTTTATTATTATTTATATTATCTAATATTAGACATTTATTAGTTTTTAATACATTTAAATTAAGAATATCATATTATTAACAATTTTGAGATTTAATAATACATTAAAAATTAATATATACCATGGGTCCTCCACCAATATCAAATTTCGGGTATGAATAGTGCAACCCCAAATTTGGGGTATAACTATTCACTACCTCAAATTTGGTAAAGGGTTTGGGGATGGGTTGGAGTGCTTTGGATCCCAAATTGAAGAAAATGGGTATCCGTTGGAGATGCCCTTATCGTACTTTTCACGTTAGCCCAATAGCTACTCGTTTTTTTATATAGTCTTATCATGTTGGTCCAATAACAACCCGATAAGTCCTAGTCTAAACCATATTGTTTTGTGTCGTGTTTGTATCGACCAATCGAATCGTGACTAATTAAAATAATGTACCATATTACCTAGGCTCTACCACTTGAGTTAACGTAAAATGTCCATATATGACTATTGACTCATGTGACCATCATTATGTATTTTCTTTTACCGTAATATCCTTTTGGTGTGTTTAATTGACTATTGTATCAGTTGGATTAAGACCCTCTTTGTACATAAAATGATCAATATAAATAGGGAAGTATACGGTTCAGTTTGGTTTGGTTTAAGTTAAAACCGTGGAACATACCATCCCTATTGGTCACAAAATTTTGAAAGCAAACCAAACCGAATAAGGTTGGAGCCAAACTGAACTGAATGATTGTGTTTAGTTTTGTTTGATTCGGTTTTGTGGTTAATATAAGTTTATTTTAATCAATTTAACGACAATAATAATAACAATAAAAATGAGGCAAATAAGATTTTGATTTTGAATTAACATCAAACATTATAAAATAATATGGTTTGTTATATGTATATGAATAACTACATCAATCGCCTAGATTATGCTGATAATTTAACGACTCAAATATATATATATATATATATATATATATATATATATATATATATATATATATATATATATATATATATATATATATATATATATATATATAAAATAAATGAAAATATATAAGTTTTGGTTTGATTCGATATCAAAAACGCGAACTGAATTAAACTGATCGGTTTTTAAATTTTTGTAACCTATACCAAACTGTATTGGACCAAAATATAATCAAACCGACTAGTTTGGTTTGGTTTGGTTTAGTAATTCTGACTTACACTTCTAAATATAAATGATTACTTATCTTTATTTTAAATTTTATAATAAAAATAATGCATAAATATGGTCATGTGATATTTAGCTAACAAATTTCATCAATTCAAATGGTGGTACCTGAAACTAAAATTGTAATTTAAGAAAACGTTATTGTTGAGAATGAGAGGCATATTGCTTTAATTTATATTGGGGGGGGGGGAATTCAAAATAAATTATTTGTAATTGGGTCGCGCTATTCAGACTCACGGTTCCTCCAAATTGACCCCCCACCTCATTTTAAAATACTTGATACCTATAAGTGTACCCTCCTGTTTTTCCTATTTTACCTTTCTAAATTTTGAACACACAGTGTTACATTACCCACCCTTAACACCCAATACCCCACTACCCATAATATCGATACCCATCCCCCTCCAATACGCACGACAAAGGCAAAAGGCACAGCGCATTCTTTCCTCAAGCCACTAGCCAGGCAGCCAACCCTCAATCATTTTTTATTACTCTTTAAGCCAGGCAGCCAACTGTCAATTTTCTGTGTCAATTCTTCATATCCTCCTTCAGTTCAAAAATGGACAAAAGATGTATGTATATTTTTCATTTATTTTAGTTGGATTTGGTGTGTTTATACAATATATTTGTTTGTTGGGTTTAGATATGAACTAGAATCATGTTTTTTGTTGATTATATTAAATAAATTGGATGTTTGTGTGGAAAAATTTGGTCTTGAACTCCAGAATTAGGGCTAAATGTTCGGTATATAGGGTCCAAACATCATCAAAATGTTCGAACCTAGTAGTTCGAACATTTTGATGATGTTCGGACCCTATGTGTCGAACATTTATAATTTGTTCCTTAGGACTTGGCCGAACATTTTTAATATGTTCCAACAGAGGGGGCCAAACTTTTTCAAAATGTTCCAACATAAGAGATCGAACATTTTTAATCTGTTCCAACAGAGGGGGCGAAATTTTTCAAAATGTTCCAACAGTGGGGGCCGAACAGTTTGGCTTAAATTTTTGTCCCTTTTTTTTAATTTCAAACTTGATGAACTAACATACTCATTTATGAATGTCATGTACAAAAACATACCAGAGGAAAGAAGATTAAACTCACCGCCTCGAATCGAAAAATAAAGGCTGATGCACAGGCCCAAGCTGAGGCACTAGCACATGCATAGGCATAGGCACAAGGACACGTCGAGGAGGAAGAACCGAAACCAATGAAGAAACAAGGAGAGCCACTGATTACTTTTCCATGTCCCGGGGGTCCATCATAATTAAGTGTATTTCGTTTCTACCCGAAACACATAGTTGTACATATATATCAAAGGCTAGAGTGGTCGGTGCTCAAGGTGAACAACCATAAACAAAAACTTTTAGCATGGAAAGTAACCACAAAAACTGTTTCCCAACTATGGAGGGACTTACTTATTGCAACCAAACTAGTGCAGTTAAGACATATTTCATATCTCGAGAGTGATAAGGTATTGATCAGTGTCTTTGTTGAGCGGTGGCATGTAGAGACTAATACCTTCCACATGCCATTTAGTGAGATGACTATAACACTTGATGATGCGTTTTGCATTACTGGTTTTCCAATTGTTGGGAAATCAGTCTTTTTGGAAGGTTCAGTTTCCGCGCAAAGTTCGGCTGATGTTGTTTGTCGGTAATTAGGAGTGTCTAAAGAGGAGGCAAGATAGGGAATGCGTGGTGCTAGGGGGCCGTCTGTGAGGCTAAAGTGGTTGTCTGTGAGGCTAGAGTAACTTGTGTTGTGTGTACCTCGATAAAAATAGTCTTCATTTATTAATCCGATGCAAATAAGATTTAGGGAAATCTCAGTCGCAGACCTCAACGGCAGATAAGTTACGGACATTCATATATGTAGACATACCAGAGCTACATTATACGTTGATGCAACCAAGTGGCCCATTTCCGGCAAATAAAACCAATATTTCCGCGATGTATTGTCCTTGTAATAATCGAGCGTTTGTAGGACCTTATCAACACGATCACTTGCCAGGAAAACATGTTTGTATAACTTTACGTTAGCTGTCAACTCATGATGGAGGTCTTGTCGAACTGCATGCCATCCATCTTGAGTTAAACCAAGTATGACGGCAACCGCACTATAACCGCAATGCCCATCCGTTTTAACATCCTTTGTTTCCGTAATAAAATTGGCAAACTGTGATGAGAGTATATCAACGAAATGAATCGCAGAGTTGAGTTTCAATCGTTGTCGCATAACCTATCGAAGGAAGATGAATTAAGCATGAGTTTATCTTTTTTTAATTGTAAAGATCTAGTAAACACAAAAAACACATTAATTGAAATTACCGGTATCTTTCGCCTAATAGTCGATGGGCCAACCTCGTACGTCACTTGTTCTTGCGGCGAGTAACTTTTTTCCATCGACTTGATATACTCAAACTTACTCGAATCACGTTTCGTTGATTTGTCAATTTTAGCCTTTTTGTCTTAGGCCGACCACGAATAACTTCCAAAACCTGAGACTCAATTAGTGATGTAATTGATGGCTTCACAAACTCTCTGACTCTCTTCAACAGTGCCAACCTATCTTAATCGGTTGAGGCATTGTGGTATATAGAATGAATTTCTTCAAATGTATTTTTCCATGCACAATCTATTTCACCCCGAATCCCATTACCTTCGCCTTTAACTGGGGACATATCGAACTTTTTTTCCAAAATGCATCTACTTGATCAAAAGCAATTGGCTTGCCCAATTTGAGAAGCTCAACGATCACATGCGCATAATGTAACCCACAAGTCTTTCTCGGTACATAACCACAGAACAAATAGTCTACAACAGTATCTTTGTTAAGCATAAATTATACTACATAAATCTTATTCAGTGCTTGTATGAATACTGTAACACCTCGAGCCCGAGAGCCCGGTCCGCTATGTGTAGCCCACACACTGGCCCACTGAGCACGCATCACCTTGGGTTATCAGGCCCACCACAAGCCGACCCAAAAGTCCATGGATGATGTTGGTGCCCAGAGGTAGTGTGTGGCCACCTTATAATCGAACACAATTCCCACACCTACCCGATGTGGGATGGGGTATTACAATCTCCCCCACTTAAATTCTTGACGTTCTCGTCAAGGCCGAATCATACCCCGGGCGATGCAGGAATCAAGAGGTGGCTTGTACGGTGATCAAGAGGTGGCTCCTACCTTATGCGGTGTAGCACCTTGGCCCGCACAGCACTTTGTTTCCATATTTTTGGTTGGGACCCGCTCTGATACCATTCTATAACACCCTAAACTTGGTACCGACACCGCGGTCCCACAATTTGGCCACGTCACCATTACTAAATACTAAACCACAAAATATCCAAAATAAAACATTACAATTCCTCTAACTAAAAACACATTAATTGTCTATTACAAATCTCAAAATGTAATTGGCTCCACCAATCCCAATACAAAATAATTGTTCATTAAAATAACCATAATAAAACTTCAAAAACTAAGGAATTTATTTCTGCATGAGTCGCCCTCCACACGGTCCACTCGCCCAAAAGGATCCCAAAATTACTTACGACCTGGAGAAAAGTAGAAAAGGGTGAACGAACAATACCCAGCAAGTTCATATACAACCCCTCCGGCTTTTAAGGAAGAGTTGACCACAAGAAATATGTTTTGCCAAAAAGTCAAATAGTTTTAATAAACCAATTGTATCAACCAAAGGTAGCAATAGTAAAACCAGATACCAATGTTAACAGGAATTCCAAGTGAAAGATAAGGCACAAAAACAAATACGATATGTCTGTTGCCACCAACCGTCTCATACCAGTTGAAAACATGGATCACACGTAGATTCCATGATCACGTAAGCGGTCACTTCGACCTAGCTGACTACCCCATTGAGCCGGAGCCCCAACGGGCCTGAAGGTATAACCGGATAACCTCACCACATGTCCAGTGGTGTTAAATAATTCATTGTTTCATTACTGCTACGTATTTCACGTAACAATTTATTTTACTTAGTGATAACGGATAAGTCCCAATAAAGTCAAGCGTAAAAAAAAAGAGTATATGTAATCCATTTTCCAATGAATTGATATTTCAAAGAAGTCAAACATGTGTTACAAAAAATTACAAAATTCGGAATATGAACAAAAAAATAGGTTCGATAGAGTTCAAAACAAATATCGGCGAGTGCCGAGCATGCGTTTACAAGAAAACGTTAAGGCAATAAAATTATAACGGAAGCCTATCGAATAAAATATGGCGATCAAAATACTTAAGGAAGTATAATCTCTTACCGAAATGTAGTGAATAATTAGCTTGTACATGTAAGTCACCACTGCTTGTATTTGCCCAAATCTAACATCCAATACAGAGAAAAACTAAATTATTTTTAAACAATATTTTACTAGTATCTAATTAATTAAACTAAATTTTAATAACTCCTTTTTTTTCTTTTTTTAGGAACCAACTTGTTAGTGGGTCAGAACAATACCCAAGACATACTTCCACCACCAAATTGACTCAAACCACACACCACAATTTCCTTTTCCTTTATTTTCTTACACCCGTCACCTTTATCCCTCCTTTTGACTTTGATTGATTTTCTTCATCTTTCCCCATTTTCATCAACCATCACCCATTCCATCATAAATTTTCTTTTGGCCTTTTGGTGACTCCCCCTAGTACCCACATACCCCCTTTTTCTTTTTATTATTTTTTTACTCTTTCTTTCAACCTATCATTCTCTTCATTTCCTCTTCTTTTTTTCTCTCTCCTCCTTTGCTTTCTTTCCTTCTCACCTTTTCTTCCTTCTTTGCGTCTCTGCTTCACCTTCTCTTTTTTTTTTTTCCATTCCTTTTTCTTTCTTTCCCTACTCATTCTACTCTTTTCCCACCGCATAGTCACACACACACACACACCTCCTTCCCTTTGTAACAACCCAGCGACTCCCATCCCCTTCTTATCTATTATTTCTCTTCTTTTTTTTCTTTGTATCGGGTAGCAACTTAGCCCGACTCTATCTCTTTATCCCTCCTATTATTTTTTCACAGATTCCCCAACCCAAGGAAACCCATACACTGTCAACCAACTCAACTGAACAATCAATTACTTGAAATCTCAAAAGGAAGAGTCAATATCTTACCTCAATCAAAGACTCGATCTTGCCCGCCGAAGATTTGGTGCGTCGCCAGTTGTTTACACTCCGATACTTCGCCAAGAACTTCCTTCATGCACCCTTTCTCACTTCGCTCGACCTCTGCTCTTATTTTCTATGAATGCCCCAACTATAGGTAATCCATCCTTTTAAATACCCACCGTGAACCGCCCTCTGAGCTCCTCCATTATTGCGGCTTCAGGAAGCGTCCCTCGTTTCTCCACAACGATAGTACAACCACCCCCCCCCTCAGATTCCCTAATTAACTATGCTATAAATGTAATTAACTTACGGTAGTAAATTTAGGCATATTATTATTATTATTAGTATTATTATTATTATTATTATTATTATTATTATTATCATCATCAAATGGCAAACCGATTTAGGCTCAAGCCCAAACTAAAATAGTCAACACTATTTGTGTACCAAAACGAAGTGGGCTCACTATTTATTCACTATTAGGCCCAATTATTAATTTCATTCGAATTAGGCCAAACCATAAATACAGGCCCAAGATAACTAAACCAATATAGGCTCAAGTACATTTATTCCAATTATTATTAAAAATACTATATATAATTTTTTTAGGGATATTACACTCTCATCCCCTTAAAATAAGTTTAGTCCTCTAAACTTGGCGTACTTGGTCAAACAAATAGCTCGGGATATTTCTCTCTTATCTCTTCCTCGAGCTCCCAAGTAGCTTCCCTTTCAACATGGTTGCTCCATTGAACTTTGACATACGGAATGGTTCGCTTTCTCAAAACTTGATCCTTCTGATCCACAATTCGAATAGGTTGCTCATCATAGCTCAAGTCTTCTTGGAGTTGTAAGGGTTCATACGCGATCACATGACTATGGTGTAACATGTACTTTCTCAACATTGACACATGGAACATATTGTGAACTTCGATGAGTGTAGGTGGTAGGGCAAGTCGATAGGCAACTTCTCCCACCCGTTCGAGTATTTCAAACGGTCCAACAAACCTCGGACTCAACTTACCTTTAATACCAAATCTCATAACTCCTCTTGTGGGCGAAATCTTTAGAAACACGTGAGCCCCTGCTTCGAATTTAAATCCACGACGTCGTTGTTGGCATACGACTTCTGCCTACTATGTGCCATAAGAAATCGTTTTTCGATCAACTGCACTTTCTCCGATGTAGCTTGAACCAACTCGGGTCCTGTAAGTTTCCTTTCACTTACTTTATCCCAACGAGTAGGTGATTGACACTTTTGCCCATACAAAGCCTCGTACGGTGCCACTCCAATACTTGCATGATAACTATTGTTGTACGTGAACTCCAACAACGGTAAGTGATCATCCCAACTGCCCTGCAAATCCAAAGCACACGTTCGCAACATGTCCTCTAGTGTTTGTATGGTCCGTTCTAACTGACCATCTGTTTGTGGGTGAAAATTTGTACTCATGCTCAACCTTGTACCTAACGCCTTCTGCAAACTGGCCCAAAACTTAGAGGTGAACCTTGCATCACGATCTGACACAATCGAGACTAGAACCCCATGCAATCTGACAGTCTCGTTAACGCACAACCTTGCCAACTTCTCCAAAGAATCTATAACCCGAAAAGCCAAAAAAATGTGCAGACTTGGTTAATCGGTCCACAATAAGCCATATAGCATTGTGACCCTTCAAGGTCTTAGGCAACCCTATCATAAAGTCTATGGTGATATGTTCCCACTTCCACTCGGGCACTGGCAATGACTGCAATAACCCTCCTGGCTTCTGATGCTTAATCTTCACTTGCTGACATACCAAACACTTGGAGACGAACTCCGCGATCTCCCTTTTCATGTTGTCCCACCAAAAGGTATCATGCACATCCCGGTACATCTTAGTACTACCGGGGTGTACCGCGAACCTCGAGTTATATGCTTTCTCCAAGATTTCTTTTTTCAATTATGGGTCTGAGGGGACACAAACTCTGGATCCAAAACGTAGAATTTCATCACTACTAACCCGGAAATCTGAATGACGACCCTCTTCGAGGCCTTTCAAGACTTTTATCAACTTTGGGTCCACAGCCTGTCCTACCTTTACCCTTTCTAACAATGATGGTTGCACACTCATTGCAGCCAAAAGTCCCCTACTAGCCTAAAACCCTGACTTCAATTCCTAAGGATTCAAGGTCGTCTAAAATTCTCCTTTCCTTAGTGATCATAGCTGCCAAGCTCCCTTGGTTCTTCCGACTCAAAGTGTCAGCCACGACGTTGGCCTTCCCTGGGTGGTATAGTATCGTACAATCATAATCCTTAAGTAGTTCCAACCATCTTCGCTACAGCATGTTTAACTCTTTTTGAGTGAATATATACTTAAGACTTTTATGGTCGGTATAAATCTCACATTTCTCCCTATACAAATAATGCCTCCAAATTTTCAAAGCAAACACCACATATACTAACTCCAAATCATAAGTTGGATAGTTCTTCTCATAGTTATTGAGTTGTCGGGAAACGTAAGCAATTACCTTGTCATTTTGCATCAAGATGCAACCTAATCTTTTTAGCGAGGCATCACTATAGATCACGAATCCTTCTGACCCAGATGGTAAGGTAAGGATCGGAGCCGATACCAACTAATTCTTCAACTCTTGAAAACTAGCCTCACACTCATCTGTCCACCCAAACTTAACATTCTTCTGGGTCAATCTAGATAATGGTACTGCTATCTTCAAGAACCCGTCCATAAATTGGCGATAATAACCGGCTGTAGACACCCCAAATTCGTACCCCTGGTACGCAACATTGACATGCGATATCAAGACCTATTAAAACTTAACAAATGTCAAGTTACAGTGTTTAAAAATGCAAAAGACAAAGAAGGATGCGTAAAACAGTAAAATGCAGGGGCCAAAAGTGGCAAAAAGGAGCTGAGAATTGAAGGCTGGCGTGGCTAATAAAGGTTCCTGGCGCGGCGCCCAAAAATGGTGGTTCCGGTGCCAGACCTGCTACAGTGCACTCCAAAGTTAACGCATTGCACAACTCCTGAAGCACGCGATACGAGCTAGTGAAGCACAGAGTGAAATTCGTAAATCCCAGCGATGTCCCTCTCTCAACCTATAAATAGAGGACCCCGGGTTCACTTTCAGTAATCGAAAAATAACACAGAAAAATTACGCAGTGCGTTGTTATTACGCTGTGAGAATAGTGAGCGATCGTGAGATAGTGAGCGCCCCCTCCTATAAAGCCTCGAAACTCTACCAAAACTCCTCCAAACGCAAAACCAACCGGTCAAAGTGATCCTTAGTCCCCCAGCTAGGTATCCACCATATTTCCCCGGTCCAAAAATCTCGAAAATAGTAGTTGCTCTGCCCGAGTAAAAAGGCCAAATCCGCTAGAAACAAGCAGTTGTTCTGCTCGATTTCCGCCAGCAGCAAGCACGCAGCAGCAAAAACGCAAGCAGTTGCTCCACCCGTTTGACTTTTCCTAGAAGCAACCTTCGAAAGCAGTTACCCTGCCCGAACCGAAGCAGCTGCAGCAGCAAAAAAGACTCCCTCTCCCGGAAGAACAGAGCGAGCGCACCACGCTCTAAAAGGTGAGCTTTTAAGAGCGTTATTTTATAAAAAAACTATTTTCCATCCGGCCCAATGTAAAAATATAAGCCATTGTGCTGTCCGGATTTATTTAGAAAATTATATTAAAAAGAGCCATTATTATGGCCAAATATTTTTAAGTGTATTCGTAAATTATTGGAATGAGGCGGCTGCAAGTCCGTAAATAATGTAGACATGGATGTATTTGTTTTCTTTTCATTCATTTAATACTTTATTTATTTGCTAGATAAATGTAACAAAAAGCATACTTTAGCCAAAAACTGTTTTTGAGACCGAAATGGCGAGTTCGGTGCCTAGCACCTTCCCAACTCGTAACTTAGCCTCCGAACCCGTTTTTTACATTCTCTAGTTTTATTTTTGATTTTTTCTTTATTTTATCCTTAAAATAAAGATGGTGAATCTGTCAAAACATTTTGGATCACGGTGAGGCCTCGCAACATCCTTTCTTATTATTTTTTGTTTTCTCTAGAAAAGGGAGAGTGAGAATGAAAGGATGATGTATTCATGCATCCTGGTATCCCCTAAAAAGGGATAACTTGATACAGAAAACCAAAACATTCATAGTGATCCGAAATAGGCCTTAATGCAATTTTTATAAAGTCTGTAGTGGGGCCCGCAACATCCTTTCTTGCACTTTCCATTTTCCCATACACAAGGGAAGATGCGAATGAAAGGGTGATGTATTCCTGCATCCTGTTATCCCCTAAAAAAGGATAACCTGATACAGAAAACCCCAAGCTCCCATAACGAACTAAAAATCACTGAAGTGACCGAGGTGTATTCAACGCGCTTCTTGACAGCACCCTTTCCGCATTTTTAATTTCGTCTTCCCCTAGACGAGGGAGGATGGAATGGAAAGCGTGGTGTCCGCACCGCACGTCGCGCACCCCTACCCAAGGGCGCGCGGGGTGCGGGCGATTTTCCGGGGCACCCACACCGGTCAACCCCAAGAAACTTCTAACCTTCGTGACAGTTATTGGTCTCTCCTAATTTACTACCGTCTCAATCTTAACTGGGTCCACAGAGATTCCATCCTTCGATACAACATGCCCCAAGAAAGCAACTTTCTCTAACCAGAATTCACATTTCTTAAATTTGGCGTATAACTTCTTTTCTCTTAAGATCTGTAGCACATCTCTCAAATGTTCTTCATGCTCCTCCCTGGTCTTAGAGTAAACTAAGATATCATCAATGAACATAATCACACAGTGGTCAAGAAATATCTTGAATACCCTATTCATCAGGTCCATAAATCGCACACAAGTCCTCCCAAGGTATTGCGTGCTTAGTGGGCCAATGTGTGGGCTACACGTAGCGAATCAGACTTTCGGGCTCGGGGCATTACAAATGGTATCAGAGCGGGTCTCGGCTGAAAATATGGGAACAAAGTGCTGTGCGGGCCAAAGTGCTACACTGCAGAAGGTGGGAGCCACCTCTTGATTCCCGTACGAGCCACCTCTTAAATCCTGCATTGCCCGAGCTACGATTCGGCCTTGACGAGGACGTCAAGTATTTAAGTGGGGGAGATTATAATACCCCAATCCCACATCGGGTAGATTTGAGACTTGTGTTTGATTTATAAGGTAGTCAGTCATGTGCTACTACTGGGCACCAACATCATCCATTGACTTTTGGGTCGGCTTGTGGTGGGCTAGATGACCCAAGTTACTGTATGCTCAGTGGGTCAGTGTGTTGGTGACATGTAACAGACCGGACTTATTTTGTAATGACCCAAGCCCGAGAGTCCGGTCCACTACGTGTAGCCCACACAATGGCCCATTAAGCACGCAACACCTTGGGTCATCAGGCCCACTACAAGCTAATCCAAAAGTCCATAGATGATGTTGGTGCCCAGTAGTAGCGCATGGCTACCTTATAAATCAAACACAAGTCTCACATCTACCTAATGTGGGATTGGGGTATTACAATCTCTCCCACTTAAATATTTGACATCCTCGTCAAGGCCGAATCGTAACCCGGGCAATGCAGGATTCAAGAGGTGGCTCGTACTAGGATCAAGAGGTAGCTCCCACCTTTTGTGGTATAGCACTTTGGCCCGCACAACACTTTGTTCCCACATTTCTGGCCAGGACCGGCTCTGATACCATTTGTAACGCCTCGAGCCCGAAAGCCCCCGTTGTGCTGCCCACGCAACACCTTGGGTCATCAGGCTCACCACAAGCCGACCCAAAAGTTCATGGATGATGTTGGTGCCCAATAGTAGTAGTTGTAGCGCATGACTACCTTATAAATCACATACAAGTCCCACATCTACCTGATGTGGGATTGGGGTATTACAATCTCCCCCACTTAAATCCTTGACGTCTTCATCAAAGCCGAATCGTACCCTCGGTGATGCAGGATTCAAGAGGTGGCTCGTACGGGGATCAAGAGGTGGTTCCCACCTCTGCGGTGTAGCACTTTGGCTCGTACAGCACTTTGTTCCCATATTTCCGATCGGGACCCACTCCGATACCATTTGTAACAACCCAAGCCCGAGAGCCCAGTCCGCTACGTGTAGCCGGTACACTGGCTGATAGATGTGTTTTATATGCATATATTGTGTGTATATTCCTGCTTAGATTGTGTTTTTCTGCGACTTTCCAATGCTATTCAATATGGGTTTTAGTGTTTTATGAGTTTCAGGCTAAAAAATATGGAAAATGATGAATTTCGGGCTGTTTTGCAAAGATTTGAAGCTTCCAGGGGCCTGAGTACAAATCTGTTGAAAAAGAAGGTCCAAAAGGCTGAGCGAGGACACAAATTCCAGTAGCAAGATTCCAGAAGAAAGAGCCTGAGCGATCGCTCAACGTGTGGGTTGAGCGACCGCTCAACCCCGTTTTCAGGCTTTGGGCAGTTTTCGTCTTTTTCTTAAAACCCTAGCTAGTATAAATAAAACCCTAACCTCTAAGCTTTGGGGAATCCGATTTTAGGTTTATTTAGACTGCTCTTGAGCACTCTCAAGGGGCAGAAACATTGTGTAATTCAGTTTTATTTAATTTGTCGAAGATTGAAGATGCTCCAATTTATTCATATATTGTGTTCATCATCCATGATGAACTAACTTTTCCACCCTAGGTATTGAAGGTAACTTTGTATCAACTTTTATGTGTTAATATAATTTCATTCTATCACATTACTATTTATCATATTAGATTATAATTGGTTTACATTGAAGTTATCGCATAACGGCTGTATTAATGAATGTGTAGGCTCTTGGGTATGATGAACTGTACGACCATATGCGTAAGTCATACACTGGCCAACCTAATTGGTAAATAGGTCTCTCTGATTCCTGACTGTAGAATAAGTAGTAGATCTAGGTTCGTATTTGTGTGGTGGAATGTAATAGAGTTCGTTCCTCCATGCTTTAATTCCTAAGGCACTTAATGGACTCTTAATTACTTTGTGGACGGACCAAGAAAGCACATCCAAAGCGGAGTACTAAGGGTTGCAATCCTTGACCAGTAAGTCTCAATCTTTTACCTAGCGATAGAACCCATAATTGATAGATATCTTTTGACTAATACACATAAAAGGCGATACAAGTGAATCCCAATACCTAAGTCTTTCTCATCCATAAAACTTTCATAAAATTCAGTCTTCTACAAGTAGTTAATTTAGATTAATTTTATTAGTTTAAACTTAGAATTCCAATTAATCCAAAACAAACCCTCCTTTTTATTTAAGTGTTTTTTAATTAGCTTAGATTAAATTCATTTTAATTCATTCTCCCTTTGGTTTGACCCTTGCTACCATATATCTATTCTACAATAATCTTGTGCACTTGCAAGGTAATTTTTTAACACATCAAGTTTTGGGCGTCGTTGCCGGGGAGAATTTTAATTAAAAAGATTTTAATATTTTCTGTTTTTAAAAATTATTAAAAAATATATTAAAAACAAAAACAACAAAAATATTTTTATTACTTGCTTTAATTTATTTATGGCTTGTAGTTGATTGTGCATTTTATGCACGGTCGACGGTCGTTGAATCCCACATTGGTGGATTTTAACGATATCATTAATAATTTAGAAAGGAATCCCTAGCAGAATAACCCAATGGCTAATAATCAAAGAGATCAAAGTGCAGATCTAGTTGCTCCCGCTGAAGCAGTTGTGGCTGCAAGGGACGAGATGCAAGCCCCTAGGATGATGTGAGACTATAATCGCCCTAATATAGATTTTTCACCTTCATGCTTAATTTTTCCTGATAAAGTTAAAAATTTTGAACTTAAGGGACATTTTTACAATATGTTCCCAACTTTTCATGGTTTACCTACGGAAAATGCAGTATTTTTTATGCAGACATTTGGTTGAAACTTTCCCTAAGGGAGGATTGACCGAAGATGAATTTAAGTTGCGTTTTCTGCAATGTACTTTAAAATATAATGCTAAAAAATGGTTCATGACTCTAGCACCTAGAAGCATATCTACATGGAGAGAATTATATGATGCATTTATTGCTAAATTCTATCAGCATGCTTCATTTTATAGGGAATGCATCGTATATATTACTAACTCGTTCCACTAAGTCCTTGAAGCCTCTCTCGGTTTAGGGTTGCTTCCGTCTCTGCATGGCGGCGACTTTAGCCGGCATTGATCCGGCACCGTCTTCTCCTTCCCTCAAGAAATCGTTTGTTGATGTCGTGTCCCCAACCACGCCATCCCCCTCTTTTCCCCTCATCCCGCCTGCTAGTCATAAAGGGGAACCTTGTCTGCAGCTTACTCCTGAACTAGTCTCCCTTTTATCCAAGCCTTTTTACCTTACTTGTCTGCAGCTTACTCCTGAACTAGTCTCCCTTTTATCCAAGCCTTTTTACCTTACTCTCGTTGGAAAATTCTCCCATGGCCACCCCTCCATGGAAGTGCTTCGTAAAAACTTTCTCACCTTTGGTCTCAAAGCTGATGCTACCATTGGACATTTGGATGCTAAGCATATCTTAATCCAGGTTCATCACGAGGCGGATTACCAGAGACTATGGATCAAGGATCAATGGTTCCTTGGATCATATCCCATGCGTGTCTTTAAATGGACTCCATACTTTCGTCCAGACATAGAGAGGTTTGAGCTTCCAGGTCTCCTAAAATTTCTTTTCAATAAACAAGCTCTCTTCTCCCTTGTTGGTCTCATCGGTAAGCCGTTATTTATGGACTCACCTACTGCTAATTTGTCTCGTCCTAGCATGGCACGTGTCTGCATTGAGATTGACCTCACCAAACCCCTCCCTAACAGGATCTGGGTTGATTATGGTACTGCCATGGATGGCTTTTGGCAGCCTATCCATGTTGAGAAACTCCCTCTTTATTGCTCATTATGTCACTGTCAAGGTCATGACCATTTAAGTTGTAAGATCCACAGCCCCCCCGACAACATCCCCCACTCTTCTGGAAAAAGTCTCAACAAGAATACCTCTGAACAGCCCCCTAAGCCCCCTCAGAATTTTCCTCAACCCGTTTGGATTCCCAAAGTGCCCTCTTCAATTCCCTAATCGGGAAACATCGCCCCCTATTATTGACTTGCCTTGCAAGAAAGCTATGCCTATTCCTGGTGATGTTCCTGTTGATCTCTCAAGCCCTACAAGCTCTGTTAATCCTATTAAAAGCCAAACCCATATCCATAATCCTCCTCAAGAGCAGCAACCTCAACAAAATGTTTCTACTTTGGACAACATGGCTAATTCGAAGCAGGTGGATTCTGAAAACACTCAACCTGTGAATCAGGAAAGGGAAAACATGGATACTTATATTATAAAAGAAGCCACATCAGATGGGAAAAACCAGTCTACTTTGTTGGAAGACCTGCCTGTTGATGATCCACCTTTGCAGAATAAAGACGGTATTTGCACCGCTAACACATTTGCGGTTCTGGATATTCTTGATGAAGAAGGAGAATTTAATTCTTCTGAACTTGAGGCCCTTAATCTTGATTCCACTTTTGCCTTGGATAAGAACAATAAAGTCTCTTCTATTGCTCCAGGTCGGTTCACTCTATCAAAAGCCAAATTCGGTGTTCCATCTAATTCTTTTTAATGGATATTAAGGCCCTCTTCTGGAATGCTTGTGGTGTCGAAATGATCCTACAATTGCTCGTATTAAACTGCTCTCTCATCTCCATAAAATATCTTTTATTTCTATTCTTGAACATATGATTGTGCAGGACTGTATTGGTATTATTGCCTGTAGACTAAAGTTTCGGCATTATTTTTCCAATGCTCCTGGAAGCATTTGGGTTTTTGCTAAGTCTTCTTTTAAATGTGGTATTCTGTATGATTCTATTCAGCACCTCAACCTAAACATTTAACATTTTTCTTGGGCTTCCCTGACTATTATCTCTTGTGTTTATGCTAAGTGTGACTCTTCTGATCGCCAAGCTCTTTGGTCTGATTTAATTAATATTAGTGATCATCACAGGGGATCCCATCTGAAAAATCTGGTGGTCGCTCTTAGGACAGACAAGGGGCTATGGATTTTCATGCATGCAATGCTGCTGCAGGTTTATCTGATCTTGGTTTTTCAGGTTCCCTTTATACATGGTGGAATAAACAAAAGGCAACTCCACTATAAATCAGCGTATCGGTAGGATTCTTGGTAACTCGGACTGGCTTCATGTTTTTCCCTTCTTCTTCGGTACAACATCTTAACAGAACATGCTCTGATCATAGTCCTCTCCTGCTTAGTATCTCCCCTTCTGCTCCTACTACTCCCAAGGTCTTCAAGTTCCTTAATATATGGACCAGCCATGATTCTTTTTTGGAGGTGGTTAGAGCTGCTTGGTCTTTTCCTGCCCATGGCAGACCTATGGTTTGCTTTTCCCAAAAGCTTCGTTTTACAAAAAAGGCTCTCTGTACTTGGAACAAAACTGTTTTTTGTAATATATTCTCTGTAGTTAAAGAGGCTGAGGATAATTTCCTAGAAAAAGAGCTTCTCTTTGATCTTAATAATTATGGGGAAAATCGTAGCAATCTTATGAGCGCCCAAGCCACACTTAAACAAGATCTTTCCAAGGAGGAAGCTTACTGGCATCAAAAGTCTAGAATAAAATGGTTCAAAGAGGGTGACGGTAACTCCAAAATAATCCATACATCTATTCGCCAAGATCAACGCCGCCTGCATATTCATTCCATCCAGAATGAGGAAGGTAGTCTTCTTAACAATACTGAGGATATTAAAAACGGGGCTGTTAATTACTTTTGCAACCAGCTCCAATTTGTTTCTCCGCCTCTGTCTACTGATCTCTCTATGATTCCTCCTTTGGTTTCTGCTGATTGGAATGAGGATTTAATTGCTCAGCTGTCTATTGATGAAGTCCTGGCCACTATTTCTTCTTTGAATGGAGAGAGTGCGGCTGGCCCTGATGGATTTACTGGCCATTTCTTTCTGGTTTGTTGGGATATTATTAAGGATGATCTTCATACTGCCATTTTGGATTTCTTTGATGGGTTCTCTCTCCCTCGTTCATGGACCAACACTCTTCTAGCTACCATTCCCAAGATCGATCAACCTCAAAGCTTTAAGGATCTTCGACCTATAAGTCTCTGCAACTTTTACAATAAGATCTCCAAACTTCTGGCTACGAGACTTGCTAAAATTCTTCCCTCCCTTATATCTCCTAATCAGAGTGCCTTCACGAAGGGAAGAATTATTCAGGATAATATTTTACTTGCTCAGGAGTTGGTCTTTTTTCTTGGAAAGAAAGTTATAGGTTCCAATATTGTTATAAAACTTGATATGGCTAAGGCCTTTGACCGTGTTTCTTGGGTTTTCCTAATCCATGTTTTAAGGCGCTTTGGATTCTCTGAAGTGTTTATTGACCTCATTTGGCGCCTTATCTCCGGTAATTGGTTCTTTGTGCTTATTAATGGTGATCCTTCTGGTTTCTTTCAATCTTCTTGTGGTCTTCGTCAGGGGGATCCCCTTTCTCCAAGTTTGTTTATCTTGGCCTCAGAGGTGCTTAGTAGAAGTCTTAATGATCTTCACAATGCAGTTCCCAGTGCTTGGTTCTCTTCATTAAGTTGTTGTCCTATAATTTCTCATCTCGCTTTTGTCGATGATGTGATTATCTTCTACAATGGCTCTAAGAGGTCTATCCAACATCATTCCTCTCTTCTTCAGAATTACGAAGCTCTTTCTGGTTAGCTCGTTAATGCTGCCAAAAGCTGTGTGTATGTTGCCCCTTCAGTCTCCTCGTCGAATGCCTCAGCTATTGCTTCTATGTTGGGTTATCATCTGGGTTCTCTCCCTAGAGTGTATCTCGGTTGCCCTATTTATTTTGGCCGAAAAACTAGGAGTATTTTTGATTCGCTGCTGCTCAAGTTACAGTCTAAAATTGATTCCTGGACGGGAGGCTTCCTTAATCCAGCAGGTAAGATTACTTTGATTAAACATGTTATGCATTCCACTTCGGCCTACCTTTTCGCTGTTTTGGAGCCTCCAGTTATTGTCTTAAGATCTCTAGAGAAACTCTTCTCTAATTTCTTTTGGGGAAAATTTTATGGGAAAAATAAGGCGCGTTGGGTGTCTTGGAAGAAATGTTGCATTCCTAAGCTTAATGGTGGCATTGGGATTCCCTCTTTATTTAATCTGATCCAGACCTACTCTATAAAACTGTGGTGGCGTTTTCGAACCCAGAGCAACATTTGGTCTGATTTCCTTAAAGCTCGGTACTGTTCTAATCTTCATGTCGTGCAGTCTTCTCGTCGTGGGTCTCATATGTGGAATCGATTGCAACGCATTAAACATATGGTTGATCCCAAGATTATCTGGATTATAGGAGTTGGTAATTGCTCTATATGGTGGGATCGCTGGCTGCCTGATCAGCTCCTGACTAAACCTCATAACTGCTCTATTGACCGGGTTAAAGACCTATTTGACCCTTCTGGGAGATTGATGCCTATTGCCCAATCTATCCTCCCTATTTCAGCCATCAAATATATTGAGGATATTTTCATCAAGCCGAACAATGACTGTGATAAACCCTGTTGGTCTTGCACCTTCACTGGCTCTTTCTCCCTTGCTTCAGCTATGGACTTGGTCTTAGATTGTGGCCCTACTTTCCTGTCCTCTAAGTTTATATGGCACAAGTTACTCCCCACCCATATTGGCATTTTTATCTGGAAATTACTCCTTCTGAAGATCCCGATTGATGAGGGCCTTTGCAAGAAAGGTTTTCATATGGTCTCCAAGTGCTATTGTTGTAGCCTACCGAGCATTGAAACTTTTATCCATCTTTTTATCCAGAGTGAGGCTGCGACTTATATTTGGAAAGCTTATAATTCTTCTCATGATCTTCCTATCACTGGGAATTCTATCCAACAACGCTGCATGGCTGGGCGGCTCTCTTCTAAATCCATCACCCATATCATCCTCCCTTTTCTTATCCTTTAACACATTTGGAAGTATCAAAATTCAGCCGCTTATGATGGTACTGCCCAGACTCTATACTCTATCAAGGTTAAGGTGGATCAAGACCTCTCCTTAACTATGTTGGCGGGAAATTTTGCGTGTATCCGTAATTCTAGGGGCCTTTCCTATGGTCCTAGGAAGAAAATTTCAATTCGTGCTATCTATTGGTCTAGTCCTCCTGAAGGTGTTCTTAAACTTACTCGGATGGGGCTTGTAGAGGTAATCCAGGCTCTAGCAGTGGCTGAGGTATTGTTCGTAATTCCCAAGGTAACCTCATATACGCTTACTCGGTTCCTTTTGGTACTTCCTCTAATGTTGAAGCTGAGATTTGCGCTCTTATTTATGGGGTTACATGGCTTTACACTCATAATCATCTAAATGCTATCATTGAAATGGACTCCAAGACTATATGCGATTGTCTGAACTTGGGCCATCATTCCCCTTAGAATCTCATGTTCGTGCTCTATTGGAGATGAAGCGGAATTCTAATTTCATTTTTTGTCACTGCTTCCGTGAAGCTAATTTTGTCGCTGATGGGCTTGCTAATTTAGCCTTGGATCTTGGCTCTAACTCTATTTTTTATTCTTTAGCGGATCTCCCTTCTCTTGTCAAAGGGAACGTTATTCTGGATGCCCATGGTACGGCTAGAGTTAGAATTTCTTAATTTTCTCTATTTGTATTTTCCTTTCCGAGGTTAGGCCCCTTTGTCCTCCCATTTATAAGGGCCAGGCTGGTTGTCCCCCTCAAGTTTGCTCCTTTTCCCTTTTTTTAATAAAATCTAGCAGGGTGTCGCCCCTGTTTCCCAAAAAAAAAATGCTTCACTTTCTAGTCATAGAAGACAAATCATGTGTTTTGTAATGGAGCAAGGTGAAACTTTTCATGAAGCATGAGACCGTTTCAAATCTTTATTGATAGAATGTCCCCATCATAACTTTTCGCAAGATATTTTAATTACTCAACTCTATGACTCACTCTTAATGCACCAGCAGACTATGGTAGATAGCCCTGCAGGAGGGTCGATTCACGGATTAACCCCTGATCAGGCTTATGATTTATTTGAAACAATAAGATCAAATTCAAGACAAAAGAGTGTGAGAGGAAAAACTAAGACAGTTTATGAGTTAAAATCAAATGTTGATGAAACCAATGCATTAGCAGTGGCTAATGCTAAAATAGAAGATTATGAAGCCATGATGGTTACGGCCAATTTAAATTTTCCTATCGATCCTAATTCTAATTATGGCCATAATTCTCTTGCCACTAACAATTGCTCCTCTAGTGGAAATATGCATGTTTTTCAGGAACATGTAAATTCGATGAATTCATACCCGCCACGTCAGCGTAACGACCCTTTCTCCAATACATACAATCCTGGATGGAGGAATCATCCAAACGTCAGTTAGGGAGGGAACAAGCCGTTACAACCTCAACCACAACAACCACAAGGATTTGGACAAGGGAATCAGAATTTTGGCCATCCTGTACAAAATTCTCTGCAAAAAGATACTGAGACTTGTCTACGAAAAGTGGAAGAAGGCCTAATTGCAGTAAATTCTACTCTGCAAAAGATGATGATTATGCATGGACAATTGTGTGATGATGTAAAGGAAATCAAGGGACATGATTATGGGAAGTTCCCAAGTCAAAACGAGCAAGCTAAAGTTATTACTACTTTACGAAGTGGTAAAACTTTTGGTGAAGAGGTAAGTACACCTAATCCTTCTACTTCTTATGAAACGGTAAATAGTGAAAAAGATAACAAGCAAAGTCAAAGTGTTAAGAAAGAAAAAGAAAAACCAATTTTTCCTGACATAAAAGAACCTTATGTTGCACCTCCTGCTTATGTGCCCCTGATCCCGTTTCATGGCCATTTTATGCAATTCAAAGCGAATAAACAATTTGCTGAAATTTATAATATGATGTCTAAGGTAAATATAAATTTACCCTTATTAAATGTGATTAAAACTATTCCTGCATATGCGAAATTCTTCAAGGAATTAAGTTCTCGGAAACAAAAATTTTCAAAAGATGAAAAAGTTATTATGTCTGAAAATGTTAGTGTTGTTCTTCAACAAAACCTCCCACCGAAATTAAAAGATCCTGGTAGTTTTAATGTTGATATTACTTTAGGGAATTCAAAGAAAATCAAAGCGATGTTGGATCTTGGTGCCAGTATATATCAATATGATGCCCTTTTTGGTATATAAACAATTAGGGTTAGGAGAATTGAAACCCACTTCGATGACATTACAACTAGCAGACCGATCGGTTAAGCACCCATTAGGAATTGTGGAAGATATCTTGGTCCAAGTAGAAAAATTAATTATGCCGGTTGATTTTGTGGTACTTGAAATGGAAAATCGAGCTAGTGCTACACAAGAATCACCTCCTCTTCATCTTGGAAAACCATTTATGGCTATAGCTAATATGGTAATCAATGTTAAAATGGAAAACTATCTATGATAGCTATGGGAGAAATAGTTGAAATTTATGTATTCCATGCCTCGAAGAAACTTGATGATATGAGTGATTGTTTCTATGTTGATGAGGTTGAAAACATAGTGGCTAAAAATTTAGTGCAAGAAGTGAAAAAGGACAAATTAGAGGAATTCTTAAATGGTCAAGGTGATAGTGAGAATAATGAAACTAGTGAATTAACAAAACAATTTGAGAAAAAGAAGAAATAATAACCGAGAAAATAGTTTGTGAGCCTTTACTGAATTTTAATGAGAAATTAGTCCCTTCTATTGAATCACCTCCTGTTTTAGAATTAAAACCTTTACCCAACTATTTAAAATATGCTTTCTTAGGAAAAAAATGAAACATTGCCTGTGATTATTTCTTCAAAACTGACTAAAAAGCAAGAAGAAAAATTGATAAAGTGTGTTACAAGAACATAAAGAAGCTATAGGATGGACCTTAGCTGATTTAAAGGGTATAAATCCTACCAAATGCATGCATAGAATCCACCTTGAAGAAGATGCTAAACCTTCTAGAGAGCATCAAAGGCGTTTGAATCCTCATATGGAGGAAGCTGTAAGAAAGGAAGTTCTTAAACTTCTAGAAGCAGGTATCATTTACCCTATCTCTGATAGTAAATGGGCGAGTCTTGTTCAGGTAGTCCCAAAGAAGTCTGGAATCTCTGTAGTAAAAAATGATAAGGATGAGTTAGTACCAACTAGGACTGTCACAAGATATAGGATGTGTATCGATTTAAGAAAACTTAATGATGCGACTAAGAAAGACCACTTTCCATTACCATTCATAGAGAAAATCTTAGAGAGGTTAGCCAGTTACGAGTTTTATTGCTTCCTAGATGGATTTTCTGGGTATAATCAAATTCCAATAGCCCTAAAGAATCAAGAAAAGACAACATTCACATGCCCCTTTGGTACTTTTGCGTAGAGAATGATGTCTTTTGGTCTATGTAATGCTCCAGCTACCTTCCAAAGATGCATGATCTCCATCTTCTCTGATTTAATTGAAAAGTGTGTTGAGGTATTTATGGATGACTTTTCCGTTTATGGGGACTCGTTTGACAAGTGTCTAGATAACTTGACTTTAGTACTTAAACAATGCTGCAAATCCAATTTGACCCTTAGTTGGGAAAAATGTCATTTTATAGTCAGCCAAGGAATTGTTTTAGGACATATTGTGTCAAAAAGAGGAATTGAGGTTGACCCGGCTAAAGTAGAAGTTATTTCAAAATTGCCCTCTCCTGTTTCAGCTAAAGGCGTTAGAAGTTTTCTTGGGCACGCTGGTTTCTATAGGCGTTTCATTCAAGATTTTTCAAAAATTTGTAACCCCTTGTGTAATTTTCTTGCCAAAGATACATAATTTATTTTCGACAAAGATTGTCTAGAGGCTTTTAATTTGCTTAAGGAAAAATTAACAACTACTCCAATTTTATCTAGTCCTAACTGGTCATTATCATTTGAAATTGTGCGATGCATCGGATTTTTCCATAGGAGCTGTCCTAGGTCAAAAAATTGATAAGAAATCGCATGTAATCCATTATGCTAGTAGAACTCTTAATGATGCCCAGTTAAATTATACAACAATCGAAAAGGAGTTTTTAGCGGTGATTTTTGTCTTAAAAAATTTAGGTCGTATCTGTTAGGTTCCAAAGTGATTGTTTATTCTGATCATGCTGCTTTAAAATATTTGTTGACTAAGAAGGATGCTAAACCTAGACTTATTAGGTGGATGCTCTTACTTCAAGAATTTGATATTGCAATCAAGGATAAGAAAGGCTGTGAAAATGTAGTAGTTGATCATCTATCTAGATTAGAACTTTGGCCGTTGTTTGAAAAGCATTTGTTTGATAGTGATATTCCGGTAAAAGACGTTTTTCCCGATGAGCAATTATATTATGTGAAAAGTAGTGAGCCTTGGTATGCCGATTTTGTAAACTTTATTGTGGCAGATGTAGAGAATCTTGATTTTGGATATCATGAGCGGAAGAAATTTCTCTCCGAAGTTAAAAATTATTTTTGGGATGAACCTTACCCGTTTAAACATGGTCATGATTTAGTAATTCAAAGATGTATTCCAGAAGAAGAACACCACATGTGTTGTCCTTTTGTCATGGCTTTACTTGTGGAGGTCACTTCAGTGGTAAAAAGACTGCTATGAAGGTGTTGCAGTCCAACCTCTATTGGCCATCTTTATTCAAAGATGCTCATCAATTTGCCAAAAGTTGTGATAAGTGCCAAAGGACAGGAAGTATAAGTAAGAGAAATGAAATGCCCCAAATTAGTTATTTGGTTGTTGAAGTTTTTGATGTTTGGGGAATAGATTTTATGGGACCCTTTCCTATCTCCCAAAGATTTGAATATATCTTGGTAGGAGTTGATTATGTGTCTAAATGGATAAAAGTAATCCCTACAAGAAATAATGATGCTAAGACAGTAATCAAATTTCTGTGTGCAAATATTTTTAGTAGACATGGGATGCCAAGAGCGATAATAAGTGATCAAGGGACCCATTTCACCAATAAGTTAGTAAACGCCTATCTGAAAAGATATAAGGTAGTCCATAAGTTGTCTACTCCTTACCATCCACAGACATCATCTGGTCAAGTGGAAGTGAGCAATAGGCAAATTAAAGGTGTGTTAGAAAAGACTGTCCAACCCAATAGGAAAGATTGGGCATTGAAATTGAATGATGCTTTATGGGCATATCGGACAGCTTATAAGACTCCGCTAAGGTTAAGTCCCTACAGAATTGTCTATGGAAAAGCATGTCATTTACCTGTAGAGATAGAGCATAGAGCATTTTGGGCAATCAAAACCCTTAACATGAATATGACCTTAGCAGGTGAGAAATGAATGCTCCAGTTAAATAAGTTAGAAGAGCATAGGTTAGAATCCTATGAAAATATGAAAATTTATAAAGAAAAGACCAAGCGATTGCATGATAAGAAAATTCTTCCTAAAGACTTGTATCCTGGCATGAAAGTTCTTTTATTTAATTCTAGATTGAAATTATTCCCAGGAAAACTTAAATCGCGATGGTCAGGTCCATTTGAAATAGTAAATGTTTTTGTCCATGGAGCAGTCGAGCTTAAGTGCTATAAAACTAATGAAACATTCAAAGTTAATGGACATAGAATTAAACCCTACCATGAAGGTGTTTCGGTTGTAAAAAGTGTCGAGTCAATGGACGTTTTTTACTTTGACTAATAGGTTGACTAACGTTGAGCGAACGACATTAAACAAAAGCGTTGCGTGGGAGGCAACCCACTTATTTTTAATTTGTTGTTATAAAAATAGTTATTTTGAACCCTACTTGATTTTGAGAATTTCAAAATATTATTTAATTTTAAATTTAAGTGTGGGGGAAGAATGTTTAATATTGTTGTATTTATATGTTTAAAATTTTATTAGGTGTATTTGGTAATTAGTTTTAGGTAATTGAAGGATATATCTAAGCATCGAATGAAGATATATTTGGACCATAACAATAATTAATTGATATTCTGCTATTTTTAATATTTGAAAGTAATTATTTTTGAAAACAGCAGTTGAGCGATCGCCCAGCACATAGGCTGAGCGACCGCGCAAAAAGCAGAACATCGGGCACTTGAAATCTGAACTGAGCGATCGCTCAGGGTAAGGGCTGGGCGACAGCTCAGTCCAATTATTTGAAATGTGCCGAACAGCTGGACGGACAGATCAACAGTACTCCCCCTCTCTCTCTTCAAGCAAAACGAAATCCTCTTCATTCTCTCTAAGATTCGGCCAATCTAATCGTTCAAATCTCTTCAAACTTCATAATTCGCTTCCCCTCAACCTACATTCCACATCCATCCGTTCATTTTTCGCGATCGGTGAAGATTTGTGCTCCGATAGATTCCAGCGACCTCCATGTTTTCCGACGCCAAGTTCAAGTGTGCTACCCATTTTTGAGTAGTATCTTATCTTTTCTACATTTATGCACATTTTATCTGCTAAAATTGATTATTGCATAAATTGCTAGTTTAGGATAATTTTTATACTTGTGCATTTACGAGCTTTGTTGGGTTTTCTGATTTGAGAGGAGTGTTTTGAGTGTTATTCTTTTTGATTAATTTTCAATGGCACCCAAAAAGAGAAGTAAAACTTCCGGCGAGGGCACATCATCTTTTGCTCCGACTGTAAAATTTGATCCCGCCCATTTTTTAAATGTCGAACTTTATCAAAACTATTTAAATAGTTTTCATTCTAAGGCTATCGTCCCGGAGCACGGTTTTGATTTTAAAAGCTATCAATTGACTAACCATTTCGCAAGAAATGGTTGGAAAAATTTGTGCGCTGCTCCTGGCGATGCCGTTGTGCCAATTGTCCGTGAGTTTTATGCTCACAGTGGACAAGTAATGAAGGATGGCCCCAACTATTCTTGGGTTCGGGGCCGTGTAATTAATTTTGGTCATTCCGCCATTCGAGATTATTATCGTTTGCATGTTGTTAGGGTTGATGATTATCAATCCTATTTACCTTACAACATCTCGATGGCCACTGTTAGCGAGAGGATAGCTTTGCCTGGGTCCGAGTGGACCTATGGACGAAACGAGTTGGTTGGATGCCCTCATTCCATTAGGGAGTCTCTCTTGACTCCCCAGGCTAGGGGAATTTATAAATTTATTTGTACGAGGGTGATGCCCACGATACATCAGATCTGATATGACGTGGAATAGGGCGGTGTTAATTTACACCATCCTAACTCAAGGTTCCGTTGATGTCGCTACAATCATCAATGGGCAGCTTAGAGGCATGGTTGAGAAAACCATGAATACGACCCTTCATTTTTCGAGTCTAGTCACTGGCCTATGTGCTACCACGGGAGTCACGTGGACTCCTGATTTAGAGCGAATCAAACCGATACCCAATGTCGCCCAAAAGGGTGTCACAAATAGGACGCGGCAACCCTATAACCGTCACCCCGCCGATCAAGGCGAGGATGTTGAGGATGATCCGGAGGAGATCTCTACCCAGTTAGTGGAGGTCCAATTAGGCTTAGACACGCTTAGTCAGCACGTAGACCATAGGATTGACATGCTTCGGCAGCATTTCGATCATCGATTAGATACACTTGAGCGGCGTGTAGAGCAAGGTCTAGCGAACCAAAACTATTTATATGGGTATAGTACTCAACTTTTTCAAAACATCGCCTCTAACCTCAACATGCCTCCGGACACTGTCCCTGAATGGCGTCCTCCTTCGTTATTTGGTCCTGGCTTATCTGGAGCCGACGCTTAAATAGCGTCTTCCTTCGTTATGCGGATTTTGCATTTGTTTTCCATTTGCTCATTTGTTTTTCTCCCTTATCTTCGGTCCAACATTTTGAGGACAAAATAGAATTTAAGTTTGGGGGGAATTCTAGGCCCAAGGTCCTTTCAGGTCCCAGCCTAATGAGAATTGGGAACTTGTGGTTAAATCGTGCTATGTACATGGGACAACTAATGTCCCTTATATCCCTTCTTCTACCTATTTTCTTATTTTTGCTTATTTTTATTTTAGAAGTTGATGAAGTGAAATACTGTGACAAAGGTCGTGACCACCCCAGCTGTCTGCTTATTCGGCCTTATTCCAATTAGCATCAATCTCCAATTTTTCATTAAAAAAATTTTAAAATTTTTGTTCTTGAGTCTGTGTGCGGAATTTAAGTTGATGATGATTTATGCTATGACCCGCATGAATTTTCCCTCGATCCTTCAGGAATTTACTCTGTTGTGTAAATTTCCTATGATTATCCCCTTTGTGTACTCATACCCCACCATTATTGAAGGACTTGGACATTTTTAGCCAGCATATAGCTCACATGGCATTCTCCGAGAGACTGGTTTTGTGCACCTAATTATGAAGAGTAACAGTCTTTATGCGAGTGTTACATTGAATTGTAACTTAGGGTCATTTTTGTAGAAATTATAATTTTTGGAATTGTCTTGCTAATATATCTCAAGCACACTTTTGAATCGTGATTGCATGTCAGACTTTCATTTCTCAATATCTTTTCTAGCGAAAGCTTATGTCAAACACGTTAGGAGCTATTCTTCATTTCATATATGGATGTGATGTTTATAATTGTATTTCATTTTCTATGGAATTTTGCATGATGACTTGGCACTAGGACATGATTTAGGCCATCTTTGGATCGTTTGAGCCTTTTTAGCTTCCTTACCTATCTATATTATATCTCTAGTGTCCCATTTTGAGCTTTATTAAAAGAATGATGTGTGCAAAAGCACTATCGACCCCCATTCGACATCATTTCTCTTACCCACATTAACTTAACCCTAAAAGCTTATACACTTTAGCCTACCTTGGAGAGAGTAGAACTTGGGTGGGGAATTTGATGTTGCATGGATTGTCATTATTTTATATCCTCCTATGATTTCATCTTCTTCCTTGTATTCTCCGTTATACAAAAAAAAAGAGAAAAGGGAAACGGAGTGAAGAAGATGAAAAGAAATGATCAGAAAATTAAAAAGAACAAAAGGAGTGCAAAGTACAGTGAAAAATGGCATAGCCAACAAAAGAACAAGGCGAATGGGCACTCAGTTATGAAAGTAAATAGATAGCGAAATGCAAGTTTGGGGAAAAATCTCCCCAAGTCTTTGTCTTTTCAGGTCCTAGCCTAATGCATGTATCCATGCAATGGAAGCAATGGGGAATTTGGGTAGTTGTGCTCTCTCGCTTTGAATTTCTTTCCCTCTTATTGTTACCCATTTACCCAGGCCTTACATTACAAGCTTATTAAAGTCCTATTGATCTAGTGTCGCTTTATCATGTTGTATCTTCCTTGATATGATTAATACATGTTAATTGATCCATAATTCATATACACTTCTTGGTAAAGCCCAACGTGTTAGCATAATCTGAGCTATTGCAAGTAACTGAGAAATAAAAGCAGTGTATTCATACATAGGAAGTGCATGGGATGGATGTATAAGCATTTTTGATTCCTTAATATTCTCTTTTCTGTAAAGTGACCGGATATTGATGGTAGACTCTCCTTTTTAGTGCATATTTGTTTTCTTTTCAAAATACGGAGAGAATGAATATTGTGCTTTTCTTGATTAAACTGTTTAATTTTGGATATGTTGTATGAGTGGGAGTTAACACATTTGAATAATCATAGTACTAATTGCATGATAGAGTGAACCCATTTGGTACTGGGAGTAGTCCTTACACATGTGTAGAGCATTGCTTGAGACTGCCGTTAATTTTCGCACTATACGACTTGAGAATAAAAACCAAAAAGATTATCTTTATTTCTGTTTTTATTTCTAGTTTAGTTTTATTTGTTTTTGAATTTATATGCATAGTCAAGTCGCTCTTTTGAGTCTCCTTGAGTTTGTGGGTTTTTAGAGGAGTGTAAATAGTGTCACCCTCCAAAAAGATTTTTGTTATTTCTGTATTTGTAGTTTATTTATTGCTTTTGTATTTATTTGTTTTCCTCGTGAACGAGCAAAGTCTAAATTTGGGGGTATTTGATAGATGTGTTTTATACGCATCTATTGTGTGTATATTCCTGCTTAGATTGTGATTTTCCGCGAGTTTCTAAAGCTATTGATATGGGTTTTAGTGTTTTATGAGTTTCAGGCTAAAAATATGGAAAATGATGAATTTCGGGCTATTTTGCAAAGATATGAAGCTTCCAGAGGCCTGATTGCAAATCTGTTTAAGAAGAAGGTCAAAAAGGCTGAGCGAGGGCGCAAATTCCAGTAGCAAGATTCCGGAAGAAAGAGCCTGAGCGATCGCTCAGCATGTGGGTTGAGCGACCGCTCAACCCCGTTTTTAGGCTTTGGGCAGTTTTCGTCTTTTTCTCAAAACCCTAGCTAGTATAAATAAAACCCTAACCTCTAAGCTTTGGGGAATCCGATTTTAGGTTAATTTAGACTGCTCTTGAGTACTCTCAAGAGGCAGAAACATTGTGTAATTCAATTTTATTTAATTTGTTGAAGATTGAAGATGATCCAATTCATTCATATGTTGTGTTCATCATCTGTGATGAACTAACTTTTCCACCCTAGGTATTGTAGGTAACTTTGTATCAACTTTTATGTGTTTATATAATTTCATTCTATCAAATTACTATTTATCATATTAGATTATAATTGGTTTACATTGAAGTTATCACATAATGGCTGCGTTAATGAATGTGTAGGCTCTTGGGTATGATGAACTGCACAACCATATGCATAAGTCATACACTGGCTAACCTAATTTGTAAATAGGTCTCTTTGATTCCCGACCATAGGCTAAGGAGTAGATCTAGGTTCGTATTGTGTGGTGGAATGCAATAGAGTTTGTTCCTCCATGCTTTAATTCCTATGGCACTTAATGGACTCTTAATTACTGTGTGGACGGACCAAGAAAGCACAGCCAAAGCAGAGTACTAAGGGTTGCAATCCTTGACCAGTAAGTCTCAATCCTTTACCTAGCGATAGAACCCATAATTGATAGATATCTTTTGTCTAATACACATAAAAGGCGATACAAGTGAATCCCAATACCTAGACCATTCTCATCCATAAAACTTTCATAAAATTCAGTCTTCTGCAAGTAGTTAATTTAGATTAATTTTATTAGTTTAAACTTAGAATTCCAATCAATCCAAAACAAACCCTCATTTTTATTTAAGTGTTTTTGAATTAGCTTAGATTAAATTCATTTTAATTCATTTCCCTGAGGTTCAACCCTTGTTACCATATATCTATTCTACAATAGCCTTGTGCACTTGCAAGGTAATTTTTAAACACATCACTGACCCACTAAGCACGCAACATCTTAGGTCATCAGGCCCACCACAAGCCAACCCAAAAGTCCATGGATGATGTTGGTGCCCAGTAGTAGCGCATGACTACCTTCTAAATCAAACACAAGTCTCACATCTACCTGATGTGGGGTTGGGGTATTACAATTTCCCCCACTTAAATACTTGACGTCCTCGTCAAGGCCAAATCATACCCCGGACGATGCGGGATTTAAGAGGTGGCTCGTATGAGGATCAAGAGGTGGCTCTCACCTTCTGCGGTGTAGCACTTTGGCTTGCATAGCACTTTGTTCCCACATTTTTGGCCGGGACCCGCTCTGATACCATTTATAACGCCCCGAGCCCAAAAATTCGATTCGCTATGTGTAGCCCACACACTGACCCACTGAGCACGCAGCACACCTTGGGGCATCATGCTTACCACAAGCCGACCCAAAAGTCTATAGATGATGTTGGTGCCCAGTAGTAACACATGACTACCTTATAAATCACACACAAGTCCCACATCTACCCGATGTGGATTGGGGTATTATAATCTCCCCCACTTAAACCCTTGACGTCCTCCTCAAGGCTGAATCGTACCCCGGGCGATGCAGGATTCAAGAGGTGGCTCGTATGGGGATCAAAAGGTGGCTCCCACCTTCTGCAGTGTAGCATTTTGGTCCGCACAACACTTTGTTCCCATATTTCCAACCGGGACCCATTCTGATACCATTTGTAACGACCCGAGCCCGAGAGCCCAATCCTCTATGTGTAGCCAGCACACTGGCCCACAGCACGCAACATCTTAGGTCATCAGGCCCACCACAAGCCAACCTAAAAGTCCATGGATGATGTTGGTGCCCAGTAGTAGCGCATGGCTACCTAATAAATCAAACACAAGTCTCACATATACCTGATGTGGGATTAGGGTATTACAATCTCCCCCACTTTAATCTTTGACGTCCTCGTCAAGGCGAAATCATACCCCATGCGATGCAAGATTTAAGAGGTAGCTCGTACGGGGATCAAGAGGTGGCTCCCACCTTCTGCGGTGTAGCACTTTGGCATGCTTAACACTTTGTTCCCATATTTTTGGCCGGGACCCGTTCTGATACCATTTATAACTCCCCGAGCCCGAAAGTCTAATTCGCTACGTGTAGCCCATACACTGGCCCACTGAGCACGCAACACCTTGGGTCATCAGGCTCACCACAAGCCGACCCAAAAGTCCATATATGATGTTGGTGCCCAGTAGTAGCAATGACTATACCTTATAAATCACACACAAGTCCCACATCTACCCAATGTGGGATTGGAGTATTACAATCTCCCCCATTTAAACCTTTGACGTCCTCGTCAAGGCCGAATCATACCCCAGGCGATGCAGGATTCAAGAGGTGGTGTGGGTGCCCCAGTTTTTGACCTTTCCCCCGCTAATGAAAAGCGGGTGGTTTCAAAATAAACCTTTAAGCGCGTGGAATAAGTCTAGCCTCATTGTGGACTCAAAATATTAAAACAGAGTCGTCATCTTTAGTTTAAAGAAAAACAAAGAAAAACCAAGCGTAACCAGATTTGTAAAGGGTTCAGAGGCTAAGTTACGAGGTGGGAAAGTGTTAGGCACCGAACTCACCCTTTTGGTCTCAAAATAGTTTTTTTAGCTAAAATATGCTTTTGTTATATTTATTTAATAGATGAAATAAAACATTTAAATATACATATATATGTACATATATTATTACAATACTTGCCACAGCCTCCTTTCGGGAGTTACAAATATATTATAAAATTTTGTCCATAATAATGGCTCTTTTTAATGTTATTTCCTTATAAAGATTCGGGAAGCACAACTACTTATATTGCTTACATTTTGCTAATCTAAATAGCACTTTTATGTAATAAAACTTTAAAATGACCTACCTCTTGAAGCGTGGGGGTTTTATCCCGTACCAACTAGCTTCTGGCAGGCTTAAGGTGCGCTCGCTCTGTCCTTCGGGGAGAGGGAGTCTTTTTTTTGCTACTGTGTTGTTGCGGGGATTCAGGCAGAGTGATTGCTTCCAAAAGTTGATTTTAGGCCTCAGGAACCGGGCGGAGCAACTACTTGTTTTTTTGCTGTTGTTTGTTTGCTGTTAGCGGAAATTGGGTAGAGCAACTACTTGTTTTTGCTGATTTGGTGTCTGGATTTGGACAGAGCAACTTTTGCTTTGACATTTTTGAACCGGAGGAATAGGGTGGAATCCTAGCAGGGCAGCTAGGTTTCACTTTGACCAGCTGGTTTTAGTGTTTGGGGGAGATTTGGCGGAGCTTTGGGGCTAGAGGAGGAAATCTCACAACACTTTTGGGAGAACTCACAAACTGCGTAGTGTGTGAACTGTGTTAACGGTGTGTCAATTTCTGAAGCCAGGCACCTCTATTTATAGTTGAGAGTGAGGCTTCTTTCGCGGTTAAGATTTCTCTTTCTGTGCTTCATCGGCTTGTACTGCGCGCTTGAGATATTGCACCGAAGGCAAACTGCTATAGTGCAAAAAGCATTGTTGGGTGCCACCCAAGGGGGAGGCTGGCGCGGCGCCTGGTATGGCCATGGGCGGCGCCAGGTGGTCTTTTTGGTCCTCTTTTTGGCACTTAGGCCCCCTGTATTCCACTATTTATGCATTCTGCTTTTTCTTTTGCATTTTTAACCCTGTAACTTGACATTTGTTAGTTTTTAACAAGTCTTGATATCTCATGTCAATGTTACATATCAGGGGTATGAAATTGGGGTGTCTACAGAGCCCTCAATGATGGAGTTTACGGGTAAACCGAAACTTACGAAGTAAACGAACATCGTTAATAAGAAATAGACTCCCAATTTCGTGGAAATTATAACGGAGAGTAATGCAATAGGTAGCAGTTATAATGCAATAGTTTTAGGGTGCAGTAGCTCAAATCTCACATACCCTAAACTTTTTTAATTGGTTGTAGCAGGTTATCGTAGTTTCTAAGCAGATATGCAATAAAATGCTCTGATGGTCGCACCTACCGAAATACGCTGCCTACGTATCCCTTTCTCAGGAATCAGACCAAACGTAGTTCGGCCTCAAGCAAACAAACAACAACACCGGGTGGGATGGATGGGATCCTGATCATTCCACGTCCCGGGGTTCGCACCCCTCGAGGAGATGATCCAACTCAAACTGGGTGGGATACCTAATTATACCACGTCCCGAGGTTTGCACCCATCGAGGAGATAATCCAACTCAAACTGGATGGGATTTGATCATTTCCACGTCCTGGGGTTATGCCCCTCGAGGAAGATGATCTTACAACTACTCCTATAAAACATGAATTTTGATTATTCCACATCCCGGGGTTATGCCCCTTGAGGAAATAATCCTACTACTAATCCTAGAAAGCAAGAAACTTGATTATTCCACGTCCCGAGGTTTTCACCTCTTGAGGAGATAATCTCACAACATCTTTCAAATAGAATGCACGAAACCGATTATTTCACGTCCCGGGGTTTGCACCCCTCGAGGAGATAATCCCATAACAACTTTCAGATATAATGCAACTTTGATTATTCCATGTCCCGAGGTTCGCACCCCTTGAGGAGATAATCTCATAACAATTTTCATATATAACGCAAGAAACAGGTAAAATGTAAACACTTCACCTTTCCTTTTACCTTTCTTTGCTTTGCTTTCATTTTTGTTCTTAACTGCACTTTTCTTTTGCTTTGCTTCATTTTTTTTCTTAGCTGCTGCCTCTCTTTTTGCCTTTGCCGTTTTTCCTTCTGCTGCTCTTTTTTTCTTTGCTGCTGCAATTCATTTTTTTTCTTTTCTATTGTAGGCATCTTTTTTTTTTCTGCTGCGGGCATCTTGCTGGGGATTTGAATGACATAATTCCAGCTTTTCTGTTTTCCTTGCGGCTAATCTGCTGAGGATATGAGCTTTCTTTGATCTTTAATGGATGGCCATCACTTTTAGTTAACAAAGCTAACTTTGTTAACTTTCCGTTAAGGTTTCAGAGTCATTGTGCGATTTCAGCAAACTTAGAAGTTTAGGTGCTGCATTTGAACTTTGGAGGGGGAAAAGTGAAATTTCCCAATTTCTTTCTTCTTAGTTACGGGAGAGAATGAGCAGAAGCAGTAGCTTCATTTCTTTCTTTTCTTCTTCGGCATTTTCTTTCCTCCATTGCTGCCGACACTCATTTTCCTTTCATTTCTCAGCCTTTTCTCGATTTGCTTTCGCCAAATTGATTGTTTTTCTTGATAGATGGCGTCTTCCTTAAGATCTCATAAAGGAAAAGCACCCATGCACCCAGAATCGTGCAAGAACGTCGGGAGTTTCCTCCTCTGAGCCGGAATGTCATCAAATATTGGTATTCGAAGGATGACTGGGGTAACATACTTCAGGATCGACATACCCATGTCTCAAATCTTCAAAATCCCGCTGTAAGTTTCCTTTTTTTCGCAAACCCATTTGGGTGATTTCTCATATCTGTTGGATTTCTTTTCTTTGATGTTTTGGGCTTTTGGAGTATACATGTTCTTGATTTCAATGCTTAAGCATGCAATTTTTATGCTAGAATGATGCAATTTGGAAATTATAACATAGCAAAAATATGAAACTCGTGCTATTTAATTTTGTGATGCATATTCAAGCAACTGACACTATTTGATTATGCGATGCATATTTCATGTAACTGAAATATTTTGACTATATGATGCATGCTTGGGCTAAAAATATTTTTAGATGATGCATGCTCATGCGATATATTATTCAGACACATGCTGCATTTTTTTCAGATATACATTTTTTCGGATATATGCACATGCTGCGGATATATATTGTATGCAAAAATGCAACATATATGTTTTTTAGGATATAGACAAAATTTATTCATGTATGCAACATTTGTTCTTGCATGCAACATATTTATTCTTTCTTTTTATTATTTTTTCTTTTCTGGATATGTGCACATGCTGCGATTATGCCTTCAATTATGCAAAATGCAACGAAGATATATATTTCTATATGCAATATATGCAAAATGCAACTTTTTATTTATGAATACATGCAAAATGCAACATAAATATTATTTTATACATAATGCAACATATATTTTTTATTGCATGCAAAATGCAACATAAATATGCAAATGGGACATGACATTTTTTTTTCTTTTTTTGATATGCATAGTAAGTATGGCATAGTATTATGGCAAGCATGAGGGGCTTAATAAAAAGGATAAGAATTTTACATCCTCTTTCTTTCTGATTCAGAGATGCTGTTTTTTTTTTCTTTTTTTAGGCACGTACGACTCTTACCAGAGCTCAGGCCAGTTGTGACAAAGTTGTCATTATCTATAATTCAATGCCTTTTTAGGCACAGCTCTTGGTGGAATATACCGGCTTCGGAGTGTTTTTGTGAGCTTTTCGCCCTTTCCGCAGCTACATGCCTATCTTCGAGGTTCTGCGGGATTATTAGTGGGACACCGCCCATACTTTCCACTTTAGCCGGGACGAAGCTACTTTGACCCTTTGTAATTTTGCCGCAATCACAGGCATTCTTACCGGCATCGGTAGGCCTTTGGATCCAGATTATACTCTTAGGCATCAACATGACGTGGTTGAGGACCTTTTGGGCTTCGAGCCAGAGTATAAAACTACTGATGAAGTTCGTATCGGCAGTGTCAAGAATTGGCTGGAGCAACATGTCGGGCAAGTGGATAATGATGATGACGAGGCTGTAGCTCGTGTTCCCAGGGCATTTCTGTTTTTCTTTTTAGGGATGTCTTTATTTGCCAACTCATCTACCACTTTACGGGTTTCTATCTTGGGATGCCTCCGGGATTTAGACCGTGTTGCTAAGTATGACTAGCGCAGGCAGGCTTTGCCAAGCTATATGCTTCTATGGATCGGGCCAGCCGCAACGATTCTCTAGTCCTTAACGGTTTTGCTCCTGCTTGGGAGGTATCTCTTCTCTTTTCCTGCTTTTGATTTTTGCCAGTATTTTTTTTTCTTCTTTTTTTTTTCTGGCTGACTTCTTTTTTTTCTTTTTTTTTCCACAGGTTTGGGCCTACTATGTCTTCACTTTTTCGCTTGGCCCATTGCACAGTCGTATTCACGAGCCACCGTTCCTAGCTGAGTTAGTGAATGCCAACTGGGTAGAGGAGGAAGAGATGGCCGTTGTTTGACCGAGGTGATGATGCGGGATCGGATTACGAGCTCGAGCTCGGGCACTATACACTTTTTTCCCTGGAGGGGTTTGGCTGGACCATATCTGATTTCTCTGGAGATGAGCAACCACCGGATTTTGATGGTGTCGATCATGGCCGACTCTTTGTATATGAGCAAGCGGGTTAATCGCCAGTATTTCCTTTATCTGGTGCCTCCAGTGACACCACATGCACTAACAGCTTGGGTGATTGTACCAGATTTCTTACCAAACTAGTATCAATATATGTCCAGCATATCGTTCCTCGTGAGGATTACCCCATTATGACTTATGAGGAATTTTTGAGGACAGTGCTCCATCATGCTCCTGCAGTGGCTAGGCATGCATCAAACGTTTATGATAGGCCGAGGCCTTCCCGTTTTGTTCTTGATGCGCAGTCGGACATTTTCGTGCCTGCCGAGGACTTCTCCACCTTCCAGTATCATCGTGATGGAAGACTTGTAGAGGAAGTTTTACCCGATATTGAGGTCCCCGAGCGGTTTCAGATTCCAGAGCGGACCCGTGCGGTATATTTCTCTGTTTTTTCATACTTGCATCATTTTTTTTTCTTTTGAGGCTAACATATTTTTCTTTGTTGTTTTCTTCTTCCCTCTTTTTTTTTTTACACCTTCTTATCTAGGTTGATGCTTCTTCATATCGGAAGGTGGTGAAGGGCTTTCTCAGTCATTACCAAATTATACCAGCGGCTGCTGGACGAGTTTATTTGTCAAGGAAATGATGTTATGAGTCAAGCTAGGTGCCGGGGTGAGGATGATGATGATGACGTCGGCGGGTCGAGTCATGCTCGAGCTAGAGGACGGGAGTACAGAATTGGTGGGACTGGTCCTCGGGTCATGGGTAGAGGCTTAAGCAGGAGCAAATCTTCACGTGGCCATTAATTCTTATGCCTGCACTAATTAGTTTTTCTTTTTTCTGTACCAGACTCTGTGTACATTTTCTGAATGCAATGTAGTTTGTATTTATTCTACGATGCATGATATGTATAAAAAATAAAGACTCGATTATTCTAGGAATGCCTAAAATAAAAGAAATGTAAACCATTATCTAGAGAAAAGGCACACTGCAGTTTAAGAATGGAGATTTGGAGGAATACACCTTTGGATTTGAAATGGGGTTATCTGGTGCTTTATGGGAAAAGAGAGGTAGCCGCCTCTTCCTGTATCTGATTTATTCTTCAGCTGGTGAGGGCTAGTGCCTAGCCTCACTCTTTTCTTTTCTTTCTCGTGAACGAACAGGGCAATCAGCGGAGCACGCGGGGTTAAAAACTGGGATACCAGGCAGTATTGGGAGACAATGGGGGGACCCATGGGCGCCGCCCATGGAGGAAGAGGGCGCGGCTCCCAGAGTGGCTATGGGCAGCCCCAGTCTTCTATGTGCTTTCCTGCTTTGGCCATTATTCATGCAATGTGCTCATAATTCGGCCATTTCTTCAGTTTTTAGTATAAAAGGATATTCGGGGCAGCGTTTAATTCTACACCACTCTTCTTTCTTTCTTCTTTCAGCAGATAGTAGCCTGAGCTTCCTCTTTGCTTTTGTTTCTCTTTTTTCCAGATATAAAATTTTATTTCTGTTTAGAAATGGCCAAGCCTAGCCATACAGCTTTAGAGATCAAAATATACGAGAACTCCTTGAATTATTGGATCCTTTTATTGCGGGAGGATGAGCGAGAATGGTTCGATCACATTTATGGCTTTCGATGCCTCCTTTCATGGCAGGGCATGCGTATAAACTGGGACATGTTGAGGGCAACATCCATATTTTGGTCAGTGCAGAGTCACCTCTTTAATTTTTCTTCTGAATGAAATGTGTTCCACATTTGAAGAGTTCTATGCTATGGTGGGAATGCCGACTGCCGGGCATATTACCGTGCCCTCGGTGCGGAGACATCCCTTTATGGCGATAAGCAAACTATTTGGCTCAACTCGTGCTGTAACTCCAGATTTTTATAATGGATTTAATTTTGATTTGACCGTTCTTCCTCCTGCCTATACTGAATATACGGAAGATCCAGTCTTTTCGCCGCGTCGGCTAGCTGCTCTTTTCCTGTGTAATGGGGAGATACCTCCTCGCGGGCCAACCCGGGTTTATCAATGTATGGGTTGTTGATTTGATTCTGCAAGCTCGGGAGTGGCGGGTGAATATCGTCCCGATTACTTTGGCCGAGACTCTGATTGGCCTGGACTCTTTTTCGAACGACGACGTAGTTTTTCTTCTTGCAGCCCCATTTTGATCCATATGTGGCTAGAGGAACATTTTAACTGGGTGATGGGTCCTGAGCTTGGAGGAAGAGTTTATAATCCCGGGCGTTATGGCTCTCGCGACCATTATCGCCATGATCTGTTAACGAAGCGTGGTTGGATAGAGTATTTTCTGCGTATCGGCTCCATGGAAATAATCTAGGTGATTAGCCACTGGCGGATTCACCACTTTTTTCTGTTTACCGGGGTTTATGCCCAGGTCATCTTGCCTGGTATTCAACATACCACTTTTTATCTGGTGTACAGAGTTCTTCGGCAGTTTGGCAGAGAGCAGGTCCTTCCGGACGTGAACTGTCCACTGATAGAGGAGTTACGGATGGAGAGAGACGTGGGCGGTCTCATTTGGGATATGTGGGAGCTCGACTATCCCCTATGGGCCTCTGCTTATACTTATGCTGAGAACATGCTGCTATCCCACGAGTATCTTGCATGGATATTGGCTGCTACTGAGGAGCATTCTCGAGTGATAATGCATGTGTTGGAAAGGATCCATGCTAGGCGTGTGACCAGTAGCATAGATGCTCGACTGATGGAAATCAGCGAGGATCTGGAAAGCTCAGGGCTGGTGGTTCCCCAGGTTCTGCAGGAGGACTTTCGGCAAGTGCGCGACTTAGGAGCTTAGAGAGCTCGTAATCCTGATGAGGCGAGACCCAGTAATGTGCCTCATAGACTGAGCAATGCGAGTTGAATGAGTAACCCCCGACGGGCTGATGAAACTGGCCCAAATCAAGCAGGTAGGCAGGCGGAGCAACGTTCAAAGAGATGACGGTGTTGGACCAAGCCGTGCTGCTACACAAGAAAATGGGGATGCTGATGATGAGGAGGAGGACACCTCTGAAGGTTCTTATGCCGGTGAGGCTGGGGCCTCCTCTGCCCCTCACAGAAATATCTGGTCTCAGCTAGGACGTCGCAGACATTAATTGACCATTCTGAGGCGGAGTTGCATGAAAAGAGGGGATAGTTAGGGGATAGGGGATATAGGCAGTATGTATAGAGGTACCTGTATAGGAATAAATGTTAATCGAAATGTCTTAGACACCTATTCCTAAGTTGCACCTTATGGAATTTTTATATTTTTGATGATTTATTATATGAGCCCTGTCATGGTTTTTCTCTTGGTCAGTCAAGACCATGGCGAGCAGTCTCTCTTGTGATGTCGCGTTTTCTTCCTTGAATATGTTGGAGACTTTTGCCTTCTGGAGATCAGATGCTGGGGATTGAATGTCGGAGACTGCCTTCCATCTCTCTTTCTCCTGGTTTTTCTTTTTATGTTGCTCTAACTTTTACCTAGACTGCCCTTTTGGGTTTTCAATCTAGCGAGCCCTTATTCTCCTTTTGTCTCTTTTTTCTTTTTTATGCTCTGATTTTTGCCTAGACTGCCCCTTCAAGTTTTCAATCTAGCGAGCTAGAGAGGGATGCAGTTGCCAAAAATTCTTGATTCATGCATAGTATCTTTTGAGTTTGTCGAGGTTGAAGGGCTGAACAAGGTCTTCCCCATCTTGGTTGGTGAGGAGCACCGCACCTCCTAACCGGATTTGTTTGACGATGTAGGGTCCCATCCAAGGAGATTTTCATTTTTCCCTAGTGTCGACATAACTAGGGGTTTTTCGCGAAGTACCAGATCTCCGACTTGGATATCACGACCTTTGACTTTTTTGTTGAATGTACGAGCTATTCTTTTTTGATATGCTCGAGTATGTTCTAGGGCTAGCAACCGTCGTTCATCTAACATGGCTAATTTTTCGTAGCGTTGTTTGATCCAATCGATCTCAGCTACGTATGATTCCATCATAACTCTTAATGATGGGATCTCTATTTCAATAGGCAGCATGACCTCCATGCCATAAGCTAGGGAATAAGGGGTAGCCCTAGTGGGTGTGCGGACTGAAGTACGATATTCCCAAAGGGCCAGTGGCAATTTTTCTAGCCAGTCTCTTCCTGTATCAGCCATTTTTCTGATGATGTTTTCTAGTGTTTTATTGGTTGCTTCAACGGCACCATTTGCTTGTGGTCGGTATGGGGAAGACTTGTGCCTTTGGATTTTGAATTCATCAGTAGACGGTTCACTTCCCCTTCGAAGTGTGTGCCGTTATCAGAAATGATCTCGAAAGGTACCCCATATCTGTATATAATGTTGGTTCTGATGAAGTCAGACACCTTTTGGCATTCAATATTTTGTAAGAAGAGGCTTCTACTCACTTTGTGAAGTAATCAACGGCTACCAAGACATATTTGTGACCGTTGGATCCTTTTGGGTGAATTTGACTTATGACGTCAATTCCCCATATTGAGAAGGGCCAAGGGGCTATGGAGTTGTATATTATATGCGGGGGAACGTGTGGTAGATTTGCGAAGCGTTGACATTTGTCACAGGTGACGCACCCACCGAATACAATCAGTTTCAATTTCTAGCATACTCCAATAGTACCCTTGTCGGATGATTTTTTTGACATCATATGCCCGTTCATGTGTGGCCCACAAGTACCACCATGTAGCTGGTCCATGATTCGCTCGGCTTTGGCCTGATCGATACATAACATGTTTAGACCTTGGTAGTGCCTTTTGTATAGACTGCCTTCGCTGATCACAAATTGCGATTCCCACATTCGTAGGGAAATTTTCCCTCTTTTGTCTAAGTTGAGTGGATAGACCCCTTTCTAAAGTAGATTCATAATATCTAGGTACCAGGGCTCATTATCCTTTTCAGGAGTGGCATCGATTCTGAAGCAATAGGCAGGAGTGGTCTTTTTCCCGACTATAAATGGTTGGACGTTGATTTCTATGGGAATTTGGACCAACGAGGCTAGAGTGGCTAAGGCATCGATGAATTGATTTCTATCTCGCGGTAGATAATGGAACGAGATATTATCGAATTCTTTTGCTAGGGTTGTCAGTCTGGCATGATATAGCTGTAGCCGGGAATCCTGGGTTTTCCATTTCCATTCGACCTGATTTATGATCAAAGTAGAGTCACCGTAGACTTCCAAGTCTTTAGCCCCTTTTTAGAGAGTCTCTTCTAGACCGGCAATGCATGCCTTATATTCAGCAGTATTGTTTGAGCATTCGAATTCCAATCTTATGGCTAGTGGTGTGTGGGAATCTACTAGATCAATTAGCAGGATTCCTATGCTGAAACCTCTTTTATTGGCTGCTCCATCAAAGAACATCTGCCATTTGGTGTCATGATCGGTGATTTCTAAGACACCATCATCTAGGAAACTGGGCTCAGATGCATCTTCTGCTTCTAGAGGTAGGTTAGCTAAATGATATGTGATCACGCTGCCTTTGATGGATTTGAGCATGACGTATGTGATGTTATATTCATTGATCAGAAATGACCATTAAGCTAATCAGATGGAGAATGATGGTTTGCCGAAGATGTATTTCATAAGGTCCATCCTGGAGATGAGTTTGATGGATCGAGCTTGCAAGTAAGTTTTGAGCCTTTGTGTTGCCCAAACTAGACTAGCGTAGCTTTTCTTTAAGGTTGAGTAGTTGAGCTCGCTTCCTTGCAACTTCCTACTTATGAAGTAAATGGCATTTTCGATGTAGGAATTTTCTTTTTCTTGGGCGAGCATAGCCCCTACTACTGTGTCTGTGACGGTTAAGTATAGGAGAAAAGGTTTATGTGTACGAGGAGGAGCAAGCACTGATGGGTTGGCAAGGTAGTTTTTGATTTTTTCGAAGGCTAGCTGGCATTTTTCGTCTCAGACCCGGTCAGTGTCTTTCTTTAGGAGTTTGAATAGGGGCTCACACATGAAGGTCAATTGTCTGATGAAACGGCTGATGTATTGCAATCGACCCAGGAAGCCCTTGACTTCTGTTGGAGTTTTTGGCTACAGCATGTTTATGATGGCTTTGACTTTGGCGGGCTCTATTTCGATCCCTTGCTCGGTCACCATGAATCCAAGGACCTTGCCTTTGGTAACTTTGAATGTGCATTTGGTCGGGTTGAGCTTCATTTGGTGCTTTCTTAACCTTTCGAAGAATTTTCGGAGGTCTCTGATATGGGCACCATCTGTATCGTCGGAGTCCACAATCATATCTCGTCCACGTACACTTCGACTTCTTTGTGTATCATGTCGTGGAAGAGAGTGGTGGCGGCTCTTTGATATGTAGCCCCAGCATTTTTCAGCCCAAATGGCATGACAGTGTAGTAGTAAGTTCCCCAAGGGTGATGAATGAAGTTTTTTCTTGGTCTTCTGCTGCCATTTTGATTTGATTGTAACCCAGCATGCCGTCTATAAAGGATCTTATTTTATGAGAGGCCACAATGTCTACCACAATGTCAATGTTGGGTAGAGGAAGTCATCTTTGGGTGATGCCTTGTTGAGGTCGCGAAAGTCCACACAGATCTTCGGAACGGTCACTATGTTTGGCAGCCAGATCGGTACTCAACTACCCGGATGAATTTGACGTGCAACTGTTTCATGATTTCTTCTTTTACTTGTAGTGACCATTCTGGCTTGATTATGCGGAGTTTCTGCTTAACTGGTCTAGTATCAGGGTAAGTGGGAATTCGGTGCTCTACAATGGCTGGATCCAACCCATACATGTCTTCGTAGGACCATGCGAAGACATCTACAAATTCTTTAAGGAGGTCAATCAGTGCTGCCCTTTCTGACCCTTGCAGGTAACTGCCGATTCTAAATTCTCTGATTTCATTGTTTAACCCCAGATTGATAATAGACAAGTCTTCATCTGATGTTACTGATCGGTGCTTTTCTTGGTGCTTGACTGACTTGGCGAGCTCAAGTAAGTAACTTTTATCGTTTTGGTCTATTTCGTTAAACGACTCATTATTAATGCTAATTAATTCGTCTTTTAACGTAGGTGCAACTAAGAAATACGTGAAGACATCAAGATTTTCATTATTAAAAACAGACTGTACATGGTCGGTTACATTATTGAGGCCCTGGGGTTTGAGGTCCTTAATTTTAGGGAGCGAACCGGTAGATGACCAGTCTGTAAGGCTAAAGGAAGGAGGGGGAAGAGTATATCCGAAACGGTCCACCAGGTCTGCGGTTGTCAAAAGAGGGTCGGTCGTGGTATACTAATTCTACAGAGGGTTATCAACAATGGACTCGAACTTAACCGGGAGTTTTTCATAACCATTGTCTCTGTCAATCATTCTCAGGAAGCTATCTCCTAGAAAGTCATTATCAAATAGGGCCAGGGCGCAATCATCCTAATCTATAGTCCAAGTGTTTTCGATTGTGATAGTTTTATATGCAGGGCTACGGGGCTCCAAGGTAATCTGCTTAATTTCATGGGTGGCAAGACTGACATCTTCGAAGATTTCCCAACCAGGGCGTCTTTTCCCATTCTGGTCTATCCAGGATTCGGGAAACATGAGATAAACATCAGTTTCTCCTTTTCTTACAAAGTATCCATTAATAGTTTTTCTATATGGTTGGAGGAGGGATCTATGTAAGGACGTTTTCACGTTCTGCCTTACTCTTCTCACGTTTCTGTTTCATGATTGCGGCTAATTCAGCTGGAGTAGGTTTGTATCCTAGACCAAACGGAGGGATTCATTCCTTAAGTTTGTCTTGGACTAAATTGACAAGCCCTTGCTGATTTCTGCCGAGACCCAGATCAGGCATATAATTCATTTTCTGGAACATGTTTAGTGGGACCATGTTTCCTAAAGGCGTGGTTTTCTTTCCAGTGATGTCAGTTTCTCGCTCATATTCAATGGCGTTGACTCTGGCTTGGGGGATAACTTCGAAACCACTGAGGAAGATACATGTGTCATCGTGTTCTATTTTGAGGATTGAGATGTCCCGTGTTCTTTGTTTTCCACGATTTTATCGACAAGAATGATTACTATGTGGTCATTGTGGATAAATTTGACATGCTGATGCAGTGAGGAGGCTACCCCTTTTACTCCATGGATCCAAGGGCGTCCCAATAATAGACTGAAAGTGGCTGGTATGTCCAGGACTTGGAACTCAACAGGCATGGTAACGGTCCAATAGTCATTATCAAGGTTACCACCCCTAGGACACATCGACTAGTGTTGTCGTATGCCCTTACTGTCTGCGATGAATGAGCCAACTCTGATATTTTTTTCCCCAGTTTGGCTAGTGTGCTGGTGGGACAAACATTCAAGGATGAGCCGTTATCTATCAAGACTCAAGGGACCCTTTTTTTCCATGACTCCCATAGTGATATGGAGAGCATCAATGTGGTTGGTTCCTTCTCTTGGCAGATCTAGATCAGTAAACATAATCATATTTCCAAGGTGTATGTTTCCGATCATTTGAGTGAGCTCATTTGGAGAAGTTTCAATAGGGATGACTGCCTGACTTAGGGATTTGACCAATGTATCACGATGACTTTTGGAAGCACATAGTAAGCCCCAGATGGATGTATTTGTCTGAGTTTTCTTCATCTAAGCTAACAGAGTATCTTCCATGTCTTTGGTCCCAGTATCTGTTACTTTGTCTTTGCCAGAGTGGTCACCCCTTTCTTGGTTTGGTTGATAGGCTCGACCAGATCTAGTAAGGTGACTGACATCCCCACCGACCCAATTGGCTTTTTCAGTGCTACTGATATTTTGGTTGCCCAGGATAGTGTCCCAAGAGAGCATGTTGCAACTAAGCTTTTTTTTTTTTTTTATGGAGAGAAAGGAACAATGATATATGGTAATGGGTGTTTATTTCTTCCAAACTTGGGTACACAATTTTCTTCTTTTACCTCAATCATGTTGATTTGAGGTAAAGGGTTATTGATTATATTGGGCCTAGGGGGAGGTTTTTCCATGACCTTGTCATCTATCAGGTCTTGGATGGCATTTTTGAGTATGTAGCACTTGTCGGTGAGGTGATCACTGCAGCGATGGCATTCACAATATTGGGCGTGGTTCCATGAGTTGGGCAGAGGATTTGGCGGCCTATAGTTTTCCATGGGTTTTAGCACTCCCTGTGCTATTAGCCCTTGTAATATCACAGACTGAGGAGCTTGCAGATCATCATAGTGCCTATTTCCTCTGTTTGGACCCCTGAAGTTTCTGTTTGGACCATTATTCCTACTTACTGTATTGATGGATCTATTTGCTTCATAGGACCACGGAACAGTGTTGTAGCTCTGGGTAGGGAAATTGTTTGGTGGCATAGTGGGTGTATTTCCTACCATATGGATAGTTGGCCCTGATGCGGCTGCTTTTCCTTTTGAGTAGCGGAAGGAGTTAGGAGGTATACCAACTTTTAAATGATCAGTGTGTATCTCTTCGTCGATACAGATTCTTATCTCTACTATTTCATTGAAGTTACCATAGGGAAGGTACCGCATGTGCTCCATGTATATGGGTTGGAGATTTTTTATGAACATCCTGGCTGATTCAGCCAGGTCAGGTCTGTCCAATGTTTGAGCTATTTTTCTTTTCCACCTGGCTGCAAAGTCTGCGCAGGTTCTTTTTCTCTTTGGGTGCATGCCTCAAGATCTCTTTTATTTTCAGAGGTAGTATTGTCCTTATACCTCTTTAGGAATTCCTCTGCTATTTGGTCCCAAGTATCCATGGTGCTATTATCTGCTAGCATTAACCATTGCTTAGCAGCCCCTATCAGGGTAAGGTGGAAATTGGAGGCCATAGCTTCAAAACTAGCCCCTCTTGACTGCATGCCGACAGAATAAGATTTTAGGTGAGAGATAGGGCATCCAGTCCCATCGAACTTTTCTATATCGGACATTTTGAATTTTGAGGGTAGTATGGCTGAAGGTTGCAGTGCTAATGCCCGTGTAGAAAATTCTCATTTGTTTAGGATTTTGAATACCATACTTTTTAAGTTCTCTATGTCTACCTCTATTTTGGTGGAAGGGGTGCGGGGTTTTGGTATATGCTGGAAGGATTGGGAATAACTGGGTTTATTTCTTACTGTGGCATTTGGTAAGGATTTTGAGGAGGTATTTGGTAAGGATTTTGAGGAGGTAGGTTATTTACGGGTGCTGGGTTTTGGTATATGCTAGAAGAATTTTGAGGAGGTGGGTTATTGTTGGTTTCTGCCTAACGACCAGGATCATTGAAGGGTAAATAGGTCGTTACTTAGCCTGGTTGGGTATATCTTCTAGGGTCCATATGTGGGTTGTTTTGGAGTGGATTGGTGATGAGAAATGGAAGGTCATTTGGATTCTGAGGGATATTGGTGTTTGGGAAAGGATATGGTGGGTATATCGAGAAAGGATTAAAATTTGGGTAATAGGGGTTTGGTGGAAAATTGGGATTTGGGTACTGGTAGTTAGTGGTGGATTAGTGTTTGGCTGAGGGTTTGGGTTTAGAGGAGCATGATAAGTAGATGCTTCTTGAGGGGTTGCAGGGAAAGTAGTTCCCTCGCCACTGGCCTTGGACATTGCATGAGGTTTGCTATTTGGCTTAGTAAACAATCATTCCGAGCATCCAAATTTTGGTCTAACCACTGTTGCATAGCAAGTTGGAGCATACCCTGGAGCCCCTGTATCTGTACCCATTGTAGACTGCTCATTTTCAGCGGTCATTCTGCTCAAATATGTACCCTTCGAACTGATTCTGACCTTTTCTGATCTGACCCATGTGCCTGTATCCCGTATCAAACGACCGATACTATCTCTACCTTTCCAAACTCGGGCCAGGTTTCTGAGGAAAAAGGGTTTAAGGTATCAGAATGGGTTGGCTGAAGGCTTTCTAAGTTCTGAGTACAGTGTGCCTTTATTATTAATATTTTTTACTATTATTCATTTTCTCTACAATTGATCGGAGAAGCACCCGCTTTGTTTTTGATAGTCTCAGGACTATTCCTGGAATAATTGATTCTTTCTCCAGAGTATAGGACCCTCGTATTTCACCTGCCTTTCGACTCCCCAAGATCGGACTGATCTCAGGCGAATGGCCTATACTCTTTCCGGGATTCACCATTCAAATGGTCTAGGTCGAATATCATAGAAATTATTGGTCAGCCCCTGTTCATATTTATTTATTTTGCATATATATATATATATATATATATATATATATATATATATATATATATATATATATATATATATATTTGCAACAGGAATTGGTCAATAATTTAAAGATATAAAAACTGATCGGCCGATGAAGTGTCATGAGAAACTATATGCAATTAACGTTGGCTGATGCTGGGAATAGGCTGGTCATGGTGTATGATAGTAATTCGGAATATTTCTACGTGTGTGCGCGTGTGTGGTATCTAAAAAGCAGTAATTTTTTTCCAGATATAAAGCAGTAAATAAAGCAATTATGGTCCGTCTTTCTATTCTTTGTGGATTTTCTTGGTTTATTTAGTTTGAGTCCTCAAAAGGACGGCAGAAGCAAGCATAACGGCCATTCAGATCAAGAAATAGAAAGAAAAGTGAGGAATCTATTTATTCCTATTAATTACAAATTAGTTCTAATTCCCGAAATAAAATGACAGAATGAAATAATATTTACATATTTTACGCGGAATAAATAGATAAAGCAAAGATAAGATATAATAAAACAAAGCAATAATAAGCCCCTTATTTTTTTTGTTCTACCTGAAATTATATTTTATTCTCTCTTTTTTTTTTTTTATTTTTTTATATTTGCAACGGTACCCAAAACTAAGCTGCTGCAAGTTTATGGTTATTTTGCACAGATAGATATACAGATATATGAAAATGCAATATTTAAAATGTTAAAGAAATATAATAAGCATATTAGCCAAAAAGAAAAGAAAACTTGTTTTGTCTTTTTTTTTAAATGAGTCTAGCCTTCTGTTTTTATTTTCTTTAAAATAAAAACAACGTCCCCAGCGGAGTCGCCACTGTAAGTGCCCCGGTTTTCGACCTTTCCCCCGCTAACGAGAAGCGGTGGTTTCAAAATAAACCTTTAAGCGCGTGGAATACGACTGGCCTCATTGTGGACTCAAAATATTAAAACAGAGTTGACATCTTTATTTTAAGGAAAACAAAGAAAAACCAAATGTAACCAGATTTGTAAAGGGTTCAGAGGCTAAGTTATGAGGTGGGAATGTGTTAGGCACCCAACTCGCCCTTTTGGTCTCAAAATAGTTTTTTTGGCTAAAATATGCTTTTGTTATATTTATTTAACAGTTGAAATAAATCATTTAAATATACATATATCTGTACATATATTATTACAATACTTGTCATAGCCTCCTTTCGGGAGTTACAAATATATTATAAAATTTTGGCCATAATAATGACTCTTTTTAATGTTATTTCCTTATAGAGATTCGGGCAGCACAATTGCTTATATTGCTTACATTTTGCTAATTTAAATAACACTTTTATGTAATAAAACTTTAAAGTGACCTACCTCTTGAAGCATGAGGATTTTATCCCGTACCAACTAGCTTCTGGTAGGCTTAAGGTGCGCTCGCTCTGTCCTTCAGGGAGAGAGAATCTTTTTTTTTTTGCTGTTGTGTTGTTGCGGGGATTCAGGCAGAGTGACTTCTTCTGAAAGTTGCTTTCAGGCCTCATGAATCGGGCGGAGCAACTGCATGTTTTTTTGCTGTTGTTTGTTTGCTGTTGGCGGAAATTGGGTAGAGCAACTGCTTGTTTTTTGCTGATTTGGTGTCTGGATTTGGGCAAAGCAACTGTTTGCTTTGGGATTTTTGAACCGGAGGAATAAGGTGGAATCCTATCAGTGCAGGTAGGTTTCACTTTGACCAGCTGGTTTTAGTGTTTGGGGGAAATTTGGCGAAGCTTTGGGGCTAGAAGATGAAATCTCACAACGCTCTCGGGAGAACTCACAAACTGCGTAGTATGTGAACTGTATTAACGATGTGTGAATTTCTGAAGCTGGTCACCTCTATTTATAGTTGAGAGTGAGGCTTCCTTCGCGGTTAAGATTTCTCTTTCTGTGCTTCATCGACTTGTATCGCGCGCTTGAGAGATTGCACCAAAGGCAAATTGCTACAGTGCAGAAAGCATTGTTGTGCGCCACCCATGGTAGAGGCTGGCGTGGCACTTGGTATGGCCATGGGCGGTACCAAGGGGTCTTTTTGGTCCTCTTTTTGGCACTTAGGCCCCTTGCATTTCACTGTTTACGCATCCTGCTTTTTTTTTTGCATTTTTAACCTTGTAACTTGACATTTATTAGTTTTTAACAGGTCTTGATATCTCATGTCAATGTTACATACTAGGGGTACGAAATTGGGGTGTCTACAGTGGCTCGTACGGAGATCAAGCGGTGGCTCCCACCTTCTGCGGTGTAGCACTTTGGCTCTGACACTTTGTTCCCATATTCTCGATCGGGACCCACTCTGATACCATTTGTAATGACCCGAGTGTAGCCCATGAACACGCAGCACCTTGGGTCATTAGACCCATCACAGGCCGACCCAAAAGTTTATGGATAATGTTGGTGCTCAGAGGTAGTGTGTAGCCACCTTATAAATCGAACACAATTCCCACACCTACCCAATGTGGGATAGGGTATTACAATCTCCCCCACTTAAATCCTTGACGTCCTCGTCGAATCAGGGCGGGAATCGAGATGGCTCATACGGGGATCGAGGTGGCTCCCACCTCAGCACTTTGGTCCGCACAACATTTTGTTCCCATATTTCGGGCGAGACCGCTCGATACCATTGTACAGCCCGAGCCCGTATGTGTAGCCCACAGCCATCGAGCACGCAACACCTTGGGTTATCAAGCCCACCACAAGCCGACCCAAAAGTCCATGGATGATGTTGGTGCCCAGAGGTAGTGTGTGACCACCTTATAAATCGAATACAATTCCCACATCGAGTAGATGTGAGACTTGTGTGTGATTTATAAGGTAGCATACTACCTTTAGGCATCAACATCATCCATGAACTTTTGGATTGGCTTGTGGTGAGCGTGATGACCCAATGTGTTACGTGCTCAGTAGGTCAGTATGTGGGCTACACGTAGCGGACCGAGTTCTCGGGCTCGGGTCGTTACAAATGGTATCAGAGTGGGTCCCAGTCGAAAATATGGGAACAAAGTGATGTGCGGGCCAAAGTGCTACACCGTAGAAGGTGGGAGCCACCTCTTGATCCCCGTACGAGCCACCTCTTGAATTCTGCATCGCTCAGGGTACGATTCGACCTTGACGAGGACGTCAAGGATTTAGGTGGGAGAGATTGTAATACCCCAATCCCACATCGGGTAGATATTGGACTTGTGTGTGATTTATAAGGTAGTCATGCGCTACTACTATTACTGGGTACCAACATCATCCATGGACTTTTAGGTCGGCTTGTGGTGGGCTTGATGACCCAAGGTGTTGCGTGCTCAGTGGGCCAGCATGTGGGTTACACGTAGCAGACCGGGCTCTCGGGCTCGGGGCATTATAGATACCATACCTCGCAGATCCATGTATAAAATTTATTTGAATTTGTGCATGATTACGTTTATGCTCTTCTCAAATGAATGCTTGATTAAGTTGTGAGAAGTCTCAATGAGAGTGTGAATTTGTCACCAACTAGTCTCAAAATTTCCTTGGTTCGATCCAACTTGTCTTTTGAATACTGCGTGTTGACTCTCTGCCCTGAAAGTACATACAATCATCAAACTAATTTTAAGAACGTATGTAACAAAAAAACGAAAGCAATTAATGCCTGTTTGTTGTGGTATTGTCATAATATGTGACATTATTTGTCCAACATGACACAAATCTTTTTTTGTAGGGCTCAAACCATTGATTCAAAACATATTTGATGGTATTTGGAAATTCTTTGAAATCAGACTCGAGTCTTTCTAGAGATTCATTATACTATGACTCAGTATCAACGAGCACCAACAAATTCCAAAATATATTAAACGAATCTCACTTTTCATTTGTCGTTAAGATTTTCCTACAGTTTGTCAAAACGTTTTTATTGATGTGTCATCGACAAATGAAATGTTCGAGGTAGGAAACATTCGCTCAATTGCATTCATTAAAGCGATTTATTTGTCAGTAACAATCACATTAGGCATGCACCATTGCTCCATTAATGATTTCAAGCATGTGCACGCCCACGTATAGCTATCTGTTTCCTCATTCTCTAAATAAGCAGCTACAATTTAAAATGTTATATTTGTAGACGCCACACCAACAATCTCCAACAAAGGTAACTTGTACTTATTTGTCTTGGACGTACAATCCATTAATATGACTTTCAGAAAGAAATGCAATAAATCAACGCTAGATGGGTGAGCGAAAAACAAATCCTTCACAGTCTGAGTCTTCTCGCAGAGCCGGTGATGATGAACATATCCATGCCTCTCAAACATAAATATAAGTTGCTGCATTTGTGATCTATTTTTTGAAATTTTTAATTCAAATGCGCCAAAATGTCATTTGGTGTATATCATAACAACCACATATTCCTCCTCAGTACTTGATAACCGACCGACATATGAATTACCTTCTTTGTATGCTCCAAGTTCATGATTGTTGACACCACACTTCACAACCAACGACCATTCTCCAACTGGCACTTCTCTGCCCCTTAAACTAAATGGACAACCAACCTACATAAATTTAGTTTCTTTCATGCCTTTTTGTTTACTCACATCCTCATCTTTCTTTCCAATTTCATATTCATTATTTACTTGTGATTTCTTGTGTCCACTGTATTGATCAAAACGTTCACAAGTTATTAATACTCGATATTTTTTATTGCCCGCACCACTGTTTGACCTCATAACTATTATTACCATGTCAAGCTCATTCTCTCTAGCACGAACCCAATCAATCAACATTTGACGAGATGAAAAGAGTTTATGCGTCATGAACACATCAGTGTAATCCGCCACAATGTCTTGAATATGAACTATCACATTATTTTCAACATAAACAATCTCATTAGTAGAAGGACCATCAACACTATTATTTGTCAATAACGTGTTTGAATCCTGTAGCAAAAACAATAATACATGAAAAACACAAGTGACTGATTATTTTTCAAAATGTCCCATTCCACTTAGTGGAACATTTACAAAATGTTCGACCCCTATTGATGAAACAAATTTAAAATGTTTGGCATGATAAGGTGGAACATAACATATTTGTTCATACTTGGAGCACCTAACATTTATGAAATGTTTGGTTACTGTACACGACGATGACCTTTTTTTTAAGCTGAAAAAATATTTTCTAAACAATTTTAAGTAAAAAAACGTTTTAAATACTTACTACAATAGTCATATTTTGCCTTTTTTTTTCATCCATACTTAATTTCTTCACACACAATATTGAAGTGCTAGTTTTTTTTTTTTTGGAAGTTGAAGGTTTTCACAATAAAATAAGAGGAAGATGAAGAAGAACAAAATTTGTTTGAGAATAAGGAGTTATATTAGTTGAGGGAAGAAGAATAGTTTGAAGAAAAATGATTTGAAAAGAATAAGTATGTTAATGTGTTTATTTGAAGATGATGAATGAAAAAAAGGTATATTTGTTTTGAGTTGGGGGGTTTACTTAGAGATTTTTTGTTTTAAAAAAATAAAAAGGGTCTAATTATAAAATGTAAGGGTATAATCATCTTTAGAATTAAGGATATTTCTGTCATTAAAGAAAAAATTGAAAATGTGCTAGAAACGGGGGCATGAATAGCCCGACGCTTTGTAATCTAGCCCTAAAAACAAATAAAAAAAATAAATAAGGAAAAGAAACGCGCAATGGAGGGCACTGAAGGGGGAAGGCGCTCTACTTGGCAATATAAATATAAATATAAATATAAATAAAAAGAGTTGCTTAAAAGTGCAAATCGACCCCGCATCTTCTTCTTCAGTTGTGTTTCCTTTGCTTTACCATACAGCCGCTTGACCTAGTTTGAGCAAAAGTATCTACTAGTAGCCCCTTCTCTCCTCAAGAAAATGGGCGACGCTTACTGGAGGTACGCCGACGGGAGGCAGCAAGTAGCTATGCCGCCTCTCATTGGCAAGCGCCCTCGCTCCGACTACGGTACCTGTACCCCCTATCTCTCTCGATATATATATATATGTGTGTGTGTGTGTGTATGTATTTGCATGTCTATTGTTCATTATTGAAACTAGGGTTTCGTACTATTGCTTGGTACTTGTAGCCGTTTTATAGTAGGGTTGTTAGAAAAACTAGGGCTTTGTGGTTAATTAAATCAGTCCAGGTCTTTTCGATCACTAATTTCGCTGTTCGTGGCGGGGATTGGAAATAGGGCTTAGTTTTGACTGTAGTGGAAGCAATTTACTTGCATACATAGTGATGTTTTGATTTATAAAGGATTCAATCGCGTTTCTTTTCAGCTGTAATTTGTAGTTGCTTGGTTTGATATACTGAATTTTACTTGCCTCAGAATAAGTTTGATATCCTTATCTATGTAAAAATTAATTTTCACTCTCTTCTTCACCATAATTTCTTCTTCACCATAATTTCGTTGAAGTGGGATTCCATTTTGACTGAGTTGACTTATCTTTGTTTGTTATGTGGGTCTGGTTAGAAATTTTAGTGCTTTTGGAGTTTGAATGTTCTTATCAATGATCCTTTTCTACTAAGTCACTACCTATTTCGGGTTCCGAGTCAAGGAAACATTGGTATGATTAGATTATGCGTGACCTCTTTCATTTGAGATAGTTATAAAGTTCCTGTAATGCATTGGTATGTTTTATGTTTATATCCAGTGATAGTTGATAATGGTGCATGATCTATTACACAGTTTGATGGTTTAATTTTCGATACGTTTCCAATTGGAGTGTGTATATACACCTCAGCTCTTCTAGGACTGGCACTTTGATATTAAGAAGTTATTACCATCAAAAGGTTGAATTATCTTTCGTATATGAGTAGTTATAGAAAGGATTTAACGGTTCCTACCTAATCTGGTTGATTTAGCCGTCCTTCACAAATTACAGAGATGATGGAATCCTGAATTTCTTGTTAAACAATTCATAAAATTATTAGGAAAAATGTAATGTAGTCTAGTTAGGAACTGCACTTGCGTTTGCTTCTTGCTTTCCGATTGCAATTCTCCATCATCCATGGATTTACGCCCCACTTTTATATCTTGTACTCGTCTGTTCTCAAATGTTGGCATTACTTTATTTTCTTACATGGATTGATTACGACTTGTGCCTAATGTCATAGATGTTCCTGGTGGCCATGAGCTGCCCAACTATTTTGTTCGTGATGATGAGAGAGGAGCGCCCCGTGTGGTTAGAGATTCCGATTCCATTGGAGCATCTTATGACCGATATCTGCGCGGCGGGGTAGTTCCAGTTTCATGTTTATGTCTATGACTTGTCCTAATCCTGTTACTGTCTATATGGTTCTATATTGTGTTCTGATTTAATAGTTTGCACAGCAATTTCCATCATATGGTGGTGGTGAGTCCGCTAGACCCATGAGTGCGGGACTTGGTGGTCGTTCTCTTGAAGATCCCCGAATGATGGGTATTGGGGGTGTGGACCCAGCTTTGGTTGCCAAAGGGCGGGCAGCAGGACTGGGTGGTGGGAGACCTGAGATTTCTCTGCCTCCTGATGCCAGCAATACACTTTTTGTGGAGGGTTTGCCTGCAAATTGTTCACGCAGAGAAGTAGCTCGTATCCTTTTTGATCTGATTTTTTTCTTTTTTTCTTTTCTTTCATGTAGTGCTAGTTATGCCCTTCTAGTTCTATTCCTTCACCCGAGTTTGCAGATATATTTCGCCCCTTCGTTGGCTACAAAGAAGTGCGCCTTGTGACCAAGGAATCTAGACATGTAGGAGTAAACTGGTGCTTTGCTCTTTAAGGGCTTATCTTATATTAGTTGATTCTAACATAGATACTTTCAATTTTTTGTAGTCTGGTGGTGATCCGTTGGTTCTTTGTTTTGTTGATTTTGAGAGTCCTGCTGAGGCAGCCACTGCTAAAGATGCATTACAAGGTTAGTTTGCTTACATGGTTTACAGCTCATATCTTCTTTTGAAATTTAGAATTTGAAAACCATTTAACTTCTAATGAGGCAATAACGAAAAAACGAACGAAAGAAAAAAATAAAATGCAGCAGCTTGCTAGTAGGGTTTAAACCTTTGAAATTTCTTGTCTACAATAAGAGAAAAGTAGAAACTGGAAATGTTGGGGGTCGTGTGGAACTATGCCCTGGCCATTGATTGTGGGAAGAATTTCCTGCCTCTCAGTCCTTAGCTCGAAGCTGACTTTTGTTACCTACATTACTTCTTCATTGAGCATGTAACAAATGAGCAAGTACTTTTAGCAAGTGACGTGTCAATGTTGACCAGCAGAACATCTGTAGAATATTGAAGAAAAGCAGGTGCTATCTTTTGCTTGAGCTGTATTACCAGCCTTTGGTGTTTGTGCGTGCTTCTTTTTGAGAACTGAATGGCTTTATCTTCCAGTCGCTGTTAATCTGGATATATATGCTATTTTCATGCATATTTTCCACGGAAAGGAAGGTATAATAATGGTGTTGATTTATTAGTAAGAGGACATGCTATCTGTTTCCGAGTTAGTGTGTCATAAGCCCGAGGTCATGGTTTCTCTCTCCTTTCCTGGAATTATCCATTTAGGTTGAAAGTTCGTCTCGATTTATGAGTAGTTGCCAACATCCCCTGAAATCTGTTTTTTTGAGGGAAGGAAGATATATTGGTAGTTAGTGGGAAACTGCTCTGTTGGACGAGCCACATGACCTTTATACAAATTGATTGATTGAATCGTCTATCAAATAAGTACAAGGACACTCACTTTCCGAGTAATTATCAGCATCCCATGGAAGCTTGGGAAGGAAATTGTATTTGTAGTTAGGAGAACTACTCCTGTCAATTGACTTGATTGATTGAATCGTCTATCAAATAAGTACAGGGGCACTTTTGGTTTCTGAGTAATCACCAACATCCCATAGCAGCTTAGAAACAAAATTCCATCTTTAGTTTGGAGAACTATTCCTGTGAATTATGGGAGCCACCTGCTGCATTATACGAGCTTATGATTAAGTTGGATAATCATGTTGTCTACCACCTATGGACTTATGAAAGCATGTATGACAACTTCCCTGAACCACAACAAAAAAAATAAAACACAAAATAAATGGAAAGAAGTGGAGTTAGTGGTTTAATTTTGTAAATGGTCAAGATTTTGGCTGATAATGTAGGATGCTATGCTTTGGATGCTTTGAGCATTATAATCTGTACCTCGAGTTTTTTAGTATACAAATTAGCCCTGGGTTGAACCTGCTTATTTTTTCACCCCAATGAACATTTAATTTGGCATTTCAGGCCTGACAACTAAGGCAGCTTGGTATCCAGTAAGCCAAACACAGCAAAACTATTTTTTAGGGAAAAATAATAAGTTATGAGAAAGTTGGACGTCGTAATACATGCAAATCTATACTTGTATAGAATTTACAAAAACATTTATTATGTACATTTTCAATAGTCAGACCCTTAATAAATATTTATACCTAGCACGTCTAGTATCAGCCTTTGCTGATGCCTCTGATTCGCCATGTAAGTCGTTAGTTGCGCTACGTGAAATAGTCAACTCAATTTTGCAGGTTATAAGTTTGATGAGCATGACCGCGACTCGGTCAGTTTACGGCTGCAATTTGCTCGCTATCCTGGTGCAAGGTCAGGTGGCGGGCATCGCGGAAGGCGTTGAATATGCGGTTTACAGGTGACAAATGCTATTATCCATGCGCTCGAACCTTTTCTATTGATGGCCGTTAGGTTCTTCTCAAAATCATGTAGAGTCGAACTAAATTGTGGAACGACGCTTCTGTGTAGGACCCACTTGAGTCGGCGAGATTTATGATGAGGGGCGATATTACAGCGTTGCAGCGAATAATGTCACCACCCCACTTTGAATTGGCACGTATGTTAGGACCAGCTTGAATCGGGTGGGTTGCGTTAATCGAGAGACGGCTGTACCAGTTTGAAGCTTGTTGGCTTTTCTTTTAGCTTCAGTTTTCTGTCTGAAGACATTTTCTAGACAATCGTGTTTCATTTGTGTTTGGAGTAGGATGATATGTTTGGTTTTGTTTTACTAGTAATGTGAGTAGTAGTCATGGAGTTGTGCTGTTAGTAGTTGAACTTTTATGACCCCAAGTGTGTGTGCGCGCTTATGCATCCTTTACCTTCCTTCCACATTCCCCCACCACACACACATATACATATTTATTTACGTTTAATATTTTGAATTTCAAAAGATTGTGCCTCTTGGGTTTATAGCAACTGTATCTGCTCTTTGTTTTACTTTATATTATACTACGATTCTTTTTGGGCAAAAACCTTTTACTGAATTGCTAAACTAAAAGTTATGTAACAGATTACCAGTTTCACTATTTTACACTTTATGCCTTCGTTTTAAATATAAAACTATGGAAAGTTTGAACTCCTCTAGTTCCCCTTCCCTACACATTCTTGTAGGTTGGATAATTAGCCCCTCTTATAATATCCTCTTTCTTATGATCAAACAATTGAAAAATTATTGTTTTTTGAATTTTAATGTACATTATATGTCTTGGTATATTTCAAACCTATTATATTTTAATAATTTGTTATAAACTGTGGAGACTGCTCAAGGAGACCTATGTGTAGGATGTGGTTGTCACGTTTTACGTTTTCTTTTCTTACGGATCCCTCTAGTGTTCTATGAAGCCTGCTTGATGTATGTTCAAATTGGTTGTTGTGTGATAACTTCATAGTATGTTCTTATTCGTGGCCATTTGGACCTCAGTAATGTATTACTTGACTGACTGAAGTACTACTTCTCGCTGTTTGTTCCATGAATGGGAAATTGTTCATGTGGTGGTTTACTTGGTGGGAGCTTGCTATGGGAAACGTTATAAGTCTTTATCATGGAACATGGTTCGAGTCCATTCACAAGAGGACTTTTCTGAGCACTAAAAGTGCATCGCAAGCCTTTGGGTTCAGTTATGAAAATGAAAAAATATAGTTTAAAGAAGCTCTATGGTTGTTTTACTGTTATTGCTCGTACAGTTACATCTCTGATAGCAGGTGCTATGATAAAGCACGCCACGACTTCCTTGGAAAACATTTCTTTCAACCAGCTTCGTCTCTAGTAAAACTAGAGGGGTAATAATCAAAATGAACTTTGATGCTTAGAAGTATCAAGGATTAGTACTTCCGGTGCTCAAACAATCTAGTTACTGTAGAACATCGAATAACTCATTTCCCTTGAATTAACTTTCCCTCTCACTTGTCCTTGCCTTGCTATATTTAGCGAGAGAGTAAAACATACCTTCCATTAGTTGCTTGTGCTTATGGTAGGATTGTCATTAATCATCATGTGAGCAGGTGTTAAGTGAAGCAAAATGTTTAAACGACTCTTAAGGATGGGCTGTGCAATAATGTTCCTTGTGTCATCGGTTAACAAATTCGTGAATTTGAAGTTTATATGCAGCGCTCACCCTTAGTTCAAAATAAGTTGGTGAATTATGAAGTTAATTTGTTTTTGGAATGGCCATCTTATTTAGTTAAAATATTGATTTTCACGATCCAAGAGAAAAAAATACATATAATAACATCGTTTTCAAGTTAGTGTAAGAATTCCCCTCCTTCCAAAATATTTCTGGCTTCACCTCATAAATGACATGCCTGGTTGAATTGGCAGATGCAGTTTCTGAAATCCCATAATCTTTCAGACTTGAAATTTGCATGCATTGACCTGTAGTGGTGTTGAAATTATATATGACAATCCATGTGGCACAATCTTACAAGTAAAAGGTTAGATAAGCTTCTCCTCCGTTGAATTTATCTTTGTTTGTGTTTGCTCAGTCATGTTTCTCTCCCTCGCTAAACCCTTGCTTTCCCTCCTCACCCCTCCATGTTCATCAAAGTGAGCAATCATCCCACAGCTTCTGATAGGTACTTGCGTTTTAGGATTGGATTTCTGTCCCACCAAGTGAGTGGAAGTGTTTTGTGGGTTTAGTGGTGGTTAGTTCGTTAATATCAGAGAGAATTTGCAATGTTGGGAATGGAGTTTTAAAAACATTAGCAATTGGGAAAGAGACTGCAATCCATTTGATACTAGAGGAGGTCAGAAAACTCGGAAAATTACTGAAAGTATAGATTATCAATTGGAACATGTATCTTGGTTTAATTTACTCCCTCCATTTGTAAATAATTGTCGTGCTTTACCTATGTCCGTTTCAACAAAAATGCTCAGTTTCTAAAATTTTCATTTTAGGAAAAGTATTTTAAGACTTCATTCTTACCTTTTTCTGCCCTACTTTAATACACGATATTGAAGCTTTTGTAAAAACAAATTGTACCTTGTGCCTGTTTGTTGGTGAGATTCAAAATATAGTTAAGCATCTCCACCTCGTTTCTGAAGAACATGCTCGTAGGCGATTCAAATTTTGGCTTCACAGAGTAAGGGAAGATGGAATGGTGCTGGTCCTATAATAGAGGATTGGTAAGGAGATCCAGCTTGTCGGATTGATGGAACACAATTTAAGTCGTGTTCCACTTGAGGAAGCTGTTGAGATTTCATCAAGCCTGTTGCAGTGGATTTTTGTTAAATTTTAAACCGTGAGCTTTAGACTCATTTTTAACATATTTTTGGTTCACCTAGATGAATTTGAGGAAAGAAGAATACCGGTGTCATCATATATATTGCGAGTATGGTGCTTCATTCTATGAAGTGGATTTCCTCGGAATTTAGTATGAAATACAATAGCTAATTAATTACACCCTTCGTTTCCAAAAAGTTCATGTTTGTAATAATTAAGAGATATAGAAATGACATTAAGATTTGTTGTAATTACAATAATGCTCGAACAAAATTAATATGTTAATATCAAATGTGGATAGTAAAACTAGTATCATAGAGGAGACTAGAGACATAATAATATTTTAAAGTGGAGTCTTTTAATGAAACCTCCCAAATTTGTATACAGTACTCTTTATGTGGAAGTGGAACGGAGGGAGGGTATTACAGTTAGTTAGTCACTCCGTTGGAATTTGGTTAGAAGTAACTAATTGCGTTATGGAATCACCACCTTACATATGTTACATGTTTACCATTATTCTAAGCAGGGGTCTAAATCCTTTATCTGTTTGTATTATCATATCCATTTTAGTTCTCTGGCAGTGTTTTTGCTACCCGTCTCTTCCCCCTTTTACCCTAGACTAGATGAGTTTGAGAGGGACTTATTAATTGCGTATTGACGGTTGTTATTTCTCTATGTTGGCCACTCTTCTTAAACGTAAGGATGGGTTGTAGGGCTGACAATTGGGTGGATTGGATTGAAACCCGTTTTGACCCAAAATTAAAGGAGCCAAGATGTGTTGGATCGAAGCGGGTTGGGTGAACTTGGGTAACGGAGCCAGAGCATGTCGACCCGTTTTGACCCACATTTTCCATTAAAAAAATTACATTTATATAGCAAAAAATTAACGGGACAAAATGAGTAATGGGATCGACTAGTTTTAACCTGACCCAAATTGATTAGTTAATTTTTGGTTTGAAATGGATAACTCGTTTTAACCCCCAAAAAATAACGGGTCATGTTGGGTCGGGTAATTTTCAAGTTGGATTGAGTGGGTTAATGGGTTTTAGATTGAAATTATCAGACCTAATGGGTTGCCACAAAGAACAGGTGTGGATCCATATTTGATGCATTTGGATTACTTATTTGGATTAAATATTTAAAAAAATTGATTTTCAAATGGGAACTCTTTGCCCACAACGTTGGGAGCATTTTTTATTTTCCCCTCTCTCTCTATATATATATATATATATATATTTCATTGATTACTTTCTTTTACAAACTATTGATGATTAATATTAATATTATCCAATAGATAAAAAAGTTGGGATTTATTAATGCAAATTAATAGTTTGTATAATGAATTTGAAGCTTTAAATTTTGATTGAATGGATAATATAATAGCAACCATCAAGAAAGAAACCATTAAAATTTAAAACCATCTCCTGTTGTGGTTGTGTGTGTGCACTGTGCAAGTAAACCACATATTTTGGAACTGTGGAGATGTATGCCTATGTGATAGCTGACTGTTACTCTAGGTTTGTAAGTATTGGAAGGAGGAATTTTGAATTTTGAATTTTTGAGATATTGCTGCACTGCCTAGAGGAGGAAGATATTTACGGGGACCAAGGCATTCCCACACTGACTCAACAGGTTGCAACTTGCAAGTGAACCATCAACCATCATCTATTCTATCTTTGGTTAGGGGCAGATGTGATGTGGAATATAGCGAGTTAACTCAAAATAGTCCTTGATTCTCTTTGTATTTGTATTTGAATTTTATATTCAATTAAAAGGATTAATTATCCCGTATTTATTGTGAGCACTGAGCAGATTTTGCCCATGTTACCTTACCTACCCGAGGCTAAGTTGTAACTTGTAACTAGGCCCTAGGCCCCACTGTTCGCAACATTTTTAGAATACATATTTTTCTTTGAGATTTGTCCATAGATTTCTATTAAATCTCATGCTCTCTTCTCGAATAGTCCCTCCGTCCTTAAATTATCGTTTTTTTTTTTTTTTCCGTCCGTTTCAAAATTATTGATCAGCTTAAAACTTATCTTTTTAAAACATCACTTTTATTATTTTATTCTTATTTTCACCCTATTTTAATTATATGTCATATAAACATAGACTTTAAAAGAAACTATACATTAATTCAATATAAATAATCTAGTCAATTATTTTTTCTTAATTCGTCGGATCAACTAGAACGATAATTTAGGGATTGAGAGTATAATCTTTTTATTAGTGTCCATTTTGTAATCGTAGTTCTACAATTTTATTTTTGAGTTGCTTGCTAATATTGATGATGGCTTTCACTTTTTCACAGACAATCATATAAATATATACTTTTTTTATATTTGTAATAATACATATAATTGTTTTTAAAAAAAAATTCTTGTGTCATGTCAAAAATGATTTTTGCTATAGAAGAGAAAATAGTAGTTTGAACCTCAAGGTTTTATATATTTGGTACTTCATATCCTTAATTTTTTCAATATTTCTTCCGTTTCAGGCTAAGGACTCATTATACTATTTTGAGATGTTTTATTTAATAGCTACTTTTAGAAATGACAAAAACTTGGGTAGGATAATTTTATGAATATTTTTTGTAGGAAGAATTCTTTTTTACTTGATCCATCGTTTGTTGGTGGGTTGAGTTATTTTTGAATTAATATCTGTAAGACTAGTTTATAAAAGAGTTGCTCAATAAAAATATGTCTACAATTTTGATAACATTTAAACATTACTTTCCACATTTGATATTAATATATTGTATAAGTTTATACATTTTTTGTAATTATAATAATCAACTTTAATACTTGTTATATATATATTTTTAATTATTAGACATTTTGAACATGAAATTTTTGGGTGACATGGATGGAGTAAGTTGTTATAAGTTTATAATATTGTGAGTTTGAAATTTTCAAAGAAATTCACATTTTCATAAAACAAAGTAAAGATTAGCTGCAACTTTTATGATATATTATGTTTGATTTGAATATAGTAATGGCCACGAATTTGTAACTCTTGAATCTACCACAGCGTATCGGTAATTCTTAAGTGCATCGGGGGAACAACACAATGGACCACTTTACGGATTTTTTAAATTTATTTAAAAGGAGTAATGACTATTGAATGTATAGTTGAGGTTATCGGAGTTGTCGTGTTGCTCCGTATTACTCTTTTGCTTCTCGAGAAACATAATTATAAATAAATATTCTCTTTCGCTTCGGATAAAAAGTTTCTATTTGAAAGTCATATTTTTTAAGAAAATGATTTTTTAGTAGTAGCTTATTAGTGATAAAATAACAATTTTATGTTTTAATTTTTGAACGTGAATCATTTACGTGAAATATCATAAAATGAAATAATTGACTCTTTGTTTAAAACGTAGGGAGTAAATAAAAGACACATAGGGGCTGTTTTCTTCAGTCATACATATATGCAGTTTGAGTTTAATAGTCAGGATTAATAAGTTAAGTTGTCTCATGTTTAACACACAATAGGTGGTCATGACTAAATAATACGAGTTTTTTGGATAAATTTATTATCTATTTATTATTAATACTAAGGGAGAGGATGATATTATTGGTGTCCTCACTAAAAAAATTTAGACCAACTTTTTTTATCTCAAAACTACTCCGATATAAAAGTGAAGATTAATAACGAGCTTATTAATAATATTGAGATTAATAATACTGTTTATCTCTAACTACCAAATAAGTAAGCCGATAGAGTATGTTCATCAATTGACCGAATTATGACCCCAGCTCAATTCGGTTTTTAATCTGATTACTTATTCGATAATTTAGATTAAGAGTTATCCATTAATAATCGTATCGGATCCACTTTAAGTATATAATGGATAATGATTTGATGCAATCGTTTTTATCTAAATATTTTATCTCAATCTGTAGACTAATGGGATAAAGGGTGATATTTATCTATTAAATAATCTGATATCTAGACAATTATATTGTATTGAATATGAACCCCCTATAATATATACAATTTCTTTTATAAGTTATCAGCCTTTTCAATAATTGCTATTTCATTCATTTAAGCACTAACATTTCTTAACAGCTTTGTGTATATATATATATATATATATATAAAGTTCACCCAACATTGTTTTGTGGGGAGACTCTTGAGTGAGTTACATTCGAAACCTAAGGTATGATCCAATGGTAAAATGATAAAACTGGGATTTTACAAATATTTGATCTCTTCCCGTATGCTTTAGGGCAAAATAAATAAATAAATAAATAAAATACGAGTTACATTCGCCTTGAAAATATTAAAACACCATGCTACGCTACTGGAACAAAAGCTTATTTAATTAGATATTAGATTTTTATATTTGTACCTATGATACGGTGTTAGTATATCTGATTTCGTCAATTGAAATAATAGTCCTTAAATAGAAGATGTTATTTAAAAAAATGTTACAGTTGAGGGGTACATTGCGGATTGATGTTTTATAAGGAAAATGAATAACTATTCACACATGTAAATGTAACGGTGAATCTAAACCGTTAAATATTTTAAAATAATTTAATTTTAATATCTTAATAACCCTAGCCAATTATATGACTGTTTTATAATATAGATTAGAAAAATGGTAACGAATTATGAACATTTGATTTCGGTTCGGATAATACGCAAGTACTCCGCATTAGTGAAGAGAGATTTGGGGTACTTGACAGACTTGCGGTTGGAGTCTATCACTCTGATACGATATTCAAAAAATATTGGGATATGATATGATATGTATAGAACAAGTCCACTCGCGAAATTTAATGTTTCTTTTTCTAATCATCTAAACCAGGGACAGGGACCCAAATCCTAGATTCATCCACGTCTAGCTTCATAAAAAAAGATACCCCAAACAGAATCTCAACATGTCCTGTTCTTCATCAAACTCTATCCTTCTCTTGATATATTTCTTAAGTTAGGATAGGATTCAAACTCTGTAAATCATACATAAATACTCTCTCTCTCTCTCAACATTATTTATTTATTTGATGATAGATAGATTGATAGATAAAAGTCTTCAATCATGGGTGAGATAGAGGTTGATCAGCCGGAGGTGGCGGCCACCAGTACCATCCATGACTCAGTTGCCGACGAGTGTTCGATCAAGCAAGTTGAGATGACTGTGCCAAAAACTGATGACCCGACAATGCCCGTGCTTACATTTAGAATGTGGGTCCTGGGGATACTTTCCTGCGCGTTGTTGTCATTCATAAACCAGTTCTTCTGGTACAGGACTGAGCCGCTGATGGTAAGCTCTATAGCGGCTCAGATTGCTGTTGTGCCTATTGGGCACATGATGGCTCGAACCATAACGACACAGCCCTTCTTTGATGGCTCTCCGTGGGCGTTTACGTTAAATCCTGGCCCGTTTAATATCAAAGAGCATGTTTTGATCACCATTTTCGCCAATTCTGGTGCTGGCACTGTTTATGCTACTCATATCCTGACTTCTGTCAAGCTTCTCTATAAGAAGAAGTTGGATTTTCTCCCTGCTTTCCTTCTCATGCTTACTACCCAGGTTTTGCATTCCTTCTCATGCTTACTACCCAGTTTTGTATCATTGTTTTAGTTATTTCTCAATACATATAGTTATTCAACTCTCTCTCATAAATTTTAGGTGTTGGGCTTTGGTTGGGCCGGAATTTTCAGGAAATTTCTGGTTGAGCCAGGGGAAATGTGGTGGCCTTCTAACCTGGTTCAGGTATCCCTATTCAGGTATTTATAATGATTATTACTAATAAGTAGTCATTTCTTAGCCAATTTGTGTGAAGTACTACTATACGGCTATTCATTCTATCACTTTTACAGGGCCTTACATGAGAATGATAAAAGACGGAAGGGTGGCATGACTTCAACGCAGTTCTTCCTCATTGCCATGATATGCAGCTTTTGTTACTACGTATTTCCCGGTTACATGTTTCAGATGCTAACATCACTCTCTTGGATATGTTGGTTAGTTCCAAGGTCTGTCCTAGCTCAACAACTGGGCTCGGGGATGCAAGGCCTTGGAATTGGTGCACTTGGGATTGACTGGTCGACCATCTCATCGTACCTAGGTAGTCCTCTAGCTAGCCCATGGTTTGCCACGGCAAATGTTGCCGCTGGATTCACCATTGTGATGTTTGTGGTGACACCTCTTAGCTATTGGCTCAATTTATACCATGCCAAGAACCTCCCACTTTATTCTAATGACCTATTTAAGATCGATGGTTCCGTTTATAACACTACTGCTATCATTGATAAGAACTTTCATCTCGATAAGGCTGCCTATGAAAAAACTGGAAATCTGTATATGAGCACCTTCTTTGCTATGACATATGGTCTTGGATTTGCTACGCTTGCTGCAACAGTGGTCCATGTCCTAATCTTCAATGGAAGGTACGCACCACCGTATCATTTTGTGTAGAATGTCTAGACGAATTAATCAAAAATAGCATGAGTATATATAATCTAATTTGTAACAAAGTGAACCGAGCTTCACTTTGGGTGCTCGATCTCAAGCTTATTATCTAGCCTGACTCCATCGCATGCCAAACAAGCGTGGATTAGCCTAGCTCGAGCTTTACTCAAGCCTACAGAGTTTTTGATTACCGAGTTTATTCTCGTTTATCCCTCTGGCTTAAAGACATGTTTGAGCTTGACTCTAACCTAACATGACCTGAGGCAAGCCGAGCTTGACCAGTGTGTTAATTAAACAGCCTGAATACCAATGCAAATCTTTGTCTCTGTATTTTCTATAAATTCAACTCAACAATATAAGTGGAGTAACATTAGTTTCTGGCCTAAGAAAGGTAGAGAAACTAAAATTTGATTCTTGAATCAAGCAGAGATATCTTGAAGCAAATGAGAGGAGCCTTTTCAAAAGATAGAAAGGTGGATATACACATGAGGCTTATGAGGGTATACAAACAAGTCCCAACTTGGTGGTTTGTTGTTATGCTTGCAGCTAACATTGCCCTCATCCTTTTTACCTGTGAATACTACAACGATACTCTCCAGTTGCGTTGGTGGGGTGTCTTGTTAGCTTGTGCCATTGCCTTCGGGTTTACCCTTCCCATCGGAATCATCACAGCCACAACAAATCAGGTGAGAATCAAAGCAAGTTAAAATCAGTATATAGAGATGTTTATAGTTGGGTATCGGTTTTAATAGATTGCTTTCTTGTGAGCAGATGCCGGGTCTCAACGTTATCACAGAGTATATTATTGGGTACGCATACCCAGGAAGGCCTGTTGCTAACATGTGCTTTAAGGTTTATGGGTACATAAGTATGACTCAAGCTGTGACATTCATATCAGACTTCAAGCTTGGGCATTACATGAAGATTCCTCCCAGAGCAATGTTTATGGCTCAAGTTGGTTTGTCTTTCTTTTTTGCTCCCCAATGTATGTATGTGTAAGTTCATAAAACAACGCTAAACACCCTCATTCTCATTTTCAGGTCTTGGGGACGGTTATATCAGTTATCATATATCAAATGACTGCTTGGTGGCTGATGGGAGCTATCCCTCATCTCTGTGATACCTCAGTCCTACCCAAGGATAGCCAATGGAAGTGTCCAATGGACCGTGTTTTTTGGGATGCCTCTATAATTTGGGGTCTTGTGGGTCCCCAGAGAATTTTTGGAAACCTCGGTGTCTACTCTAGCATCAACTTGTTCTTCATTGGTGGGGCTGTAGCACCTGTACTGGTTTGGTTGGCACACAAAACATTCCCAAATCAGGAATGGATTCGCCTAATCCATATTCCGGTGTTGTTAGGTGCCACAGCCATGATGCCTCCTGCTTCTGCTGTTAATTACACCAGTTGGATCCTGGTGGCATTCCTATCAGGCTTTGTTGTTTTCAGGTATTGTCCCAGGTTGTGGGAGCGCTACAACTATGTCCTATCAGGTGGTCTTGACGCTGGCACTGCATTCGTGAGTGTGCTCTTGTTCATAACCCTGCAATCAAGGGGTGTTACTCTTGATTGGTGGGGAAATAATTTGGATGGGTGTCCACTTGCTTCTTGCCCAACCGCTAAAGGCATTGTCGTTGACGGCTGCCCAGTTTTTAGTTAGCATTTGCAAGTTCAGGTATTAGGTAGTTTTAAAGTAGAAGATTTTGAGTTCAGGTGTCAATGGTTTAGGCTTTTTATGTAAATAATTTAATTTCATGAATATTGTTAATGGTAATTGTTATGCTTCTTTGGCGCAAGAATTGAAATTCATTTTTCATATATAGAAGGATCTAGAGTCTACGGATGTCGGAACCACGAATTCACAGATTGTCATGCTCTAAACTTTGTGGTTGTTGACCGCTTTGATTGGGTTTATGGAGCTTGTAATTATGAATAGCCTAATATCGTATCGACAGAACAAGAAGCTTTAGAACTTGCCGGATTACTACAAGTTTTAGTGTAGTTGTTGGAAGATTAAGTTGGTGATGATTTAGAACGTCCATGTCAACTAATAAGCATTTTTGCTCCACACAATCAACTAATCAAGAATCACTCCAAATTTGGAGATCACGACACACGTATTATATCTTGTTTGTTTACTTAACAACTTCCCATGAATGGTAAGCAAGAAAAATCATTTCTACCTTCAATTAGATGGCTGATGGAAAAGCAATTTTGTTAAATATAGTGAACTTAAATAATGATTTCCCAAGATTAAAAAGATTACGCACTTGCGCATATTTAGGAAAGGACTTGTTCTGATTCATTGGTTTCGATTAATAGAGCATCACCATTGCATAAATTTTTTTCTTCTTAATGTTCTCTTCTTAGATAAGAAGAGAACTCATCCAATGGCAAACATCTTCTTAAATGGCAGGGTAGGCGAGAGAAGAAGAAATCTTTTTCTTAAAGAAGAAATTTTTGGAAAAAGAAGAGGGGGGAAAGGAGGCAGTGTAGTGCACCACTTACCCAAAACGGGTGCATGCACCACACGCGCCAAGGGGGGGGGTGTGGGAAGCTTCTCTTCGTGGGTCCCACATTCCGTTTCACCAGTTTTAATTTGATATTTTTTTTGTAAAATAATGCATAGCATCCCCCTTGAGATTATCGTCAAAGTTTTTCAATTCCAAGGTAATGCACCGTCTTCGTACATTTCCTTCTCTAATAGTGCTCGCCAGAGATGTTAGTCCAAAAGGAACTAATTCGCTGGTGTTTACTATTCGTTGAAAGAAATGGATTCAACCAAGATTCAGAGGTTGTTGGTGTCGGTGGCGGAGTCGATCTCAAGAAGAGGGAGAAGAAGAAATTTCCATCGGTTCGGTGATTGGACATTATTGAAACAAATTTATGAAAGTAGCCTTATGCGGTTGGGAAAAAAATTAACTTAAGCGATTAGATATTTGAGAAAGTGAACGGACCTACAATTTATATATTTTTTAGAACATTAATGTTATTGGGTAACTAGGTTAAAACCGAGAGATACCCACGTTATTAATGGATATTATTCGGGTAGCCCATTTAAAAGTCACAAAAATAAATGGATCTTAAACGGTTAGTTCAATAAGTTATATTAATGGATATATGTCGCACCTTGTCGCTGTTCATATATATATATATGTGTGTGTGTGTGTGTGTGCGTGCTCCATATATATGTTCTTACATTAATTTTCTTATGTTACTAGATTTGGTATTTGTTTTGTTTTTCTTTTGGCACTTGTTATCTAGTATGGTTTTTGGTTTTTTTAAAATTTATTTAGACTTCAGATTACAAAAAAGAAATGAAGAAAGAAAGGTCTTCTTCAAAGTAATTGATTTTTTTTGTCCATTGGTACTCTGTAATTGATGACGGAGAAAGGGTGGGGTTCAAAAGAATCATGTGATAGCGTTCAATATTAAACCTTGGACCTTTTTCAACTTTTTTGCTTGACCCTGTCTAATCTTTTTGAACAATGTGTTGCAATATGATTGGTTGGCATTACCATTTCATCGAAGTGACATGGATATGGGAATGAAAGAAATGGGGAAGCTGTATAGTGAAGGGTATATGTTAGTTCCGGAACTGTCCCTTGCATCTTGAACCTAGAAATATCTTGTAGAGTAACAGGTACTACATATCTGTGGACTGGTGTAGTAGTGTGGAACCAGAACCCTATTCTTGAGATTAGGCCAGTCAATTGAGTAGGTTGGGATGAAATGGGTAATGGGTTGAAACAGATCGAAACCCGTTAGAATCCAAATATCAAATGGGTTGAAATGAGTTGCTTCGGAAGGAGCCAGGTTGTAACGAGTTGACCCGTCTCAACCCAACTTTCCCCGCAAAAACATAAATTCATAGCATAAAAAGTCAAGGGGCGAAATGGGCAGCGGGCATGGCTTGGTTTAACCCGACCCAATCCGTTAATATTATTAAGTCGAAACGGGTTACCCGCTTTAACTCAAAAATATTAATGGGTTGGGTAATTAGTGGGTTAATGAATAATGTGTTATAATTGTCAGGCCTACTTAAAATGAGCCAAGTATTTTATGAGGCATATTAGCATATACATATAGTAAAACTATCCAACTTATTAATACACTAATAAATTGCATAAGCAACTTGGGGCTAGTAGACACGAGCAACAACTGCTAATATATGAATATATGATGATTGATGAGCACACCAAACATGGGAGTTGAGTTCAGTTAACTGCAAAACCATTAAAGTTGTTGCTATCGATATCGAATCATGCATTCCTAGGGAGTACAATAAAAGATTCATTAGTCTCGTAAATAAATCTTTAGATGTTAAAACTGCAAATAACTTACCAGAACATGCCGATGCTTATTAATATTCAGCACCGTCCATCAGAAAAAGGAGGATTGTTCATGAAGCACGTTCAAATGACCAAGTATCTTGGCAGCCAGGGATTTGAGCGCCCCACTTCCTCTCTGTGTGATCTCAACTAATGGCATCTGAGCTGATGCCTTGTATTTTTCTTTCAATTCATGCAGTCTAAATATCCTTTCCAAGGCCCCTAGAGCTCTCTCCTGCAAATTAGGGCTCGATGAACTCAACAATTTTATTATTGTCGCAATGGCATTGCCTTCATCTAGCACTTTACTCCCACGCTGCAATAATTCACCTTCTATTAATGTCAAGAGTGCTTCTAAAGAAGCTTCACAGGCTCCAATATCTGGCTCTCCAAGCACTCTCACAAGGGGTCTTACAGCATTAGCCTCCAAAAGACAGAATGAGGACTCGAGAGTACAAGTTCCCATGTGCAGGGTACAAACAGTTTCAGGTGTGCCCAAACAACATATGAAAAGTCCCTTCTTCTCAACAGGTCTGGTCAAAGCAGAGGAGCTTTTTGAAAACTGCCCAAGTGAACAGGCGATATTTTGTTTCGTCAAAGCAGTACCAGAAGCCAGCAATTGGACTAAAGTGGTGATGATGCCGGTTTCAGCTACTTTCTTCTGCATTTCCCGATCTGTGGGACCTGTGAAGCGACAAAGAGCACCGGATGCACTTTCTAAGATGAGCTCTCGTTTGTAAGGGATGTTATTATTTCTTGTTGTAAGGAAGTCAATAATCACTTGAAGTGTTCCAAAATCAAAGAGCCACTGGGATATCTGACGGTCTCGGGGTAGGTTAGAGATAATATCGATGGCAGCAATGGTTTCTTCCACATCTTTAGAATCTCTTATGATTCTAATCAAAGTGTCAATACATTTCAATCCCACGTGTTCCAAGAAGGTATCATCATCTCCATCTTTTGTCAGGCAACAGAATAGCTTCACGGCATTTGCCCTTACGGTTTGGTTTTCAAGTTCAAATAACTGAACCAAAACTTGTACGGCAGAGAGCTAGCGAGAAAACATAGAAAAGTGAATGGTAAGAATCTTAAATGCTCTAGACAAGACCCTATATTTCGCCTATATAGTAGTAGATCGAAAAGCATAATACTGCATTGACAAGACTCTAGATTGCATTTGTTCATATTCTGACCGCAATGAAGAATGCAGCTTGAGCCATCTCAGTGGGGGATTAAATCGCATACCTTTCTTAATTTGGTCCTGATGTCTAAACCAGTAGGAGGCTGGCACATGGCATGAAAGGTACGAAGAATGTTTTCTTGTACTTCAGGTGCCGTCAAGGAAATAAGAGAGAAGAATTTGAATACATCTTCCTCAGATTCCAAGAATGCAATCTTCTCCTGATTGAGTTCTTTGTCAGTTGTCGATAATGCAAGGTGCATAATTGTGGATACAACCTGTTCCACCAAACGTGGCAATGATAAGCTGTGACGGAAGAGAATTTCAAATAATGGGCCTACTGCGCCTTCTTTAATCATCTGTAATGCATTTTGTTGTACGCTTGAGAGGTTTTGAAGTGCTGCTATAGCCACTTTCTTCATCTCTATATCACTGTGTGAGAGCATGCGAAGAAGTGGCACTAGGGCCCCATCTTTACATAGAGACAATTTACTGTAATCTGTCATCTCGACTTCTGATAAAGTCTTGGCCATGACCTTCTGAACGTTCTCCGGCCCTGCATGAATAAGAGGGTATTACTATTTATGACTTGCAAGTAGCTCAAAATGTATTGTACAAATAATTTACAATTGTAAGATGCTCCTTATATTCTATAGAACGTGATACCACTGTGTCGTGTCCTATTTTTGGAAAAATTATGTGCCAGATTATCAGTAGCTTGAAATTTCACGTTATCGAGTTGGTGTTGGTATCGGTCCCTCATAGCAAGCCAGTAAGAAAATGTTAACTTTCCCAGAGCACGTCATTAAAATTCTATCTGAACAACTTGTGATCAAGAGTAATTGGTCTATGCATGGGCTAGGTGTAATAGTTCTATCTGAAGAGAGGAACCACTAAAAGAAGTACCTGAAGAGAGAAGGTGAAGCAAAGGCCTGCAATAATTGGCCTTTGCCATCTGTATGACATTCTGATGGAGGAAAGAGAGATTTTGCAAAAGCTCCCTGGCATCTTCTGCAGCTTGGGCATCATCGCTGCCGGACAAGGTTACAAGGAGAAGTATGCAACCCTGGATACTGCCAATACGGTTTCGTACTACATCAGTTTTTGATAATTCCAATAGCAATTGCAATGCCAACTTACTTTCTTCAACCTTCCGTGCAAGGGAGAAAACAATCGGCTCAATAGCATCATCCATGTAAGCTATCCTTTCCTGCCAAGGTAAGATATAAGAGCAATCCATACTGAAAGGGAAGAGGGGGTGGGGAGGAAAAGGACACACACCCACACACAAAAACAAAAAGCTCTCTAACTCTAGCTCCGCTGCTAGTGGGCCCATAGAAATTGACCATGTTAAAGCCAAAGTTCCTAGAGCTGCCTCAGAAGTGTATACATTCTAAACATTTTACCCTATAGAACTCTAAGAGGTGGCCCAGTCGTAAATTTGAGGCTTCACAAATGTGGAATCTGTGTATCAACCCCTTTGCATACCCCCTTAGGTCCAAAACAGAAAGAAAAGGAAATTATACTATAGCCCCGTCAATGAAAAAGTGAGAATCAACCCAAGTAGCTTAAATCATTATGTACCTTCCTGTTATCACTATCATCTGCAAGAACACGAAGGATGACCAGCACATGTGACCTTATCTCAGAATTGCTGCAAGAAAGAAGAGCAACGAGAACTGGTAAGTAGTCCTCCATTATCACCCATTCACGGTGCAGGTCACTTTCCATGCAAAGATCCTGCAGCTTGGCTAAGCAATCAATCACTTCTTTCTCCTCATTCGATTGAATTTTAGGTTTCATCGAAGCAATGATAATCATGGTATTTCTCTTTTTCCATTCTTCAATAGATTGCAAGAGAGTTCGGTTTGTCCTTAGGGCCGACGCCTGCAACGGAGTCTTGGTTAAAGGACAGAGGTTATTTCCATCTTTCAACCACTTTTCGATCGCACTTCTCTCAAAGGACTGCCCGGAGGAAGTTTCCACGGGATCCTCCATAATATCTCCGGTTATTGGGCAGTAAAACGACTGAAGAGGCTCCAACAGTTGCCGACCCAAAGAATTACGCTTATTAAAGTACTTCTTCTCTTTCTCCTCGATAGTCGCAATAACATCGGCCTTTTCCAACAAAGCTACAATCTGTTCCATCTGTAACGCTTCTGTTGTGTCCTTTCTCAGGTCAACATTATCTATTTCACTCTTAAAGTCTTCGTATTCCTTCCTCAATTCCGGCTGCTTGGTCGAGATTCCAACAGCCTTGGCAATTCCTATGACTAAACTATTTGCATAGGACCGCTCAACGTTCCTTTCCCTGAGACCTATTTCAATCTTCTCCAAAATTTCCTCTTCTGCTCTAGCAACTCGATATTCAGCATCTAACATACGCTCGCATAGCTCATTAATCTCATCATTTATTTCTGATGAAAGATTCAAAGAGGCTTTGATGAGGCCTAAACCACGACTGATCTCTTTAGAACTCCTTTCCAATTCTTTGACAATGTTTCGAGAATTGAGTAAGAGATAGACTTTGTTTCTGTTACAGCATTCAAGAACTAGTAGCTTAGCAACTGAAACCTCAAGATGAAGGACCACAAAGAAATTTTTTAAGTGCTTGGAACTGTTGTTAAAAAATTTAGACAAGTCTTTCAGGAAAATTGTTATCTTCTCCAAGTAAGCTGAAAATCTCTGGAAATTTTCCTTCTGAATAAGTACTGCTTTGGCAGCATGAGCAGTCTCAAGTATTGTCGATATAGTCTGAGAAAGTATTTCTGAAGCTGGAACATGTGAAGTGTCCGTAACTTCGTTGTCTGACATACTATCAAATGAAACAAGTTAATAAATGAAAGCCCCCAATTCAACAATGATTGCTTTCCTGGACACGGCCCGCACCTGATACCAACTTTATCAATATGAAGCTGAGAAAAAACAAACGAAAAAAGAAAGAGGTCAAGGGAAATACAAGCAGCAATAGGAAACAAGTTGGGAACAGGAGATTGAAAATTGACACGACTGAAACCAAGCACTGTCATCTGTAATTGTCCCATTTCTCATTAGTAGCTTCTTCAACTACAGTGAGACTTGCTTATTCCTTATGTCCCACAATTTCCTATTTGATTTATTGGAGTGTAAATTTTATCTTGTTTAGCTCTTCATGAGCTGAATCAAGCAAGCGTGTGCACAGTATTTTCAATTTCAGTGAGGATCCAAATTAAAAATCAAACTACTTAAGGAGTATATTGATTAGCATAATAATCTTGTATGTGATTGTTATTTCAAAATGCAGACTGGCGCCACACATCAATCAATTCCTTCTAATTTGAAATATTGGTAATTTAGAATGTTACTGAACTTGGAAAGCTTCTTTTCTATGCACTCTCAATGTCGCACACCAGAAAAGGAAACACACCCTCCCAAACAAAGGCCAACCAGCTAAGTAGCTCCTAAATAACACGTTATAAAGTATCACCACAAACCAGACTGCATCATACAAGACTAACTAGAGGCATTCTTTTTTAACAGAGAAATTCGCGTTCACCCTTATATCTAAAAGTATACCATTTCCTCAACAACTTTTGGAGAACTGGAAGAAAAGACTGACCAAACATTAAGCTTCATGAAATCTTATATCAAAAGGGATCAAAACCTAACTTGCCTGACAAGGCCCAAAAAGAAAAAGAAAAAAAGTTAAATTGGGTGGTATTGAGCAAGATATTTCACAATTTTGAAATGAAAACATGAAATTTGTGATGTGTTTGGTTACTCAAAACATATAGTACATCAAATTCCTTTTATTCATGAATACATTGAAGAAAACTTAACGAATAAAATGGATAAAAGGCTCTGATTCTTATGTAATCATGTTTGTGCTCCAAATAGATTTAAAAAAAAGAGAGAGAAAAAAGAATACCAAATACATGAAAATGGTTGAGTTGCAACAAGTAACAACCAAGTCAATTGAAGGTTTCAACGTTCAGAACAACCAGAACTCATATAATTCAGTAATAATTTAGTCCTTCATTTTGACTAAAATTTTCTAAGCAGCCAAACGGAGACCAAAAACTAAAACTCCAAATTTGGTAAGTCCAGTGCATGGTACAAGTGAAAACCAGAGTTCAGGTTGAATAAAAAGCTACTATAGCTTTCTTGCTTTAAACTGCAAAACAAACAAACACACACACACACACTAAAAAACACACCACACAGAAACTGACCTGGGTTTATTCTGGATATTAATAAGGTTTGAAAGCAATTACCCAGAAAATAAAGTTCTTGATCCTCTCAAATCTTAATCCATGATTCGAATTTTGTTTTTGTTTTTTTTTTTTGGGAAGGAAATCGATGATATATTGTTGGGAAGGTGGGGTTTGAATGTACTTTGACCGGAACTCAGACATAAAGGTCAACAACGCGGTTCCGCGATAACTCCCTGCCCTCATTTTTCCTAATTAACATAAGAGAGGGTGAGACCACTTACAAATCCAAAGATTAAGCGTCACTCCCTCAAAAGTCAAATCACGACCCCACTGACGATAAATTGGGTCAACAAGATTCATTTTATAAAAATATGAATTATTTTAATCATAATTAATGTTGAAAGATTGAATTATGAGAAAGGGAGTTTCGTTTTACGATAAAAAAAAAAAATTTCATTGTTCATTTTTCCCATGTTTCACTCAATGAGCAGCAGTTCTTTTCTACTAATGAGTGCTAAAGGCATCGTCGCATCGACAATCCAAAAAATTAATCAGAACACCTAAACGTAACACCTAAAACCCCAAACGCAACACCATTTAGATAATAAAATGACCTAACTACCCCTACAATTAACACCCCTAATTTAATTCCCTAAACCAACACCCACCCCCACCTAAACCAACACCCACCCCCACCCCTCCCCCCACACTCGTCTCCCTCTCTCTCTCTCTCTGCCCCCAGATTTGAACAAGGAGCCGCCACCGTCTCCTTCAACCCTTCTGCAAATCGTCTCCCTCAGCTCTTCTGCAAATCGTCTCTCTCTCTCTCTCTCTGCCCCCAGATTCGAACAAGGAGCCGCCGCCGTCTCGCCGCCGTCTCCCTCAATCCTTCTGCAAATCGTCTCCCTTCATCTCTCACTGCAGCAAATCCCTCCCTCCCCATATGCAAGGCAAAGAACCTCTCTTCTCTCTCGAAATCGAGCATCCGGATCCCTCCTCCCCACCCAATACGCTCGGCGGATCCCTCCCCCCAATACGCAACAAGGCACCGGGATTTTGGCAAAAGGTTCGCTACTTTGTAGCGGATGTATTATAATACATCCGCTTGTTTGTGACGGATGTTTTATAATACATCCGTTTGTTTGTAGCGGATGTATTACAAGACATCCGCCGTTGTGTAGCGAATGTATTACAAAACATTCGCCGCTGTGTAGCGGATGTTCTGATTTTTTTTTTATAAAATTATGTTTTTTAATTTAAATATTGTGTAGATATATAGAATGTTTTATATATAATTTGTCTGAATCCTTTGATAAATTGTCGAATCCTTGGATTTTTCTTGCGCACAACATTCGAAGAAATCACATGAGAAGGATCACACAATTGCTTTCTTTCGCACAACACGTTCTAAGCAATTGTAGTATGTAGAGTTGAAACTACTCGCACAACCTGTTTTGTTTTGTAGGAAGGATCACACTAGCAGTTTTGGCAAGAGTGGATTAAATTGTAACATTTCCTATTAATTATCCATAAGGGTATTACGTCATTTTATTCTTTAAATGGTGTTGCGTTTAGTGAATTAGTTGTTGTGTTTAGGGTCACTCAAAATTAATTTGGATAGCAATTCCTAGCTCAAAAATTTTCTTCCAAGCCTACTTCCTCCATAAACGTGTGAGAACCACACACCAATCTGAATGGGGTGTGCACTACGGGCACCGAAATTGTGCGTGAAGAAGGCTCTTTCCTTCTCTTCTTTGTTCTTTTATTTTCCTTCTCTTCTTCTCCGCACCCTTTTTTTTTCTTTTCCAAATTTTTTTTGTTTTTTTCCTTGTTTGAAAAAGTTTGTTCTTTTTTAGTATTTTTAAAAAAGTTTTTTGTTTTTTAATGTTTTGAAAAATTATTTTACCTTTTCTTTTGAAAAAAGTATTTATTTTTTAAATTCTTTTGTTTTTTAATTACTTTTTCTGACTTTTTTTTTTATAATTTTGAAAAAATATTTTGTTTGTACAAAGTATTTAAAAATTAGTAATGAAAATTACATGCAACATATTAGTGAAAATTATAAAAAATAAATATAAATGATTAATTTCTTTGTTATGGTGAAATATTTGAAATATGTAATATATTAATTAAAACTATAATTAAGTTTCGTAATATATTAATTAAAACTATAAAAAATTTAATTTGTTGAAAAATATAATTATAAATAATTTAGATTTAAATAGTACAATGAAATCCACCTTAAAAATTAAGTTGAATAACCAAACATTGTGATGTTGGTTCTTAAAATGATGAATTCTTGAAAATATTAGGTGGTATTGTGGAGCCCACCTAAGAACTAAAATGGGTTCTCCACATTGTGGATGCCCAAATAGTGTAATACATAAATTTTGCTCCATTTTAAAAGCTATAAAATATTCGTCTCTTCCGGACAAAGAGTTCACTATTTTATTTTGAAATATTTCACTCAAAGAGTCCACTTTAAAAATTTAAGACATAAAAATGACATTTAATCAGTAATGAGCTACTTAAAGTGTCATTTTTTTAAAAAATTGGACTTTCAAACGGGGACTAGATCTTTACCCAGAACGAAGGAAATACAAATTACTCCTCACATTCTATCCAAAAAGTCCACGTTTAAAAAAATGAAATAATTAAGAAATATATAAATATTGATAGTGTTAATTATAATAACAAAATACTTTAAGAATCATATTCTCCAAGTTATTGTTTGAGTCACCAGTCAAGTTAACAAATTTTTATATACATGTGTGGTCACTCAGATTTAAGAAAAACAATTACAAAATAAAGTAAAATTTTAAATCACTTAGATCAATTCGCCCTTAACGGGGTATTGGGGTGGTAACAAAGTCATTAATCAGAAGGCTGCAAGTGGCCGGAAAATATCAGTATCCAAATTCGGGGGTGGGGTCACTCACGGCAGTTAACCGAAGGTCTTAGATTGGCGCCAACATTACCGGCTTCTTTAAACTCTTCTGGCTTATTTTGGCTTTTGGTCTGTTTATGATTTATTTATTTTAAGGTACGAGCACCTCTTCTAAGGAAATTCTTTAATTCTGGAACGGAGGTTGGGTACTAGAATAGAGTAGGGGTGTACATGGTTCGATTTAGCCCAAAACTGTAAACTGAATCATACCCTTCGGTTACAAAAATTTCAAATCGAATCGAATCATCAAATGCTTGGAACCGAACCGAACAAAACCACTCGGTTTGGCTTGTTTCGGTTCGGTTTCGTGGTTCGATAAAAAAATGAATTAATCATTTTTAAAAACATTAAAAGTTAGACAAATAGATTTTAATCGGTAAATTAGACTAATTACTAATTAACATCAAACATTAATAGACAAAAAATTAAACTTTTCTTACAAATATCATCAAACAAGTTAATTGAAAATTTGAATCCAATGTAATTGAAAAGTGAAAACATTAAAAATTGAACAATAATAGCAAGTCATCCACACACAACTTTCAACTTAACAAAATAACAAGGCATCAAGCCATCAACAGCAGGTCAGTAGCAACCACAACAAGCAAGGTAGCAACACTTCAACCATAGCAACAGACAATTTGTGAAAATTGAAAAACATTCAGAATGCTGCAGCATCAATGCAAATGCAAACAAGTGAAAATTTGAATCTAATAGCAACAACACCAGTATTGTAGCTTCTCATTTGTTGTGAAAATTGAATTACAAAATTGATCAAGTCCAGTCATACAGAATTACATAAACAAATACACACATATACAAAGTCATAAGTATAAACGCTCACATATATAGAAGTAGAATTTAAGTTAAAGGAGACATAAAAGCACTCGCTATTTCAATATCATTCGTAATACCTTGAACAATAATATAAAACAATAAGATACAAATTAGATTAAACATTTAACAAAAATTAATAGCAAATAAACAGAAAAATAGATTTCAATCTTACATGATTCAAGGTCCATCACATCATCTAATCTTGCCTCAAGTTCACAAGAAAAATAGATTTAAATCTTTCATAATTCCACCTAGTTGGAACATTAAGAATCAAATTGTTTTTATAAGGATTTTTATCTAACTTGCAACAGTTCTTAATTTGCTCATTTCTTTGTGGAGAACCTCTAGTATACCTTATTGTTAAGCGAATCTTTTCAATTGAACATCTATCTTCTTTCATCCCATCCCTCACAATTAAATTTAGAATATACGCACAACACCTTATGTGAAAGAAATCACCATTTAAGACAAAAGCCTCTTTTTTGGAAAGTTTTTTCTTCAAATGAGCAATGCAAGTATCATTAGAAGATGCACTATCGACTGTCATTGTGAAGATCTTCTGTATTCCCCAATCAAGCATACATGACTCAATAACATTTCCAATTGCTGCACCTTTATGAGATGAAATTGGACAAAAAAATTAAAATTCTTTTGTGCAATTTCCAATTGTGATCAATAAAGTGTGCATTTAAGACCATGTAACTCAGATTCTGTAATGACATCCATATGTCAGTGGTGAGCTAAATTCTTTGAGCATTAAATGTGATAAGCTTGTAATTTTTCTTTTATTTTCATTATTTTTTTTGAATTTCATTGATGATTTTGAGCTTTAGATAATAATTAATTGCATTTGAGATACTATTTTTATGTATTTTGTGCTTCATGTAGGTATCTCAAAGATATTCGAGGTTTTATGGCTCAATACATGCAAATCGAGGCAATTCCGGGCTTCAATGTTAAGTTTTGATGCTTGTCGTTAAGTTTCATCAAGTATTTCAAAGCACAGTAGCCTAACTGAAGCTAACTGGGCTAACGGTGGACTTATCTGCAAAGTTTGGGAAAAGAAGGACTTCGGCAGCCGCATTCTGGAAGGCAGGGGCACCGGAGTAAATCTTTAAAATACAGGGGAGGACGACGCCATTAATGAATCTTTCATTAATGTGTTGTCGCTCCATGAGGCAGCCATGTCACCTGCCTCCCTTAGTGCTTGACCCGCGTGTTTTCCTTCTGGATCCGGATCCATCCGGCCCATTCCAACCCATACACTCGCTTTGCAGCCCACTTCACCTCTCATCTCTAGCCCGTTTCCCCTGGTCCAGACCCGCGGTCCCTCTTCATGGTTTGCCATAACCCCTACCGCTACCCAGCCTCCTATTTCCTTCCTTTTTTGCCCCTAAAAATCCTATCCTTTCTCTATTCTACCCCTGCCTCCTTTGCCTTTCTTTTATTTCCATTCCAGCCGCCCATTTTGGGGAGGAAGTAGCAACCAGTTTTAGGGCAGCATCCCTAGAACTCTCCCCAACTCCATTTTATCCAATTTTCCACCTTTCCACCTAATTTAAAATGCATCCATTTTGAAGGCTTAAAGCATCAAATCAAGGGTCAAGGGAGCAAGATTAAGTGAAGTCAGCCAAGATTGCAACATTAATTGGTTTAATTCTTCCACCTCTTTATTTATTTTAATGTTGTAATTTTTGGAGAAATTTACATTTATCTTGATACCTTGATGATGAGTTAAATATATTTTGGATTGTGATTTTTATCTATGTTGAATGTGATGTTTTAATTTAAATTCTCTCTATTTGATGTATAACTCATATATTTTTGGTCATTATCATTGTGTGCTTAATGCTTTTAATGAAGTCATGAATCATTAAATGAACCCATAGAATGATAGGATACGAAGCGAAAGCCCTTCCTATTATTTCGAAAATCGTGATAATTGTTTACGTCTCTAAAACACACCGATTGTCGAAGGCCGTAGATAGTCATTGGGTGTTTGATCTACCACGCGACTATTTTCTCCTCTAGGTTATGTGTTGGATATGAACCCGTAGCAAGAATAAGTGATAGCTAGGTTTTCTATACGTAGCGAAAGCCCGCATAAAATATTAGTGTACACCTGACTACCAAAAATTTGAGTTAAGAAAAATATAGATAGTTAAATTAAACATTGACTAGACTAGAATATCACAATCCTATTTTTTTAAACCTTGATTTGATGTTGCCGCCGCTTCATTGTCGCGTTAATTTAGTTTACTTTCTTGCCTTTATTTTGTTTTTTAAAATTTTTATTTTAAATCAAATTTCCGTTAGCTTAGATAAAATTAGATGTACCCAATTTTAGTACTTAGGATTTATTTATAGCTTTATCCTCGTGGGATCGACTCGTACTTACGACTTTATTACTTGATACGATCGGGTAATCTTGCCCGTGTTGCGTTCGCGCACATCAAAATGACAAGGCACATTTCAGTTATTTCTTCAACTCAACATATATTTTCAAATAATCTCTAGCAATTGTAACACATGAAGCTATCTCGAACCTAGGCACAACAACACTACAAAATAATTGAAAACCTTCACGATCTACGTAGCTAAGAGGCAACTCATCCATAATGATCATTTTTACTAAAGATTTTCTACACTTCGATTGATCAAACTTCCAAGCCACTAATTTGCTTTCCCCTTCTTCATTTTTGAAAGATTCTATTGTATTTTGTTTCTTGATTTATTAAGCGGACAAGAAAAACACCTATCTAAATAATCCCATAGGGTGGAAGTGGATGTCTTGCTTCCATACTTCTTTTTACAATAATTGCAAACTGCATGATGATACTTCTTATCACCGGGATTTGCAAAATTTTGATCAATGTGAGTCCATATTTCAGACTTATATAGTTTAGATTTTACCTCGTCTTTTGAATTTTTTTAGTTTACAATGGTTGAAGTAGTAGTACCATGTTTAGGAGATGAAGCTGCACATTTAGTTAGATCGATAATCTTATCAGACTCGACTTGAGATTCTTGTATAGCCTATAAAATTAAATAAAAGACTCAGTACGAAAATAATTGAATTAAATTATTAAGTATAAAAGCATTGAATAAAAGACTCAGTACGAAAAAATAAACAAGCCTTTTTTTTGGTAGTTTCATAATCTTATTACCTTACATTCTGACACAACTCAAACTTATGCTTGAAAAGATAACTGTTGACCCTCACAGGTTATAAATTTGGTTGAGTCATCCTTTAATTCTATTGTACAGTGGCTAAAAAGGCTTACATACCGGTTAGTATAACAACTATCTTTAGAATCAAGGTTGTAATAGAATAGTTTAGTGTTAGTTTCTCCAAAGGCGCGGACCAGTAGGCTTCAACAGCAGCCTTGAAAGCACGTCTCACCAACAAATTTCTAAGTCTTCTCAGCTCAAGAACGAAGCTCAACTAAACACGTGGATTTAGATTATATGTTATTTGATCTAGATATTTTTAATATCTAGTCAAATAATATTCAAATGACTTTCATCAGATTTCCCTCCAATGAAGCCAACCATATCCCTATCTGACTCCAGACAGCTGTACAGACAAACTATCCACCCTGTTATCTGAATCATGAAGTCTAAAGACATTACATCTTTTGGCTAAAAAGACTTTCAAGTTGTAACGCCTGCAAGCTGCAACATTACTTTGTTTGGTATGTGATCATGTCTTATTTTAATTAATTTCTTGCAAGTGGATAAGACTATTGTAGAATAGCTTGGGAAGTAAGGGTCGAACCACATAGACAAGAAGAATACAAATAGCAAGAATATCGGTAGCAATTTTAAACTAAGGGGGGTTTTGTTTATTGATTTTATCTAAACTATTCTACTAAAGCAGTAAATCTAATTAAACTAGACAATAATCACAGTTGTAAAGATCTTATGGAGGAGGGCAATCTAGGATTAGGGTTTCACTTGTATCTACTCTATAGCTTATTTCGATAAAGTATCATTCAATAACTTGGGTTCGTTCACGAAAAGATAGATATAGCCTGTCGAATTACCATTCAGTCTCCATCTCCAAATAATTCATCCATTCTATATTCTAGGCACAAGAACATATGGATCCTAACTGTCACTTAGGTCATATACGGAACCTAACCCTAACTTATCACTCTCGTGCATTGATAGGTTCAATTTATCATGATGGTGAGCCAGTGTACGATATATGCATATGGCCGTGTAGGTATCCGCACCTCTAGCCTTTATTACTTGTGTTTACATTAATTTGTTCAAAACTAGATAATAAAGGGGTTGACAAACACCATGATCAACAAGAATTGAATGAATAAAAATATATATTAAGCCAAAGATTCGATACAAGTTACCTCCCAATTCCTAGATTAATGGATGTTTAGTTCATCCTTGAAGATGAACTGCACAACGAGATGAAGGAATACATGGATCGATCTTAAAAAATGCAAAAGCTGAAAATCAGCTTTTCTCAAGCCAAAATCAGCCGCACACTTTATGTGTTTTGGTTGTCTTGGGAAACGTGAAGTCCTATTTTAATTCTTTCTAGTGTTGTAATTATATTGTATCTCCTTTTTCTTCTTAATGTAGGATTAATTAGATATAAATAGATCCCTTTAGGTTAGGAAAAAGGGGAGAGAAATTCTGTATTATTTTTCTTTGTCTATGAAGAAAGATTCTCCAAGAATGGTTCAAGGTTTTGTATTTTCAATTATGGAGAACTAACTCCATAATCTAGGAAGTTGAGGTAACTTGTATCAAATCTATTGTTTTATATTATATTTTTATTCATTTAATTCTTGTTGATCATGATGTTTATCAACCCCTTTATTATCTCGTTTTGAACAAATGAATGTAATCGCAAGTGATAAAGGCCTAGATGTGCGGATAATTGCATGGTCAAAATGCATATGTCATACACTGGCTCACCATCGTGATAAATTGAACCTATCGATGCACGAAAGTGATAAGTTAGGGTCATGTTCATATATATGACCTAAGTGACAGTTATGATCCATATGTTCTTGTGCTTAGGCTATATAATGGATGAATTATTTGAAGATGTAGACTGAACGGTAATTTGACAGGCTATATCTATTTTTGGTGAATGAACCCAAGGTATTGAATGATATTTTATTTAAATGAACAATAGAGTAGATACAAGTGAATCATAATTCCTAGGCGATTTACAAATCTTTGATTTATCTCATATTTATATGCTTTGTTAGTTAGGTTATTTTAATTACTTTCTAATTAATTTAATTTATAAAAAAAAAAAAAACTCCATTAGTTAGTAATTTTTTTTAATTTTAATAAATTAGTTAAATTTACTTTAATCAAATCCAAATCTTTGTTGTTCGACTCTTGCTTCCCAAGCTATTCTACAATAGAAGTGTCCATTTGCAAGGAATAATTAAAATAAGACACGATCAAGTTTTTGGCGCCGTTGCCGGGGATTTTTATTTTGATTTAGTTAATTTAGTTTTTCTTTTTGTTATTTTCGTTTTTTTAAAATTCTTAAAATAAAAAAAATCTTAAATTTTTTTTGAAAATTAAAAAAATATATAAAAAATCTTTTAAAAAATGACGTACAATAATTATCATTGGGGTATGGAAAATTACGCACCTGTCCACTTGCAAGGAATAATAAAAATAAGACACGATCAAGTTTTTGGCGCCGTTGCCGGGGATTTGTTATTTTGATTTAGTTAATTTAGTTTTTCTTTTTGTTATTTTCGTTTTTTTAAAAAAATTCTTAAAAAAAAATTCTTTAAAAAAAATAAAAAAATTCTTTAAAAAAATGGAGTACAATAATTATCATTGGGGTATGGAAAATTACGCACCTATGAGAGCCACAAATGAATATGCTACCAAAATGCTAGAATAAATCAACCATCTTTTCCTAATAGCTATAAACGTGATTATCACAATCAACCATCTTTTCCGTCATATCATAATAACTATAATGAGCCACTCTATTATAATTCGCCTTTTTACAATGAACCTCCTCCTTATTCGTCCTATTATAATGAACCTCCTTCTTATTGTAATCAATCATCTTTCTCCTCGCATAATTACTATAATGAGCCACCTTCTTATTGTCATCAATCATTTTTCTTCACTCAGTGATCCCAATGTGTCAAGTGATATTGCATTTATGGAAGCACAGATTAAAACTCTCAAAACCCAATATGCAATCCAGAAAGCTTCAATTGTTCATGAACCTTATTCTTATTCTTATTCAATTGGCTCTAAGAAAAGAGGTTAAATGAGGTAAAGAAACAATATCAAGAAAATAATCCATCACCTATAGATGAAGGAGAGATAGAAATTATTGAGAAAGAAGAGCCAATTGAAAAAGTAGAACTAGAAGTGCGAGAGAATGAGTTGATTCCTAAAGATGATGAGATACCCATGGAAGTCTCTAAGTGGGAATATAATATAGAAAGAGATAAAGAAAAAACAAATATTGAGGAAAAATAATTGGAAGTAATAGATGAGCCGATTGAAAAAGATGATGAGTTGATTATAGAATCCCAAGATTTTTTACAAAATGACGTACCACCTCATTGTTCTCAAGAACACGAAACAATTTCGGAGACTTTCACTGTACTTTATTCTCCAATTGATTCTCAGCTAGACACTTATGTGGAGTTAGGGACGCCTTCTTCATATTTTCTTGAAGAGAATCAAGAACTTATTTTAGAGATGCATGAGCAATGTTGTGTTGATGAAAAAATTGTGAAAATTCCGGATATGATTACATTGGAAGATTTAGGTGTGAAACTTCTTGTCCCCAAATCAATTAAATGACCATCGTATAAAGAAAATTTCGCCAAGGAAGTGTTTGATTTCAATGGACTAAAATTAAGACACTACATGAGTGGTGGATTTTATGGACAAAAAATGTGTACATTCCTAAGTGATCCGACGATGCCTTCTTGGTGAAAAGGGAAGATTTAAGTCAAGCTAACGATTATAACTTATAATTATTTCTAACCCTTATCTATTTGTATTTATCGTGTTGCTTTTTGAGTCACTCGTTAGAGTCTCCTCAAGTTTGTTGGTTTATAGGGGAGTGTTAATAGTATCATCCTCACAAAAAAAAATTATTTTTTATGTATTTTTATGCATTAATGTTTAATAATTTTATTTTTAGTTTTTGTAGATTTTCGTTTTAGTTTAAACAGGTTCAAGACTGCTCAAAAAGATATAATTTACGGAATCAATTGAAATTTATGGACCAATATACAATTGAAATCAAGAAATAATAAAGTTAGGAGCTTAATTGAAATTACCTTGCGGCCGCGAGGACCATTGCCCTTGCAACCGCAAGCTCACCAGAGACTGTCCGAAATTTTGAAAGGAAAGAATGCGACTGCATGCCCAAAAATCCTTGCAATCGCAAGGTAAACAGAATTGTTGGACCCGAAGGCTTAATAAAAAAAATAAAGGAAAACCAAAAGAAAGGGAAAAGGCGGCATCTCTCTCTCTCATCTCTCACCCATCCCCATATTCCTCTGCCAACACAACCGCCATCCTCCTTCATCTTCTCCGGCCAATTCTTCTCTCCATCTTCAACCACCAACAGCCAGCTTCCTCTCTCTTCAATCCTTCCCCAATCTTAGCCATCTCCATCTCTCCCTCGCTCCGGCTTCATCTCCCAGATTCGCCGCCCCCATGTCAGGCCGGCCCAAAACCCAAGCGACCCAGCCTTTATCTCCGCCGTCATTGGCCATATCCCCTTCTTTCTTCTTCTCCGGCGTTCTCCAGCCCCAATTGCCGATCTCCCTCCTCCATAAATCTCTCTACTCCCAGTCGCTTCTCCTCTGTCCTCCATCCTGTTTAGCGCCGCCCTGAATCTCTCTCCCCCAGCCGTCGCCATCACTCCATCTTCAGCGCCGCCATCTAACAGACCGGCGAATCTTCAATGGCCGGCGTCCTTTTTGTAACCCCGATCTCCAGCCTCGATGCTGGCCTCCTTCTCCGGCGAATCTTCCCCAATTTCTTCGCCAAATCACCAAGCCCAGCGAGGCCTTCATCTCCGGTGAATCAACAGCTCACTGCCGCTAACTTCACAGTCAGACCCTACATCTTCTTCAGCCGGCTTCATCCTCCACATCTGCCCCCTTCATCTCCTCCAAAATTCTTTCTCAATTGCCGGCCGCCATCATCTTTCCCTCTCTGAATCCGGTGGCCTCTCCAGCCCAGATTCGCCGCCCAGCCCCATAATCACGTCACCCCAAAAACCCCAGCAACCCAGTTCGCCTCCATTACAGACCGACCTCTCCCTCAGTTTGCCCCTTTTTCTTCTATCTCCAACTCAATCCGGCCTTCTTCATTGCTCGTCGTCAGCTTCCAGGTTCTCTTCATCTCTGGCCAAAGCTTGAGCCAATTCTGTTTCCATTCACAGCAGCACCAGCAAGTTCACTCTAGTGCGAAATCTCCGTATTCAAGTCGAACCAACTCCAGCGCAATTGCAAACTCTGGTGTTTGAATTTCAGAATTCTCCTATACGGAATTCAAGAAAGATCATTTCAATTTTTTTTCAATTAATTGCTGAAGTTGAGAATTGTTTGCTTTGGTGTGTTGAACAGTCTTGCTACAAATTCATCAACTGTTATTATTTTGAGAAATTTTATTACCTAGTTGACAAATATTCTTAATTGTTTAGTCAACTCTATAACCATAGTTGGTTCTTATTGTTTGAGTGAAATTTGATGGTGGAGTCATTGAAATTTTTGAATAAATCTCCGTTTGGGAATTTAGTTTTTGTTTGCACTGTAACAGTATTGTTGGACTCTTTGTTAAATGGATAATGGTGTATCTTGGTGGATGGATTTGAATCCTCTTGTAATTGGAAAATTTAAAAATTGATCTGTTGGATAATGTTATTCAAATCAGTTAGGGTAATGTTTTGTGAATTCTTTGGAAATTGGGAGGTGGACAGTTGGTGTGCATAAATTTTTCTATGCGTCCGTGATTAGAATTTATGCTGAATTCAATTCAATTTGATTTGGGTAAATTGTGGTAGTGATTCTTGCTTTGATTTGGGTTGTTATACTCGTGCCAATTGCCATGATTGTTGAATTATTCTTTACCCCATGTTTATATTTCATTCACATTAATGACAATGTGAAATTTAAGTTTGGAGGTGGGAATTACCTTGCGCATTAATGATTTTTTTGAGAAGAGCTTTTGTTATCTGTATTAGTTAATTTAGTTTTTTTTTTGTTAGTTTTAGTAGTTAGTTTATTTTAGTAAAAAAAAATTAGAAAATTTCAAAAATTTTCCGAGTATTTAATATTGGCGTTGTTACTTCCGCCAATGATAACATGTTTGTCAATTACGATGCATGTATACTTGTCTACGAGCCTTAGCTTGGTCTAGTTGATAGAACTTTATATCTTCAAAATTTTTAGCACAAAAATACCATGATTTGATTTATTAAAGAATTTGAGTATTTTTATCGAGTTTATAGTGCGCATTTAATTCCCTTGGACCTTGCTATTTTTGTGATCATGAACATTTTAATCAGCCGTCATTACAAGATTGTTGCATTATATTTGCGACTTAGGGTTGATTGCATGCTAAGTTAGATTTGTTAGACTTCTTTTGCTAATATATCTCAAGCACACTTTCGAACCGTGAGTGCATTTAAGTCTTGATTTTCCCAACCTCTTTTGTAGCGAATGCTTATGTGAAATACTTGTGGAGCTCGTTTTTAAAACTATGAGTTAGGTGAATGATTTGAAACTTTGTTGAATTTCTGTGAAAACGAAGCATGAGCATTGTGACAAGTAGGATATGATTTAGGCCATTTTTGGAACGTTTGAACCTTTTTATCTTACCATCCCTATTATATATTAATCTCTAGTGTCCCCTTTGAGCTTTATTAAAAAGAATGGCGTGTGCTAAGCACACATCGACCCCCATTCGATATCGTTTCTATTACCAACATTAACTTAACCCTTAATCTTATTCACTTTTGTCTACCATTTGAGAGAGTAGGATTGGGTTGGGAATGCTGTCTACATGTTGGTTGATGTTATCAAAAATAGCCCCAATGAGTTCTTGTATTGAAAAAAAAATAAAATTGATATATATATGAAAGAAAAGAAAGAAAGAAGAATGAAAAGAGTGCGAAAATCAAAATTGCACATGCCCTTCAAAAGAAAAAAATAGAAAAAAAAGAAAGAAAACAAAGAAAAGGATCATTGGGAAGAAAATCTTTATGATGGTTTGATACTTTCTTCAACCCAAAAAGTCCAAGTTTGGGGGTTGTTGAAAGAATGTGAGTGCTTTGTATGGGAAAAATGGAAATATTCTTACGCTCTCCTTTGTAATTTCTTATCTCTTTTTATTGTTACCCCTCACCTTGGCCTTACATTACAAACTTAATAAAGTCTTATTGATCTAGTTGCCACATTTGTTTGTGTTAGTTGACATGGTTTGGAAACATAGTTGATTTGACCCGTGTTTTGAAGTATATACATATCTTGATATAGCTCACACTATTTGCATAATCTCAGCTATTATAAGTAATTGGAACTTGAGAGCATTGTATTTCATACATAGCTAGTGCATGAGATGGATGTATAAGCACTTGAATTCTAGCACGATCTCTCTTCGTGTTGTTAACCGGGTATTGATGGTATGTACATGTTTTGTGATGCACATATTTTTATTAAAATATTTTGGGAATGAATGTTGTGCTTAGCTTGATAAAACTTTCTAAGTTTGGAGATAGTCAATTAATGGTTTTCACACACACATATGGAGATGTACAAGTGATATTGATGATGATTGAGTGAAAGCCTAGACTTGTGGCTATGTGTTGTTATTTATCATATATTGAGGCATTATGTGGTACCATGCCAGAGCTATGACTTGTGAATGAAAAAAAATATCTTATTTGCTTTAATTTATTTTAGTTTAGTTTTTTATTTTACTCGAGGACGAGCAAAAGTCTAAGTTTGGGGGTATTTGATGACTGTGTTTTATACGTAGTTATTAAGTATTATTCCGGTTTAAATTATGCTATTTCTCGAGGTTTTTGTTGTCTAATATATGTTTTAGTGTTGTTTTATAGTTTCAGAGACTTTTGGAATAATTGTGCAAAATATAGGCACTTTATGCTGAATTGAAGAATTTCAGGGACCAAACTGCAAAAGCTGAAAACTTGAAGTGCAAAAGCTGAAAATTAGCTTTTCTCAAGCCAAAATCAGCTGCCCACTTTATGTGTTTTGGTTGTCTTGGGAAACGTTAAGTCCTATTTTAATTCTTTCTAGTGTTGTAATTATATTGTATCCCCTTTTCCTTATTGATGTAGGATTAATTAGGTATAAATAGATCCCTTTAGATTAGAAAAAAAGGGGAGAGAAGTTCTGTATTATTTTTCTTTGTCTATGAAGAAAGATTCTCCAAGAATGGTTCAAGATTTTGTATTTTCAATTATAGGGAACTAACTCCATAATCTAGGAATTTTAGGTAACTTGTATCGAATCTACTGTTTTATATTATATTTTTATTCATTCAATTCTTGTTGATCATGATGTTTATCAATCTCTTTATTATCTCGCTTTGAATAAATGAATGTAATCGCAAGTGATAAAGGCCTAGAGGTGCGGATAATTGCATGACCAAAATGCATATGTCGTACACTGGCTCACCATCATGATAAATTGAACCTATCGATGCACGAGAGTGATAAGTTAGGGTCATGTTCATATATATGACCTAAGTCATAGTTAGGATCCATATGTTCTTGTGCTTATGATATAGAATGGATGAATTATTTGGAGATGGAGACTGAACGGTAATTTGACAGACTATATCTATCTTTCGTAAACGAACCCAAGGTATTAGATGATATTTTATTTAAATGAACAATAGAGTAGATACAAGTGAATCCTAATTCATAGGCGATTTACAAATCTTTGATTTATCTCATATTTATATGCTTTGTTAGTTGGGTTATTTTAATTGCTTTCTAGTTAATTTAATTTATAAAAAAAACTAAAAACCCCATTAGTTATTAATTGCTTTATTTTGTTAGATTTGTTAAATTTACTTTAATCAAATCCAAATCTATGTGGTTCGACCCTTGCTTCCCAAGCTATTCTACAATAGTCTTGTCCACTTGCAAGGAAAATAATTAAAATAAGACATGATCACTCACCAAACAATGAGCTAGTTTGCTACAACTACAAGAAGCCTGGTCATTTTGCTTCTAAATGTCCTAAGCCTAAATTTGAAGCTTACAAAAACGACCCTCTAAAACATTTTCAAAACATAGGGGTTTGCTGGCTGAGGACTTAGAAGAAAACCAAGTGTCTACTTGGTTTGAGACTGATTCTAATGAGGATGATGATGACTCACCTCCCACCTATGACTTAGAAAATGAAGTCAAGTATTCTCCTTTCCAAACTAACATAGAACAACATTCTGAAGAGCCCTCTAAAGAAGAAATTCTCAAGGATGCTCAAGACATGCTTGAGGAATTCAATGAATTTAGAAAGACTTATGTAAAGTTAGCTAAAAGTCATAAGAAGCTGGGAACTAATAAATCCATGCTGGAAACCGAATTAAAAACTCTCAATGGAGTCCAACAGGAGAATATCAAGTTAAAGGAAGAGAACAAGTTTTTCAATGAAAATTGAAAAGGTTGCGAGCCTCATTGGTCATGCCAAAGAGCTATCTGTTGAGAAAGATGAGTTGCAAAAGACCATCGATTCATGGAATAACCCAAAGACTGTTTTTGATCAAATTCTTGGAGACCAGAAGCCCAGTGCAGATAAAACTGGGCTAGGTTTCACTGAAAACACTTATGGCTCAACCACTGAAAAAAAAACAAAAGACTTTTTTCTATGCAAATTGATGATATTCCTGTATATTATCTGTAGCCCAATAAGGGTAGACAAAGGATTGGTTATGCTGCCATTCATTACAAATACCCTAAGATTCAAGCTATTAAGACTAGTGATACGTTTAAAGCAAAACACTCATATGCTGGCGAAAAGTCTGCTAAAGGTTGTGTAGACTCACAAAGGCCTTCCACCAGCACCTCTGCTAAAGCAAAGGTTGCTGTTTCTAGGCCCACAAAAAGTCTGCCCAAACCAATCAGATTTATCAAAAGCACTATTGAATGTGATATTGCTCCCAAGACTGTTGACACTAAGCTTAAAGGCAAAATGTATGAAGTGTCTAAGTCTACTAACAGTGGACCTGCTAAAGCAAGGACTGCTGAATACAAACTCAAGAAAGTTCATACTGAGTCTTCTAAACTTGCTGTCAACAAGTCATTTGAATCAAAGGTTGCTGCTTAAAGGAAAAATGTTCAAAAGTCTGCCAAAATCCAGCTCTCTCAACATGACATTTGTAATTTCCATCTCTGTAATTTTTGCAAATGTTTAGGCCACTTGGTCCATGTATGCCTACTGAAATCCATCCTAAAGTCTACTGGGTTTTTTATCCCAAAAGCTAGGCAAGTATGGGTTCCAAAAAAATGCTATCCCCTATGGATCCACAAGGAAAATAAAGGGGACCATGATCTTTTCATCTCTTAATTACATGTCTGCTTCATGGCTGCTACAAGCCCAGAAAAGAAAGACATATGGTACCTGGACAGTGGCTGTTCTAGACACATGACCGGGAACTCAAGTCTTCTTTCAAATATAACTGAAGCAGAAGGTCTTCCTGTTATTTTTGGCGATAACGCAAAAGGAAGTACCAATTGCTACAGATCAATCATTCGTGGAAACCTTTCTATTGGAAGAGTATCTATTATAGAAGGTTTTGTAGCATAATATGTTGAGTGTCTTTCAATTCTGCGAAAAAGGTCTCGTATACCAATTCTCATCAAACAAATACGACATAAAGGACCCAAAATCATGCTCCACTTTGGTGACTGGACATAGACAAGGAAATGTCTATGTAATAGATTTGTATGCCTATGGAAAGGCTACTAATCTATGTCTTGTGGCTAACTCTGCTCAAGACAAAAGTTGGCTTTGGCACAAGCGTGTCAGCCATTTGAACTTCAAATACTTATCAAAGCTATCCAAAGAAGGATTGGTAAGAGGAATGCCTAAAGTTTCTACTGATCATGATCATGTATGCAAAACTTGTCAGCTAGGGAAGCTTTCAAAAGCCTCCTTCAAGAGCAAACCAGGACTCAGAACAACAATAGTACAAGACCTTTGTAACTTCTTCACATGGATCTCTTCGGGCATGTGCCTACTATCATCTATGGTGGACACATATACACTCTAGTTGTAGTAGATGACTATACAAGATATACTTGGACATTGATGATGTCTACTAAAGATCACATATATTACATCTTAACAGCTCTGCTTAGAAGACTACAAATGCAAAAGCTTGACAATATCAGTGATGTACGATCAGACAATGGAATTGAATTCACCAATAATGGAATAGCAAAGTATTGTGATGACCATGACATTGGTCATAATTTCTCTGTTGTCAAAACTCCATAGAAAACGGTGTAGCAGAGAGGAAAAACAGAACTCTTATTGAAGCCGCTAAGACAATGCTTGCCGAAGCAAAGTTGCCCAAACACTTATGGGCAGAAGTCATCAATACAACCTGCTTCACTCAGAACAAGTCCTTGATCAACAAATTTCATGGTAAACACCATATGAATTTGGAGAGGTAAAGCCCCAAACATTGGATTTTTCAAAATCTTCGGCTATAAATGTTTTGTAGTATATAATGGTAATGATTATAGAAGCAAAAATTTGGTACTAAAGCCAATGAATGTGTTTTTCTGGGCTATGCCTTACATTCAAAAACTTATAGGGTTTTTGATGTGCGCAAAAACGCAACTCGGGCAAGATTATCCGGCCGTATCAAGTAATAAAGTGTACCTAAGTACGAGTTATCGATCCCACAGGGAATGCGCGTAATTCTCACTCCAACTAAGTACCAAAATTAGGGTAACTAATTATATTTGAGCGAAAAGAAAATGAATTAAAATCTAAAAATATAAACAATCTAGAAAGCAATTAAATCTACACTACTGCGGAGGTGGTTTGACAACAACAAATCAAGATGAAAATATAGGAATGCATTATTTATAGTCTAGTCGGTGTTTAATTTAATCCTCTTTCTGTTTTTCTTTACCTCAAGTCTTGGTAGTCGGACGCGCTATTTTATTCACTACGGGCTTTCGCTACGTATAGCAAATCTAGCTATCCCTCAACCTTGCTACGGGCTCATATAATTGCAACACATAATATAGGGGAGAAAATAACTGCATGTGTAAACAAGCATCCAAAAACTATCTACGCACGATCTCCTTTCGGTCTCACGCCACGCAAACTACTATTGTGATTTTCGGAATAACAGGAAGGGCTTTCGCTCCGTATCCTATTATTCTAGTGACCATCTAATGGTTCGCTACGCCATTAAAAGCATGAAGAACACACAATAATAACCAAGCACATGAGTAATACTTCGCAAAAAGAAACTCTCTATATTTTTCTACAATTCATGTTGGTATCCGAGACAAATAAAATTGGCTAACTATGGGCTCTCGCGTCTTATAGTCAACCCTAATCTCCCCGACCTCGCGAATGGCTAAGGTGGTTCGATCGCATGTCAAATCTAGTCTCACAATGGCTATCGGTGTGTGTCACAAAACACCAACTATTAAATTGATTGGTCCGAAATATAAAGGTAGCTCTTGCGGATCCTAAATATTTCTAAAATCATTTAATTATTGGCATGATAATTAAAAGCATTAAGTTCACAAAATAATAACCAACATGATTGTGTACTAAATAAAGAGATAAATTAAATTAAAACACTACATTTAACATAGAGAAATAATTGCATTTCCATAAATAAATTAAGCACAAACCAATTCTTCATTTACAAAATTAATCAACCCAAGAAATTATACCACTATCAAAAATAGAGATAGGAAGAATAAAACCGAGCGAATCGCGTTCCGGGGTTGAAATCATTTGTAAATGCATCCTTGGCCCTTGATTTAAAGCTCCAAACCTTCAATGGTGATCAAGCATCGGAGATTTGGAATGATTTTTTGTAAAAAGGGGCTGGTGCCCCATTTTGGGTACAAAGTCCCGAAATGGGGACTTCTATTTTCTGAAAATGAGGTTGCCTGAGATTAAAAATGGGGAAGCAGAAAAGGGCACACAAGGCAGGGGTAGATTAGGCAGATCCAAGGAGAGTTGAGGGCAATTTTGGGAAGAATAAAGGTTCCTGGGTCACGGCAGGGAGCAGGGTCAACCAGGAAGCAATGCGCGGGTCACCCAAGGTATAAACGGGGCAGCATGAGAGAGGGAGATGGGCTGGGACGCGGGTTGGTGGGCTGAATGGGCTGGAGTAGGCACGGGCAGACCCAGTCCATGAAGGAGACACGCGGGTCAAGCACTTGCTGGTGGATAGGATAAGGTGGGCCCAAATGCTGACGTGGCTGGGGCTATGACCGAAAACTCAAAAGGGGAAATCCAGAATTTTGCCGGCCTCCCCTACAATTTTGAAACTTGTTTCGGTGCCCCTAGGATTTCTGAATTTGGCACCGCCTTCCAGCCCACTTCCAGCTTTGCAGATTAGTCCTCTGTTATTCTCTATCAGCCTCCGTTAACCTCCTTTTACCTTGGAATCTTGACAAACTTAATAGGCATTGACCAAATAACTTCCAATTCAACTTTTAAGGCTTGGAATTGTCTCGAACTTCGTGCTAAACACCGTATAAAAGATCAATTATGCATGGAAACCTACATTAAGCACAAATACACAAATAATAATATTTTCAAAGCATAATTAACTCACAAATATCACAAAATAAAAGAAATTCCTGGGAAAATTCGTGGGAATCTTGGGCTCATCAGTTTTCAATAAACGATCTTTAAAAATTGTTGAATCTATGCATGTTTCATTTGATGAATTTGATTTTTTAGAGCCACATGTGGCTCAAAATGTTATTGATGGCTTTATTAATGTTGAGACAAGTACCTCTCAAGCCTCAACCTCTCATACACCAAATCCCACGCCAGCAACTCACTCAAATATTCCTGATCATCACTTCTCAAATGAACCACCAGATGACCTTAACTCTGCTCGCGAAAATATCGACACAGAGCATATATCTTCTGAACCTCAAAACCCTATTCTTCAACTTACCTATGAACCTATTCCTGAATAGCACCCTCAATAAGAAACTACTGATTTTCCTCATAGTCCTCCCCCTGAACCTCATCATGAAGAACCAGTAGTGAATCATATCCCTGCTGTTACAAAAGAATGCAAAGATCACCCAATTTCTCAGATTATTGGTGATATACATGTAGGTGCCAGGACTAGAAGATCTTCTAGAAATGAATGCATGTTTTGTGTTGTATTTGTCTTAGAAGATGAACCTAAAAAGGTTGATGAAGCTTTACAAGATCCCAGTTGGTTAGAAGCCATGTAAGAGGAGCTCCAGCAATTCGAAAGATGTCAAGTGTGGAAGCTAGTTCCATGACTGACCATACTATCATTGGTACAAAGTGGGTGTTCAGAAACAAGAAAGATGAATACGGGAACATCATAAGGAACAAAGTTAGACTCGTTGCTCAAGGATATCATCAAGAAGAAGGGATCGACTATGACAAAGCCTTTGCTCTAGTAGCAAGGTTAGAAGCTATCATAATCTTTCTAGCCTATGCTACATACAAGGACTTTGTGCTATACCAGATGGACGTCAAGAGTGCTTTCCTTAACAGTGATCTTCAAGAAACAGTCTACGTCACTCAGCTTCCAAGCTTTGTGGAAAAAGGAAAAGAGACACATGTTTACAAGCTTAAGAAAGCTCTTTACGGTCTTAAACAAACACCCCGTGCTTGGTACAAGACACTTTCCAAGTTTTTGATAGAACAAGGATTTGTACGAGTAAAGATCGACACTACTCTCTTCATTCTCAAACACAAATGACACTCTCTGCTGGTGCAAATATATGTCGATGATATCATTTTTGGCTCCACAAATGAGAAGTTATGCAAGAGATTTGAGACTCTTATGACTGGGAAGTTTTTGATGAGCATGATGGGAGAGCTCACCTTCTTCCTAGGACTTCAAATTCAACAATCAAATAAAGGAATCTTCATAAGTCAGTCCAAGTATGCCAAAGAACTGGTCAAGAAGTTTGGATTGGAAACGGCTAACACTTTTGATGCTCCCATGACTGCAAAATGCAAGTTATCCAAAGATCTAAAAGGGAAGAAAGTTGATATAACTCTATATAGAGGAATCATTGGATCTCTGCTTTATCTTACCGCCAGTAGACCTAATATTGTGTATGCTGTTGGGGTATGTACTAGATTTCAAGCAGGCCATCGTGAGTCACATATTCTAGCAGCCAAGAGAATCATCAAGTATGTATCAGATACCACCAACTTAGGTATCTGGTATCAAAGAGAATCCTCCTTCAACTTACTTGGCTATTCAGATGTAGATTATGTTGGCTGCCAAGTGGACAGGAAGAGCACAAGTGGGACTTGTCAATTCCTAGGAGATAGACTTGTCTCATGGGCTAATAAGAAACAAGCATCAGTCTCAAACTCCACCACTGAAGCAGAATACATCGCTGCTAGAAGCTGTTGCTGTCAATTGCTTTGGATCAAACAACAACTGGTGGACTATGACATTAAGGTTGCAGATTGCCCAATTATGTGTGATAACACATCATCAATCTCTATCACCTACAACCATGTGATGTACTCTAAGACAAATCATATTGATGTTTGATATCATTTTCTAAGGGATAATGTAGAAAAAAGGAACATAAGCATGAAGTATATTTCAACAAAACATCAACTAACAGACATCTTCACCAAGGCACTTAAGGCCGGCATGTTTGCTTATATAAGGGGAGAGCTTGGTATGCTCGACCCAACTGCTTAATATTAATTTAAATTCATTTATTTCAATTATTTATTTTATATTTAAATTATTGAGCAGACTTGCTATTATGTTTAAGCAGACTTGTTGTTAGGCAATGTTCTAAATATCGCTAGGCGGACGCTAGGCGTCAGACCAGGGCCTAGCGCCTAAGGGACTAGTCGGGGCCGAGAAATTAAGGCATAATTACATATTTATATGTAAAATAAATTTGTTACTAATTAACTAATTAACTAACATCAATATCAATATATCATACAAGTTACAATTTACAACTTACAACTTACAACTTGCAACTTGCAACTTACAACTTACAACAAAAAAGTAAGGTAGCACCACTTGCAAATTGCAACACAACTGCAGCATAACAGCAGCAAACTTGCAGCATAATAGCAGCAAAACAACTGCAAAACCAGCAGCAAAAAACCAGCCCAAAACAGTAGCAAAACAGCCCCCAAAACAGCAGCAAAACAACCCCAAAACAGCTCAAAAACAGGAGGAAAAACCAGCCCAAAAACAGCCCCAAAACAACCCCAAAAACAGCTCTAAAACAACAGCAAAAACCCATAAAAACAAAATAGGGCAAAATAGGGCAAAATAGGCAAAGAAGCAACTACTAACTACTATACAACTAAGTAGTAAGTACTATACAATATATACTATATACTAAGTTACTAACTAATATAGTACAAGTAACAATGGTAAATGGATCTTCTTCTTCTTCTCCGTAATTTTCTATCACACGCTCTTCATCTGACTCAAATTCATCTTCGTTCTCATTCACTTCCACCTCATCCTCAGAATCAAAATCGTCCTCCTCAAGTTCTCTCCCTTTAGAAACATCATCCCTATCAAATCCATCACCCATCTCATTTTCATCATCATATAACCCAGGAATAATCCAGTCTTGTGCTTTACTTGCATCACTAGCAAGTAGCACATCGACATCTTTCTCCCTTCCCCTCTTACGCTTGTTCAATAAACGTGAATTGAATTGGACATAAACTGGATTGTTTAATCGTGAAACATCTAATCTGTTTCTTTTCTTAGTATGTATCTGTAAACAAAAAAGAAAAAAGTCACACGTGGTAGAACTTAGAAGTATTTAAGAAAATAACATATCAAGAATTCAAGATTTTAAATAATAAAGTAAAAGTTAACTTGTTAGATTTCTAACCCCTTCAAATGCACTCCAATTTCTTTCACATCCGGACGAGCTAGTGGTCAATGACAAGATCCTTGTAGCAATTCTTTGCAAGTTAGGTGTAGCATGACCATAATTTAACCACCAAGTTGCTGCATGAAGTTTTAAAAAAATTATAAAACAAATAATGGCTTAAATAATAATTTTATTTAAAGGAAGAATTAAAAGGTTTCATATAAATATTTTCTTTTACCTGGATCAAAATTGTCGTCATTTACTTCGCATCCTTTTGCTACAACCGGCTTTCCAAAAACTCATCCTTTTGTCTTATAAATTGGCAACTCAACATTCATAATATGACTCAACAAATCAAAGTTTCCATAACAAAGAACATCAAGACACTCCATAACTCCATCCGAGACAAGCTTGATCTAATATAAGATTGGGATCCTTATAATGATAATAAGGATTCAATAGATAACTTATCAAGTGCAACGGGGTGTCAACTCTACCGTTCGTCTTTGCATCCATTATCTCAAAGATGGGCTCATAGTTTTTGGAATAATTATTTAGAGCGAATTTTTATATCTTCCTTTTGCTCATAGAAGCTCCCCATATAAAAATCCCATTGATGGCTTTCTATCTCGCATCAAGAATACGAAGCACCTTAACCAAAGGTGCAAAAACTATCAAGCAAGATGTCACACCATTCCAAAAAGCAATAGACATCACAATATTATAACATGCTTGCCCTTTGGCAGTCTTAGACCATTTGCATTCATCCCACTCGAGCTACCAAACATTGCCTTCAATTGAGCCTTTTTCTCCACCAAGCTCGCAAACTAAGGAATGAAGAAGCAAATCTAGTCACTCCCCGGTCTCACAATGTCCCTCCTTTTTGTATAAGATCTCATCATGGCTAAGGTCTTATGATGTGCATATATGAAGATAGTGAAAGCTTTGGCTTGTTCAATGATTTTCTTGAACCTGGGTAGTTTTGCAATGCCTTCCAAAATAAGATTAATGGTATGCGTGGCACATGATGTCCAGAAGATTGTTGGCCTTTTCAAACGCAATAACTTTGCCGCTCCCATATTGTTTGAAGCATTATCTGTCACTACTTGAATGACTTTCTCCGGTCCAACTTGCTCTATACATTGATCAACAAACTCAAAAATCATTTCACTTGTGCGCTACATCCGAAGTTTCCTTAGAAGAATGAAAAATAGTACGCCTTAGAATTGACACACAAGTTCATGATACTTTTCTTTTCTCGTCACTCCAAGCATCGGTCATAAGTGAGCAACCATTCTTTCCCCATTCATCTTCATGTGGCTTTACTTTGACTTTGGTTCTTTCCATCGCTTTTTTCAACAAAGGCTCTTTTAATTCATATTGATTTGGGAGAGGTTTCCACCTTGGTCCAAATTGACCGAGTGCCTCAGAAAGAGCCTCTGAACTCGAGGTCAATAGCATTGAAAGATATGCCACATTCATAAATCCAATCAGCCATATAATTTTTCACGAAGAGACCTATCTTTCCAAATGACATCCTTTATGTTTCTTTCTCGCATTGTCTTTGCCATATTCAATGAAGCTTCAGGATTGATACATGTAGCAAATTTGTCAATTGGACCAAGAGAATGGGGTGGCTTCGTGCCTAACACTCTCAATTCATCTTCTTCTTCAAGATTCTTGTCTAACCCCGTTACTTTCACACTATTCATCAAATCTTCTTCATGTTTTTTCAAGTTTCTCTTCTTTGATTTTACCTCATTAATAGCATTTTTACACTTCTCTTGATCATCGGTTGAAGCTTTGGCACAAAGAAGTACATTCCCTTTAATGTGTCCTATGTGTTCTTTCATTCTACGAATACCTCCGGACATCACCTTCCCACATAACTTGCATTTGACCCTATCTAAGTTAGATGGATTAGCTAGGATGCCAAATTCCCATCCAACATCATTTGACTTTCGTTTGAGTGATGCCTCGCTCCCACATGAAGGTAGAGATTCACATTGAGTGCTACCGGTGGCCGAAGCACTTGAAGATGCCATTGACCTAAATGGCCAAACAATAAAATCAATATACATTGTACTATAAAGTCAATAAAGTCAAGGCTCTCCCAGCAGGCCAACACTAAATTTGCAAGGAACAGATTGTGAAATACAAAAATAACCAAAATGATAATTCCCATAAATTAAAGATATCACTCCGCTTAAGAGAGTGAGGAAGAAATGGCAAGGTGTTTGCGATGGAATAGGTGGTGGTTGGTGGTGGTAGAAGAGACATCTTCATGGAATTAATATAGTTTAGCTTATACCGATTGTTTGGGCTGTCTGATTTATGATATTTATAGAAAATTTGTAATACAATGAACTGAATGAAGTATCAATGTTTTAGAAGAGAAACTCAATTTTGTAAACGAAAATTGATCAGATTCAGACCACACATGCAAGTCTCAATCTACGACTTTTGCCCACTTGTAAACTCGATTTCCTCCGTACCCAATGCCAATGTGGAATTAATTCAAAGTGGAACCTTCCACCTCTTTTTGATGTTTCCTTTGAAAAATCATTCTGAAATTTCCACAATCACTCTCAGGCTCACTTGTAGTCTGTACTCTGTACTATATGGTGTCCTACCAGTCTACCATGAATTTAACATATAAAATCAGAAAAAATAAACTAAAAATAAACAAACACAAAACTATTAATTGAAAATAAACAAACACAAAAATCGACAAATTTGCACCGAAGGAGGACAACATCGAAAATATCAAAATAAACATACACATGGTCACATACCTAAACAATTATGAAGGCTGAAATTGGGATTTTGGAACGAGGGAGGAGGACGGCAGTGAAGCAGTGGCGCATGGATGATGTCGTGCAATCACTGTGCTCTGCAACAATGAACAACCAATTTCAAAAAATAGTAAGTGTTTTGGAGTAACAGAGGGGGGACGAAGAGGGTGAAAGCCGCGAAACTACACTGAGTACGAGAGAGAAAGAGGGGGGATGAAAGAAGGAAAAAGGGAAGACCTACCGTGGCTCGCTGCGACGATGGCGTCTCCGATAGTTTGGCCGGCGTGAGGGAGAATGGAGGGAGCGATTTGTGAGCGGCCTGTATGTGTGAAGGAGTGGCCGGGAAGTTTGAAAATGAAATGAAATCAATGTTTAACTTTTTGGGTTTTGTATCTTTTGTTTAATTTTTTAATATTTGAACTTAACTTTTTAGTTTGACTTTTCATTTTACTGATTTTAGTTTAACTTTACTACTTTAGTATTTTAAGTTTTAACTTTTCATGTGTGTGAAAGGTCCTGACTCTGAATTGAAGGAATGATAAATTTTGTTTTATAAAATCAACTCTCCGCTTTTAGTATACTCGGCGTAGGCGGCGATTTTTTCCCCTAAACGATTTTTTGGCCGATTGCATGGAAATCGCGGCGGCAAGGTGGCGCCTAGGCCGATTTTTAGAACACTGGTTAATAAATATCAGACGAAATTTTATTGTACATGCTTGATACTTTGTTGTACATGCTTACACTTAAAAGAAAAGGTTACATGCAACCAATGTATCCACTTAATGGCCAAATTGACACAACAAATTTGGTGCACACTTTTAGAGAACACAAGTCAATGTTATTAAGGAAAGATTTTTTATTGAGTGACCCTAAACGCAACACCTAAAACACTAAACGCAACACCATTTAAAGACTAAAATTCCCTAAATACCCCTACCTACATTTAATTCCCTAAACTAACACCCACCCCACCCCACACTTCCCCGCCCCCCCACACGCTTGGTCTCTCTCTCTCACTCTCTCTCAAAATCCTTCATCTTTCAAAAACAAAATCTCACTAAAACCCTCAACCCAGCTCATAATGGGTTATGATTATAATCCTAATGAAGATGCAACGCTAACAATGATGATTATTTTCGGTGAGTGACCCTAAACGCAACACTTATTGATTTTTATTGTATTTTCAGCGTAATTCGGAAAAAAAAATTGAACATTTCCAAAACATCCGCTAGGTCACGCGGATGTAACTCAAAGTACCGCTATTGACCTGGATGTTTGCTAAAGTACGCGATGCGAGAAGCGGTTGTTTTGTGGTAGGTCCGTTTTTTGTAGCGTTGTTTCTTGTTGGTCCGTTTTTAGTAGCGGATGTTTTGGAGTAGAACCGCTTACTAGCGGGTCAACATGAAGAACCGCTACTATGTAGCGGCTCTTTCAAAGGAATTTTGCCGAATTTTTTTTTCATTATTAAACGGGTAATATGATTTTGTGTTGTTTGTTGATAGGATTACCAGTTCGAAAAACGAGAATCATTTATTTCCTGATGTATCTCATTTTTTTTTGTGACGATGAAAATTTTATTGATCGGAAGCGCGTTGTTAAAAGTGGGTTAGAGATACCACGGACGTTAAAAATATGTACTTTTATGTGTCTAGAAGTAAAAGTCAATTTGACAACACTCGTAAAATTTGGTTGAGTTGTGAGAATGGTGGAAAACCTCATACGATGGTAAAAAGACTTGATGATGTAAAGAAAAATGGTTCAAGAAGTTTCTTTGTAAATTTGAAGTGTATTTGCATAGAAATAAAAGATGATGGTTGAGAGTTAAAGTTAGCGAAGTTTAACAATGCTCATAACCATCCACTTTCAATGGAGAAAATGGCACACTTCGCATCGAAGTTGACAAAGGCCGAGATTGAAAGGGTTGATCAACTTTATAGTGCTAATGTGAAGCAAACAGATATTGAATCTATTGAAAAGGAAAATCGATACTGAAGTTCGAGAAAGCATGTAGAGAATGCTTTGGTAGGTATAAGAAAGAAGAAGATGGGAAATAAATCAAAAATGAGTATTTTTTAGATGAGATGCGTCGACTTGGATATATTTTACAGTTCAGTCAAAACTTGCCCAAAAAACAAAGCTTTATTGGTGATATTATGTTTGCTCATCAGAATTTGAAGAGATGTTAGCCTTATTTCCGAATCGTTACTCATTATGGATTCAAACAAGACTAATAAATATGATTTGCCATTATTGGAAATCATTGGAGTTATCGATGGGGAAGAATTTTTCATGTCGTATTTGCATTCTTGAAGAATGAGAAAAGTGAAACATTTGGTTGGGCATTACATCGATTCGTGCTTTATTAGTTCATGTTCGCCCACCGGATGTCATTGTCACGAGATAGAGAATTGGCTCTCATGAATGCAATACGAGCGTACTTTCCAACGTCTCGGCATATGTTGTGTAAGAGACACATAGCAAAGGATGTCGAGAAGTATGTAAGGAACTGTTGAAAAGTAGGAAAAATCTTTAATATTTATGAAGGTGGATGGATATAGTTAGTCAGGCGAGGAAGAATACCTGAGACATTATCGAGATATGGAAGAAGCGTGGGCAAATATTCAAGCGGTTGTTCGATATGTTAATTCTACTTGGTTGGAGCCCTATA
>CM028379.1:154044864-154266505 GCA_013146195.2 Codonopsis lanceolata
GCAAACAACTTGACAAAATAGAGCGGGGAAATAGGCAGAAGGCGGCAACTACTAACTACTATACAACTAAGTAGTAAGTCTATACTGATATATACTATATACTAAGTTACTAACTAATATAGTACAAGTAACAATGGTAAATGGATCTTCTTCTTCTTCTCAGTAATTTTCTATCACCGCTTTCTTCATCGACTCAAATTCATCTTCGTTCTCATTCACTTCCACCTCATCCTCGAATCAAAATCGTCCTCCTCAAGTTCTCTCCTTTAGAAACATCATCCCTATCAAATCCATCACCCATCTCATTTTCATCATCATATAACCCGGGAATAATCGGTCTTGTGCTTTACTTGCATCACTAGCAAGTAGCACATCGACATCTTTCTCCGCCCTCTTCGTTTGTTCAATAAACGTGAATTGATTGGACATAAACTAGATTGTTTAATCGTGAAACATCTAATCTGTTTCTCTTCTTAGTATGTATCACGTAAACAAAAAAAGAAAAAAGTCACATGTGGTAGAACTTAGAAGTATTTAAGAAAATAGCATATCAAGAATTCAAGATTTTAAATAATAAAGTAAAAGTTAACTTGTTAGATTTCTAACCCCTTCAAATGCACTCAATTTCTTTCACATCGGACGAGCTAGTGGTCAATGACAAGATCCTTGTAGCAATTCTTTGCAAGTTAGGTGTAGCATGACCATAATTTAACCACCAAGTTCTTTGCATGAAGTTTTAAAAATTATAAAACAAATAATGGCTTAAATAATAATTTTATTTAAAGGAAGAATTAAAGGTTTCATATAAAGATTTTCTTTTACGGATCAAAATTGTCGTCATTTACTTCATCCTTTTGCTACAACCGGCTTTCCAAAAACTCATCCTTTTGTCTTATAAATTGGCAACTCAACATTCATAATATGACTCAACAAATCAAAGTTTCCATAACAAAAGAACATCAAGACACTCCATAACTCCATCAAGACAAACTTGATCTAATATAAGATTGGGATCCTTATAATGATAATAAGGATTCAATAGATAACTCATCAAGTGCAACGGGTGTCAACTCTACCTTTCGTCTTTGCATCCATTATCTCAAAGATGGGCTATAGTTTTTGGAATAATTATTTAGAGCATTTTTATATCTTCTTTTGCTCATAGAAGCTCCCCATATAAAAATCCCATTGATGGCTTTCTATCTGCATCAGCAATACGAAGCACCTTAACCAAAGGTGCAAAAACTATCAAGCAAGATGTCACACCATTCCAAAAAGCAATAGACATCACAATATTATAACATGCTTGCCCTTTGGCAGTCTTAGACCATTTGCATTCATCCCACTCAGAGCTACCAAACATTGCCTTCAATTGAGCCTTTTTCTCCACCAAGCTCTCGCAAACTAAGGAATGAAGAAGCAAATCTAGTCACTCCCCGTCTCAATGTCCTCCTTTTTTGTATAAGATCTCATCATGGCTAAGGTCTTATGATGTGCATATATGAAGATAGTGAAAGCTTTGGCTTGTTCAATGATTTTCTTGAACCTGGGTAGTTTTGCAATGCCTTCCAAAATAAGATTAATGGTATGCGTGGCACATGATGTCCAGAAGATTGTTGGCCTTTTCAAACGCAATAACTTTGCCGCTCCCATATTGTTTGAAGCATTATCTGTCACTACTTGAATGACTTTCTCCGGTCCAACTTGCTCTATACATTGATCAACAAACTCAAAAATCATTTCACTTGTATGCGCTATATCCGAAGTTTCCTTAGAAGAATGAAAAATAGTACCTGCCTTAGAATTGACACACAAGTTCATGATACTTCTTTTCTTTCTGTCACTCCAAGCATCGGTCATAAGTGAGCAACCATTCTTTCCCCATTCATCTTCATGTGGCTTTACTTTGACTTTGGTTCTTTCCATCGCTTTTTTCAACAAAGGCTCTCTTAATTCATATTGACTGGGAGGTTTCCACCTTGGTCCAAATTGACCGAGTGCCTCTGTAAAGAGCCTGAAACTGTCGAGGTCAATAGCATTGAAAGATATGCCACATTCATAAATCCAATCAGCCATATAATTTTTCACAGTAAGAGACCTATCTTTCCAAATGACATCCTTTATGTTTCTTTCTCGCATTGTCTTTGCCATATTCAATGAAGCTTCAGGATTGATACATGTAACAAATTTGTCAATTGGACCAAGAGAATGGGGTGGCTTCATGCCTAACACTCTCAATTCATCTTCTTCTTCAAGATTCTTGTCTAACCCCGTTACTTTCACACTATTCATCAAATCTTCTTCATGCCTTTTCAAGTTTCTATTCTTTGATTTTACCTCATTAATAGCATTTTTACACTTCGCTTGATCATCGGTTGAAGCTTTGGCACAAGGAAGTACATTCCCTTTAATGTGTCCTATGCGCTCTTTCATTCTACGAATACCTCCGGACATCACCTTCCCACATAACTTGCATTTGACCCTATCTAAGTTAGATGGATTAGCTAGGATGCCAAATTCCCATCCAACATCATTTGACTTTCGTTTGAGTGATGCCTCGCTCCCACATGAAGGTAGAGATTCACATTGAGTGCTACCGGTGGCCGAAGCACTTGAAGATGCCATTGACCTAAATGGCCAAACAATAAAATCAATATACATTGTACTATAAAGTCAAGGCCCTCCCAGCAGGCCAGCACTAAATTTGAAAGGAATAGATTGTGAAATACGAAAATAAGTTAAATAACCAAAATGATAATTCCATAAATTAAAGATATCACTCCGCTTAAGAGAGTGAGGAAGAAATGGCAAGGTGTTTGCGATGGAATAGGTGGTGGTTGGTGGTGGTAGAAGAGACATCTTCATGGAATTAAATAATTAATATAGTTTAGTTTATACCGATTGTTTGGGCTGTCTGATTTCTGATATTTATAGAAAATTTGAAATACAATGAAATATCAATGTTTTAGAAGAGAAACTCAATTTTGTAAACGAAAGTGATCAGATTCAGACCACACATGCAAGTCTCAATCTACGACTTTTGCCCACTTGTAAATCCTCGATTTCCTCCGTACCCAATGCCAATGTGGAATTAATTCAAAGTGGAACCTTCCACCTCTTTTTGATGTTTCCTTTGAAAAATCATTCTGAAATTTCCACAATCACTCTCAAGCTCATTTGTAGTCTGTACTCTGTACTATATGGTGTCCTACCAGTCTACCATGAATTTAACATATAAAATCAGAAAAAAAAACTAAAAATAAACAAACACAAAACTATTAATTGAAAATAAACAAACACAAAAATCGACAAATTTGCACTAAAGGAGGACAACATCGAAAATATCAAAATAAACATACACATGGTCACATACCTAAACAACTATGAAGGCTGAAATTGGGATTTTGGAACGAGGGAGGAGGACGGCAGTGAAGCAGTGACGTATGGATGATGTCGTGCAATCACTATGCTCTGCAACAATGAACAACCAATTTCAAAAAACAGTAAGTGTTTTGGAGTAACAGAGGGGGGACGAAGAGGGTGAAAGCCGCGAAACTACACAGAGGGCGAGAGAGAAAGAGGGGGGATGAAAGAAGGAAAAAGGGAAGACCTACCGTGGCTCGCTGCGACGATGGCGTCTCCGATAGTCTGGCCGGCGTGAGGGAGAATGGAGGGAGCGATTTGTCTGTGGCCTATATGTGTGAAGGAGTGGCCGTGAAGTTTGAAAATGAAATGAAATCAATGTTTAGCTTTTTGGGTTTTGTAACTTTTGTTTAATTATTTTAATATTTTAACTTAACTTTTTAGTTTGACTTTTCATTTTAGTTTAACTTTAATATTTTAAGTTTTAAGTTTTAATGTGTGTGAAAGGTCCTGACTCCTGAACTGAAGGAGTGATAATTGATAAGTTTTGACTGTTTTGTTTTATAAAATCAAGACTCTCCGCTTTTAGTATACTCGGCGTAGGCGGCGCCTAGCCGCCTAGGTGGCGATTTTTTCCCCTGAACGATTTTTTGGCCGATTGCATGGAAATCGCGGCGGCAAGGTGGCGCCTAGGCCGATTTTTAGAACATTGTTGTTAGGTAAAGAGAACAATCGAATTGCTAGTTAATTTAAGACGGAGGTAAGTCTTTTAACTTTTATTTAAGAAGGGTTATTTGTGAAAATAGTTGAGATAGTGAGGGACTTTTAAAAAAATGGTTGAGATATTTTTCAAAAAATTACTTTTTGACTGCCATTAGCTGTCAGTCATTAAGTCATTTCAAGTGTCAGTTGCCAGACTACAAGTCACTTCACCTTTCAGCCGTCTGACACATCACGTTTTTTTATTAATAAACCTCTTAACCGCCAATTTCAAAATCACTTTTCCAAAAATCTTTAACTCTCAAATCGTCTCTTCCTCTTCTCACTCAAAAACCCTCTCACTTTCCTCGCTTCGTATCTGAAATTATGTGAAGAACTCTTCGATTCTTCTCTCATTCATTTGTATTTTCTCGAATGGTAAGTCAAATCTAACACATAATCATTTATTTGGTTAAAATTTCATCTTTATTGGTTTGGTAATTCAATTTTCCTGATTTGGGGTTTCTCTGTATGGTGAATCTGCCATTGTTAACCGTTGAGGAGATATCATTGCTTCTCTCTCTTTCTTTTTAAACAATTTCCTTTACCTGCTATATTTATTTCAGGATTTTAGTTTGATTACTAAATGTTACTGTCTATTGTGCACATTTCATCTGAGAATATTTCTTTTCTTTAGTAGACTGTTGAAATTCCTCAAATTCTGGGCTCAAATTCCATATATTTTTCCATATTGAGAATTTCATATGCATTACAAAACTTTGCCCTAATTTTTCTTTCAAATTTTTGTAAGCTGGCGTACTTCATCTTCTTCGGCTGTCGCGACACCTACAACTTCTCAAGCTCCGGTTCCTGCAGTTGAAATTCTGAAGCTTCTTTCTACTATGTACCACCCTGGCATGTGCATTGATGCACCCTCAGTGAAAGCCTATGCCACTGGTGTCAAGTTCATTGATGACCTCAACCAATTTGGGCTGCTGCCACTATTTATGCTTGGAGACGCTGATTATAACAACTTATTGGTTGAAGAGTTCTACCAGCGTGTGTCTATCAACGAATCCAGGACCTCCATTTCTGGCATCGTTCGCACTATCTCCATCACCGTCACAGCTTCTCGCATAGCCAAGATCATTGGCGTAGAATTCGATGGCCCCACCAAGCTTACTGCCATTGAGAAGACTTTAGCTTGGTCATATATGCGTGGTGAAAACACCCCTAGGGAGCCACAAGCCAAAATAAAGCGTACACTCTTTGAAGATGATGTCTACTATATTAGCCATCTCTTTGACAAGAGTCTAATTTTCAAGAACGACACTCACGATGTCATGACTGCTGACCACTTGGAGTACACCGCAGCAGTCCTCCTCAACATACGCTTCAACTGGGTCGAGATTATGTTTGACCTTTTATGCGACGCTATAGATGCCGTCAAGGCTTCTGTGTCATAGAAAAGGCCCTTTGTCAGGCTCATCAATGTCCTTCTCCGTAACAACCACGCATTCATCAACAACCTCGTGCCCTTCAAAATCAAGAAGGTTAAAAAGTCCATTCAGTTCACCAACACCTTCATCACTTCCACCCACAAGATGAAGAATGAGAAGCTTGTATAACAAGGGCTTCTACCTCTACCTCTAGTGGCTGCCTTAAATACTCCTTCTCTGGTTGTTCTAAAGATTAATCCAGACACTAATGTGAGTGACTTCATTGCCAAGCAGCTTGATCGACAACTGAAGAAGGTTGCTGCTAAAGCAGATTGTTCAAACAAGTCTGCTGGGGAAACTTCTGCTATTCCTCCTCCTCCCTCCAAGAAATCCAAAAGACAGCAGTCTGCTATTGAGGAGGAGCTTGTTGCTAAGAAGAAGAAGAAGTCTTCTTCCAGCTCTGCTGCTGTTGTTACTGCTCCCCCTTCTTCAACTACTGCTGCTCCAAAGAAGAAGAAGCGTTCTGCTTCGACTGTTGTTCCTCCTGCTCCTTCTCCCATGTCGGATGAGCCTCAAGCTGACGCAGAGCCTACTCCCCTTCGCCCTCGCAAACGTAAGTCCAAACCTACTCAACCTTTTGAACCTTTCATTCCCTTCAATGCCCCTTTTATTTCTCCGGTTTCTTCAACTTCTCCACCCTTTGACTCTTCTCTAACTCACTTTCCAATAGACCCTATTGTTATTGGGGAGGAGCCACCTGATGTGTTAAAAATTACCTTACAAGTGCATAAGACTATTGTAGAATAAAAAGATGGTAGCAAGGGTCGAACCACAGAGAGAACAAAATTAAAAGGGATTTAATCTATACTAATTAAAATGTAATTAAATAAAAAAGAGGTTTTGTTTTGAAATAATTTAAACTATAAAATTTTACTATTAAGTATAATCAATAATTAACTAATTGCAGAAAATAGAAGTTAAACAAAAGTTTATGGATGAGAAGGATCTAAGAATCGGGATTCACTTGTATCGCCTTTTATGTGTATTGGTCTTAAATATCTATCAATTACGGGTTCGTTCACTAGGTAAAGGATTGAGACTTAGTGGTCGAGATTTCCAACCCTTAGTACTCCGCTTTGGCTGTGCTTTCTTGATCTGTCCATACAGTAATTAAGAGTCTATTAAGTACTTTAAGAACTAAAGTGATAAGGAGTCACTCTGTACTCCCCATACAATGCGAACCTAGATCTACCCTTAGCCCGATCAGGCATCAGAGAGATCTATTTATCAATTATGTTGGCCAATGTATACTTCGCGCACGATCATGCAACTAATTATACCCACGAGCCTACACATTCACTAATGTAGCCATTATGCGATAGCTTCAATGCAGACCGATGATAGACTAATTTGATAAACAATAATTTGATAGAATGAAAATTGTATTAACACATAAAACATGATACAAGTTACCTCCAATCCCTAGAATGGAATGGTTAGTTCATCACAGGCGATGAACACAACATATGAATTGATATAAACATCGTCAGTCTTCGATAATCGGTAATAAAATATGAATTACAAAGTGTTTTCCGTCTTGAGAGTGCTCAAGAACGGCCTCTAATACTTTAAATTTCTGATCCTTAAAGCTGTAATGTTAGGGTTTTATTTATACTAGGCTAGAGTTTTTGAGAAAGGACAAAACTGCCCAGGCTAAAAAACGGGGTTGAGCGGTCACTCAACCAATACACCGAGTGATCGCTCAATGACTTTTCTCCGGAGGGTTGCTACTGGATTTTGCGTGCTCGTCCAGGCCTCAAGCTAAGCGAGCGCTCAGGCTTCGTTTCAGCTTTTGGACCTTCTTCTTCCAGCAATTTGCATCCAGGTCCCTGGAAACTTCATATTGTTGCTAAATTGCCCGAAATTCATCCTTTTTCTCGTCCCCCAAATACCAATACATAAATAACAAAAATCATTTTGGAGGGTGACACTATTTACACTCCTCTAGAAATCCATAAACTCAAGGAGACTCTAATGAGCGACTCGACTATGTGGATAAATACAAAAGCTAATAAATGCTAACTAATAAAATAGGAAATAAAGAAAATCTTTTTGTTTTTATTCTCAAGTCTAACAGTGTAAAAATTAACAACAGTCTCAAGCAATGCTCTTCACATGTGTAAGGATTTCTCCCAGTACCAAATGGGTTCACTCTATCATACAAATAGTACTACGATTATTCAAATGTGTGAACTCCCACTCGAGTAGCATATCCAAAATTAGACAGTTTAATCAAGCAAAGCACAACATTCATTCTCCCCATATTTTTGGAAATAAAACAAACATGCACTAAAAAGGATAATCTTCCATCAATACCCGGTCATTTTACGGAAAAGAGAATATTAAGGAATCAAAAATGCTTATACATCCATCCCATGCACTTCCTATGTATGAATACACTGCTTTTATTTCTCAGTTACTTGCAATAGCTAAGATTATGCTAACACATTGGGCTTTACCACGAGGTGTATAAGTGAAGCATGGATCAATTAACATGTATTAATCAAATCAAGAAAGATACAGCATGATAAAGCGGTACTAGATCAATAGGACTTTAATAAGGTTGTAATATAAGGCCTGGGTAAAACGGTAGCAAAAAGAGGGAAAGAAATTCAAAGCGAGAGAAGGACATTGATGAGCCTAATGCAAAATGCATTAGGCTAGGAACTGAAAAGAGAAAGACTTGAGGATAGTTTCCCCCAAACTTGAATTTTGCCATCTATTCAATTTCATGACTGAGTGCCCACTAATCTTTTATTTCTTGCTGGCTATGCCATTTTTCACAATAATTTGCAATCCTTTTAATCTTCTAATTTTTTTGATCTAAATCTTCTCATCTTCTTCACTCCATTTCTTTTTCTCTTTTTTTTTGATAACGGAGAATACAATGAAAAAGATGAACTCATATGAGGATCTTATGTAATGACGATCCATGCAACATCAATTTCCCCACCCAAGTTCTACTCTCTCTAAGGTAGGCTAAAGTGTATAAGCTTTAGGGTTAAGTTAATGTGGGTAAAAGAAATAATGTTGAATGGGGGTCGATGTGTGCTTTTGCACATGCCATTCTTTTTAATTTAGCTCAAAAGGGGACACTAGGGATATAAACATATATAGGTCAGGAAGCTGAAAGGCTCAAATGATCCAAAGATGGCCTAAATCATGTCCTGGTGCCAAGTCATCATGCAAGATTCCATAGAAAATGAAATACAATTATAAACATCACATCCATATATGAAATGAAAAATAGCTCCTAACGTGTTTGACATAAGCCTTCGCTAAAATAGATGTCGGGAAATTAAAGACTAACATGCAATCACGATTCAAAAATTTGCTTGAGATATATTAGTAAGACAATTCCAAAAGTTCTAACTTCTATAAAAATGACCCTAAGTTACAACTCAATGTAACATTCATGTAAAGACAATTACTCATCCTAGTTAGGTGCACAAAACCAATCTCTCGAAGAATGCCATGTGCACTATATGCTAGATAAAAATGTCCAAGTCCTTAAATAATGGTGGGTATGAGTACACAAAGAGGATAATCATAGGAAATTTACACAACATAGTAAATTCCAGAAGGATCGAGGAAGAAGTCATGAGGGTCATAGCATTAATTATCATCGACTTAAATTCCGCACACAGACTCGAGAATAAATTTTTTTAAAAAAATTGAAGGTTGATGCTAATTGGAATAAGGATGGATAAGTAGACAGCTGTGAACTAAAACATCCAGGAAGATCAGAAGTCGGGGTCCAAGGATTCGAGGGCTGAAGATCAAACGAGCCGGATTAATGGTGCCCCTACTATCCTCTCCCCTAACAGATTTGTGGTATTACAGTCTTGTGAGAATACGAGTCAGACTCTGATGAGACTCATATTGAAGCTTTAAATCTGGAGGCCCCCATACTTTGCATGCTAAGTCTCACGCGGGTACCTCAGCTCAAGTTTCCAATGATGGTTAAATGTCTCTTCTGGAATCTCCGGGGAGTGGGCAATGATTCAACTGTTTCCCGTCTTAAAAATCTCATCAACATTCATCAAATTTTGTTGCTCTCCATCAGAGAACCCAAAATTGATAAGTCTAGAATTTCTTTAATAGCTAGGCGTCTTAAATTTCGTTTCTATTTATGTAACGCAGCCAATACTATTTGGTTTCTGGCTAAATCTCATTTTAATTGCCAGGTTATCTATGACTCCACGCAACACCTTACAATTCTTGCGAAGCACTTTACTTGGCCTCAGCCTGTGCACGTTACTTCAGTTTATGCTAAATGCTCGATGTTGGAGCGTCAAGAGCTATGGACTGAACTGATTGATATGTGTAGAGAGTTTGCTCTTTCTCCTTGGTTGGCAGGAAGTTATTTCAACATAGTTTTTGCCTCTCAGGAAAAACTCGGTGGCAATGGTTGGGATAGACAAGGTGCCGCGGAATTTAATGCTTGCCTTAACGCTTCTGGCCTTTCAGACCTCGGTTTTAATGTGAGTCAATTTACTTGGTGTAATAACTGTGATGGCTGGGCAACTATCTTCTAGAGAATTGACATGGCTGTTTGCAACACTAGTTGGTTAAACCTCTTTGACTTAACCTCTAATGACCATCTTAATAAAACTTGTTCAGACCACTCTCCCCTTTTGATTTTCATAACTTATCAAAAAATTACCTAACCTGTTCCTTTTCGTTTCTAGAACATGTGGACATCTCACCATTCTTTTTTAGACGTGGTCAAGAATGCTTGGGACATTCCCTCTGTTGGAAGACCTATGCTTCAGTTTTCTAGTAAACTTAAGTTGGTTAACTTGGCTTTAAAATCTTGGAATCATCAGACTTTTGGTAACATTTTCAAGGCTATCACTCAAGCTGAAGATGAGGTGCTTAAAATGGAAATTGCTTATGAGAGCAATAATGATGTTATCAACCGTGAAGCTCTCCATCAGGCCCAAGCAAAATTAAAGCTCTCCCTTAAACATGAAGAGGACTATTGGCGTAAAAAATCGTACTTGAGATGGCTCAAAGACGGGGATGGTAACACCAAGCTCTTCCACTCTTCATTGAAACAAACCCGTAGCAAGCTTCACATTCACAAAATTAAGGATATGCATGGATCTGTTATTTCCTCGGTAGAAGATATCAAGGCTGCTGTTGTGGATTTCTATAAAGACCAACTCACTGCTTCTAGTATTCAGAATGATGACCTTTTAGACTGCATCCTGAATCTTGTTACACCAGACTAGAATAACATGCTTACTATTTCTCCGAGTATGGAAGAAATTAAAAAAATGGTTTTCTCTCTTAGCGGCGACATCGCTGCTGTTCCAGATGGTTTTTCTGGTAAGTTTTACATCGTTTGCTAGGATATTATAGCGCATGACTTATTCTTAGCTATCTCAGAATTTTTTGCGGGCTTTAGGATGCCTAAGTTGTGGACCAGCACCTCTCTTCTTACCATTCCAAAGAGTAATAATGTTGACTCTTTTAAGGATCTCCGGCACATTAGTCTCTGTAACTTCTGCAATAAGGTGGTTTCTAAGATTATTGCTCCTAGGCTTGCTAGTATTCTTCCTGACATTATTTATGAAAACCAAAGTGCATTTACTAAAGGTCGTTCGATTCAAGATAACTTGCTCCTTGCTCATGAGATGACTCACCACCTTAAGAAGAAAATCAATGGTTCTAATGTCATTCTTAAACTGGATATGGCCAAGGCGTTTGACAGGGTCTTTTGGCTCTTTCTGATTAAAGTCTTACGTAGATTCGACTTTAGTGAAATCTTTATTGACATAATATGGCGCATCGTCTTTGATAACTGTTTCTCGGTGCTGATTAATGGATTTCCTATTGGTTACTTCCACTCTTCTAGAGGTCTTCGGCAAGGGGACCCTCTTTCTCCTTCTTTGTTTATTATTTCTCGCAGAAGTCTTAAGTCAAAGTCTCAACAATCTTCAACATTCCCATCATCGCTTTGCCTTCTCTACTAGTAGTGGCTGCCCTATTGTGTCGCATCTTGCATTCGCAGATGACATTATGATTTTTTGCAACGGCAACAAGGACTCTTTATCCCAGCATCGGAAGCTTCTCTCCAAGTACGAGGAATGTTCTGGTCAACTTTTAAATAGCAATAAAAGTTGCTTTATTGTCTCCAGATCGATCCCGTCCTCGCGTATTAGCACTATCCGTCATCATTTGGGCTTTCAATGTCAGAACCTTCCAGTGACCTACCTTGGTTGTCCGCTCTTCGAAGGTCACAAAAAAAGAATTTATTTGATCCCCTTTTGGAGAAATTGCAGGGTCGCATCAATTCTTGGTACGACTCTTTCTTAAATTAAGCAAGTAAAGTTACGTTAATTAACTCAGTGCTACAATCTATCCTCTTATACCAAATCACTATCCTTGAGCCCCCCCATGGCACGGTGAAGCTCTTGAATAATATTTTGTCCAATTTCTTCTGGGGTTCGATCGATAGCAAACCTAAAGCTCACTGGATATCTTGGAGCAATTGTTGCCATCCCACTGATGAAGGGGGTGTTGGAATTCACGATATTCCTGACATTATTCAAGCCTTTTCTATTCAGTTATGGTAGTGGTGGTTCTCGCTCTTCGTAAAGTCTATGGTCTCTTTTCATGCGACATAAATATTGTTCCAAAACTCATCCTATCTTAGCTTCTTCAAAAAGTTCTTACATCTGGCATTGTATGTGTTTAATCCGTGATACGGCTGAGAGTAACATTAAATGGATTATTGGTCGTGGTTTTTGTTCTGCTTGGCATGATAACTGGCTGCATTCGGGCTGTTTGACAGCCTTTCATAATAGTAATATAGTCCAGGTTCGTGACCTGTTTGGTGCTCCTAATCAGATTTCTCCCGTTGCCCAGAATATTATTGGATCTTTCGCTGCCAACCTCATCCATTCCTTAGGCATTCACATTGCTGATATAGACGATCGGGCCTGTTGGAGCTGCACTGTTAGTGGCAATTTTTCCATTACTTATGCCTGGAATATTTCGAGATATCAACGTCCAAGGACGATTTCTTCCAGATTCATATGGCATAAACTTCTTCCTTCCAAAATTAGCCTTTTCATGTGGCGTTTGTGGAATCTGAAGCTCCCGCTAGATGAAAGCATCATGAAGAAGGGTATTAGTCTTGCTTCGAAATGCTCTTGTTGTTCTTCTCCCTGCATGGAAAGTTTTCACCGTGTTTTTCTGAGCAGCCTGTTGGCTCAGGAAGTTTGGGAAGCCTTTTCCCAATTAGGAGTTATTGCTATGGTTTTTAGCTCTATTCATGAAGCTTGCTTTGCTTGGTGGTTTAGTTCCAAAAACTCCTCTGTCCACTCTATTATGCCTTCTATCATTTTTTGGAAGTTGTGGAATCATCGTAACAGCGGTGTTTGACAGTGTGGGGGGCTCTCCTTTATCCCTGATCAATAAAATTAAAAAGTTAATTATCAATATTCTGATTGGAGCTGGTTTCTCTATTTCTTGTCTTGGTTTCTCTATTTCTTGCGGTTGTTGCGGCTGTAACGACTTGTTCCCTCCCCAACTGAAGTTTGGATGATTCTTTCGTCCAAGATTATATGAATTTGAGAAAGGGTCATTTCTTTGACGCGATGGATATGAATTCATCGAGTTGACCTGTTCCAGAAAAACAGACATATTCCCACTAGAGGGACATCTATTAGTAGCATGAGAATTATTGCCACAATTAGGATATGATTCATATGAAAATTTTAAATTGGCAGCAGCCATCATCACTTCATAAGCTTCTATTTTAGCATTAGCCGTGGCTAACACATTAGTTTCATCAACATTATAGTTTATCTCATAAACCATTTTTGCTTTACCTCTCACACTCTTTTGTCGCGAATTTAATCCTAACATTTAGAATAAATCGTGGGCGTCAATTCGTGAATCGACCCTCCCGCATCATTATCTACCATAGTTTGTTAGTGAATTAAGAGTGAGTCATAAAATTGGTTTATCAAAACATCTTGTGGAATATTATGATGGGGATAATCTATCAATAAAGATTTAAAACAATCCCATGCTTCATGAAAAGATTCACTTTGCTCTATTGCAAAACACATGATTTGTTTTCTATGATTAGAAAGTGAAACATGCTGATAGAATTTAGAAATAAACAAATCATATAATTCTTCCAATGTAGATATGCTTTTAGGTGCTAAAGTCATAAACCACCTTTTAGCAGCATCTTTTAAAGTGCATTGAAGAAAACACATTTTAAACTCATCTTCTGTCAATCCTCCCTTAGGGAAAGTCTCGACCATATGACAAAAATCTTGCATAAAAGATAATGTATTTTCAATAGGTAAACCGTGAAAAGATGAGAACATATTATAAAAATGTCACTTAAGTTCAAAATTCTTAACTCGGCCAGGCAAGACTAAACACGGGGGTGAAAAGTCGATATTTGGACGAGTATAATCTCTCATCGTCCTCGAGGCTTCAATTTCTTCCCTTGCAGCCACAACTGCTTCAGCGGGAGCAAGTGGGTCTTCTCTTTGATTTCTTTGATTTTCAGCCATTGGATTATTCTATTCTACTGGGGGATTCCTTCCTAAATTATTAATATTATCGTTAAAATCCGCCAGAGTGAGATTCAACGATCGTCGACCGTGCATACAATGCACAATCAAATTCAACAGGAAATTAATTAAGACAAGTAGAATTTTTTTTAAAAAATATTTTAACTTGCAATAAATGGAAAAGATTAAAAAAATTTAATTTACTATCTCCTCGGCAACGGCGCCAAAAACTTGGTGTGTTAAAAATTATCTTGCAAGTGCACAAGACTATTGTAGAATAAAAAGATGGTAGCAAGGGTCGAACCACAGAGAGAACGAAATTAAAAGGGATTTAATCTATACTAATTAAAATGCAATTAAATAAAAAGGGGTTTTGTTTTGAAATAATTTAAACTATAAAATTTTACTATTAAGAATAATCAATAATTAACTAATTGCAGAAAACAAAAGTTAAACAAAAGTTTATGGATGAGAAGGATCTAGGAATCGGAATTCACTTGTATCGCTTTTTATGTGTATTGGTTTTAAATATCTATCAATTACGGGTTTCGTTCGCTAGGTAAAGGATTGAGACTTAATTACTAGTCGAGATTTGCAACCCTTAGTACTCCACTTTGGCTGTGTTTTCTTGATCCGTTCACATAGTAATTAAGAGTCCATTAAGTACTCTAAGAACTAAAGTGATGAAGGAGTCACTCTGTATTCCCCACACAATGCGAACCTAGATCTAACCTTATCCCGATTAGGCATCAGAGAGATCTATTTATCAATTAGGTTGGCCAATGTATACTTCGCGCACGATCATGCAACTAAGTATACCCACGAGCCTACACGTTCACTAATGCAGCCATTATGCGATAGCTTCAATGCAGACCGATGATAGACTAATTTGATAAACAATAATTTGATAGAATGAAAATTGTATTAACACATAAAACTTGATACAAGTTACCTCCAATCCCTAGAATATTAATGGAACAGTTAGTTAATCACAGGCGATGAACAGAACATATGAATTGAAATAAACATCGTCAGTCTTCGACAATCGGTAATAAAATATGAATTACAAAGTGTTTTCCATCTTGAGAGTGCTCAAGAACGACCTCTAATACTCTAAATTTCCGATCCTTAAAAACTGTAATGTTAGGGTTTTATTTATATTAGGCTAGGGTTTTTAGAAAGGACAAAAATGCCCAGGCTGAAAAACGGGGTTGAGCGGTCGCTCAACCCATACACTGAGCCATCTCTCAGTGACTTTTCTCCGGAGGGTTGCTATTGGATTTTGCGTGCTCGCCTAGGCCTCAAGCTGAGTGAGCGCTCAGGCTTCTTTTCAGCTTTTGGACCTTCTTCTTCCAGCAGTTTGCATCCAGGTCCTTAGAAACTTCATATTGATGCTAAATTGCCCAAAATTCATCATTTTTCTCAACTTTAACATGAAACTCATAAAACACTAAAACTCATATCAAAAGCTTTAAAAACTCGCAAAAAAACACAATCTAAGTAAATTTGGAAAGCCACTTTTGGTGGGTTATTTCCATTATTTGCTCATCTCCTTTTATATATGTATAGATGTGAGATTCCTTACTTCCTTCTTACACAACTTCCTCATTCAACTTTTATTGAAACAAGTTTCCAACAATTTGTGTGTGTTACTATGCATGTAAACGGTTCGAAGAAATGTCCAAATATGAACTTGTTCATTGTTGGATAACTTTTTGAATCACGATGCATCGATTTGGATTTAGTGCTAGGTGAAAAAAATTCTTCAAAATCATGCATCACAATTCATGTTAGTAATATTTTTTAATACAAGAGTAAATCTCGATGCACAATTTAGAATTGCGATGCAATTATTGGAATTGGAATTCAAATGCAAACTGTGCATCGATTTGCATTCGCGATGCAACTCTTGAAATTGCGATGCGTCAATTTAGAATTAGAATACAAAAGAAAGTTTTGATACCCAATTTGGATTTGCTATGCATAAATTGGATTTCCAATGCAGAAGTTGGAATTGCGATGTATCAACTTGGAATTGCGATGCAGCGTGTGTCTCTTCGAATTTCATTAAGGATATACTAATTCTTTTGCCCTAAAAAATGTCGTCTACCGGTTAAAAAAATATTGAGTATTGTAACGGTCGAAAATATTGAAAAATGGACCGGCCGGTTATCACCCTTTTAAACAAAGTATATAGTCCATAACACAAGTAATATCTAACATTTTACGATAAGAATAACGTAACTTTCTCAAAAATTATTCAGGGTGCGTTTATATATACCTTCGTGCATATATGATTATTTTTTTGTTTCATTGTTTCATTCTTCAGTTTCTCACTCTTTCGTCTCACAACTCACGTTCTTTCTACCTATCTCCCTCTTTATTATCTTACTTCAATCTTACGAAGTCAAGGGAAAAAATGAGTTTTTTTATCAGAATTTTTTTTTTAAATTCGCATAGTATGTTGTTTAGAACGAGTGTCATAATCATATGAAAAACTGAATAAGGACTAAAATCAATCTTTAGGTCACGAGGATCCCTCATGGGGACATATTAACGAATTAGAACTGTGAGATTAATAATCTTCAAGGTTTCCAAGACCGACTCAACCTTGGGTCCTTGAGAATTGAGATCCCAATCAGGTGAGAACCGGCTCAACTTTGAATTGGTTGTTGCACAGTTGCAGTTCCCTAAAGTGAGTCATACCTTGAGGATGTAAGTGCTCAACTGGTTAGTATTAGACCGGTTCCCAATCAAAGATGGGTTCAACTACCGAATGTTTTGATCATTGACGTGCACGTCAAGAATTTAAATTTGTGAGATAGTGACATTGTGTGCATTATAATTGACCACCTAATATGACCAGCCACCAACTTTGTAAATGAACTTTTAGGTGAGTCTATCGAAAGTCTAAAGATTCTAAACCAAGTACTTAGCGTGGAGGTAAATATTTTAATTAACAAGATTTTGTTTATCCATCTTCCCTGGATTTCAAGATTCAAATAATCACTAAATTAAACTCCACCAAATTTAGAGCCTACACTATTTTTCCTAATATTACAAAATACTCCTTTCGTTCTGGGTAAATAGTTCTCATTTGAAAATTAATTTTTTTAGAAAATATCACTATTAGTAGGTCATTAGTAATAAAATAATACTTTCATACCTTAATTTTTTTAAGTGGATTTTTTAAGTGAAACATCTCAAAATAGAATAGTGAATTCTTAGCTCGGAACGGAGAGAATATGCGTTATGTATTTTATTTTAGAACGTTATTCTACAATAAGTGTCTCCTTTCTATTTTGAGAAAATTTTAAAGTACGTAAATCTATATCTATATATTTATATAATGACAGATGTGATTTTAGCACTGCCAAAATTCATTAAGCTTCACTCTATTTTTTTCCTCAATTTAATTACTCTACTTGATTTCGAAAATCAATAAGGTCACTAGAGTCATTTATGTTAGTTAAGTTGGATGCAAATCTTTGAAAAGACAATAATGCACTTACCTTTGAAAGGTGTGTGTGCAAACTCATGTCACACAATGGAGAAAGCACTTTGAATGCTACTACTAACTATATATTCTAGGGTTTTGCTACTGACCCCCTTCTACCCGTCAGCTACCTCCAGTTAGTCTATTGCAGTCTACATCTCCCATGTTAGGCCAGGGGAAAAGAGAAAAATGAAAGAAAGAAGATAGACGAATTGGAAGCTATTAATTCGCATCAAGAAGTTGTAACGACTGGCATAGTTAAACCAAGAAAGAATTCTATCACTCTTACCGAAGAATTGGAGTTCTAACTTCAGAAAAAAAAAAGAAAAAAAAAGATCTTAAGAATCCAGATGTTAAAACTAGGTAAAAGTCGTAGATAGTGAAGGATTCAATTCATATTGCATTTGGTACATATCATCTAAAGGACAAGTTGATGACAACAAATCGTTCCCAACATTCACAATCCTCTCCGCCATCCTTCTTCCCCATTCAAATCTCTGCCTGCTCAGCATCTCTCGTTCTTAGGCGGGGACAAGATTCGAACCTGTAGTCTTCAGGTCATGAGCCTGATGAGTTGACCAATTCCTCTACCTCGCTCCTTCTCGATTCTTCCCCATCTCCTCCGGGCGCAGCACGGTACCCACTAACCCCAATTCTAGTTACATATCTAACCCTAACCATAACCCAATTTCAGTTGTTAATCCCAATTCACTCTCAAAACCCCTATATGAACTCTAATGCCAATCACTTTCTCTCTCCTTTTGCACCCAGAAAGCGTAAGACGAGGTATATCACATAATACAGTGCCTTCAAAAATTTGGTATACAATGTACCCACTTCCTGAGTCAATTCTAATCATGCGTAACCTAATTATTTAACACAAACTGCACTGTTATATTTGATGAGATAATTGTAATAAATATATGAGCCACATTTGAAGCTTTGACTGCCTTAAGTTCTCGGTTTCCGATTGATATACTTACTGGGGAGGAAATAGATGCTGAAGTTGTTTTTTGTTGTGGGGGAAAGCGAACAAGTTGATAATATATGAGATAGGAACTATATCCTTATCTATATATCCATCAAATTGGTTTCCTGCCAACAAATAGTGTCGTGGAGACACATTGACTCCTGGTAAACTTCACAAATAGAAATTATGTTTGAGAGGAGAAGGAGACCCTCAAACCCCTCAAATTGAGTAAGGGTATTTTGGATTTTCCTAAAAAAATTAAACTCTCTATTCAAATATATGGATGGAATGATGAACGTGCTAATTATGTGAAAGTAAAGTGATTAAATTGAGGGGAAAAAAAAGTAGAGCGAGCTTAATGAATTTTGGTCGAAAGTAGAGTGACCAAATTGATAGTTAAACCATACTTTTATTGACTTTATCTTCATAGATTTATCAAATCTTGAACATACAAGTATATATCTTTCAAATCGTAAACAAATCGGAACAAGATAACTCCTTTATAGCCTAAAATTAGTTGCGGTGTAAAGAAATCTGACTTTTAAAATTTGTTTGCTTTCCTAGCTACGAAAATCAACTTTAAAGAAATACAATTTTCTTAAAACCATAAACAATTGAAATTTTGTTTGAATCCAAGTAAAACAAGATTACTAACACAAGTACGGATTTTTCAACACAGGGCTCCTTGTGGAAAGCAAGTGTATAAACATTTGCCAAAAAGGGTTAGAGGAAATGCATAGACGTCGAAGAGATTGGGGTGAGAATCGGTTAGGATTTGAAGTATAGGGAGGGCAAGATGAATGATGCTAGGGGCAGAAGAATTTATGTATGGAAAGGGTAGATATATACTAGATTTTTAATTTGGGTCAAATTGGACTGAGTTTCTTCAGGAAAAATTATGGGAAAGTTCTATTTTTAAAGTTTTCAATCGTTTTACACTCTTATATTTTTTTCGTAACTAGAAAAAAAGTACTTTATGTATTGCAATACACAATTCATCTGATTGAACATCACGATGCATGAAAGGCAAAATTTTAAGAAATATGATTGTACGAGTATTTTATGTGAGACAAATTTTCTTGACCCGATATATTATGTATTGATAGATTGAGTTGTGAGAGAGTGGAATTTTATCTTACGAATTAAGATATGTAAGACGATCTCATATGAGATCTTTTCAAAATCTATATTATAATACAGCTTGGATTACACATGTGCAATTGATTGGGATAAAGAGAGGTTGAGATCAATTCATTTACCGATATCCTACGGTCTCAATTTCATCTAGATTTCACATGTGCGAAAGGTAGTTATGCAACCCCTCTCCAACTCCCCCACTTCTCCCTAAAGATCTCTAACTTCCCCTCTTTTCTTTTTAATTTTTCTTTTCTTTTATTTGTTTAATAATGAACAAACTCTTAAAAAATTCTAAATATGCAACTCAATTGACATGTCAACTCAATTGTAAAATTAGGGAGGAAATCCTCTCCAATCCCTGCACCGACCCTATTTCTGAAAAAAAAAAAAAAAAAGCAAAGGTTTTATCTGGTAGGAAAGGAGAGTATAGTGTACTGTCTCACTAATCTCCTACCTGTCTAAAATTACAATAAGGTACAAAATTCCAAAATACCCAGCAGTGCTGACACAGTTAAAAATCTACACCCAGTGTATGTTATTATGGACTTGAAATGACATCAGTTTTGATGCCTCGAAGGCGGCATCAAAACTGTTGAGTTATTGTAATAATTTATATCTCGAAGACGGCTTCAAAACTGTTGAGTTATTGTAATAATTTTGGACGACTAAATTAGATGCTCATGACTCTTAAGAAAAATAATTATTTTTTATGTTGTCTTATTTACAAAGTTAAGAAAAATACCAAAATTTTAAATTGAAAAATAGTCAATTTAAATCAATAAAAATACCAAAATTTTAAATTGAAAAATAGTCAATTTAAATCAATAGAAGTCAATTTAAAACATTCTTCCGATTTTTAAAAATATCTAAAACACAATTTATTGAGTTTTTCTTTAGGTGGCTTGGGTTTTAAGTAATAAGTATAATTACTAATTTGGAATTCTTCCGATTTTTTACGTTGTTAATAATATGTATAAAATATAAAATACACTTTTCATTAAACACATAGTCACTTTTTTATACTAACATAAAAAAGAGATATTAATTGTTTAGTGTCTATCTTCCACAGTAAATCTATAACATAAAACATGTTACGCGGTTAAAAAAAATTAAAAAATTAATACCCTTGGTGTATGTGTTAAAAAAGATATATTTTAACGAAAGATTATTAATTGTATAAGGGCAAAGCTGGTTGTCCTCCTCAAATTTATAATTTTATTTCTATTAATAAAATTTAACAAGGCATCGCCTCTGTTTTCTTAAATAAAATTACAAATAAAAGTTTTAATTTTTTTTCTCCACCGTTGAATAATCATAATGTTTTAATTGATTATCTAGAGGTCTTCATTTTCAATTTGTTATTTTAGACTTTTTTGAAACATGATTAAAACATATATTGATTTATTTAAATATTGACACCCTCCAGTACTGACGTCCTTCCCTACTCGCGCCGTGCCATAGGCACGGGCACAAAGACTAGTATGAATATATTTCGAGTTCGTCTAGGGAATATGTTACGATCGGATTACATTGTAATTTATCCATGATTTCCAACAAAGTTAAACTATTAACTCTCGAGTCGCAGTCAACCAACTTCTGATGACTTAATTGGCTCTTTAATTTGTTCATAATTTATGTGACGGCGATAGAAAAATGAACAGCCTCGATCGATCGGTATACTTTCGTGGGGAAGTTGAATTAAGCCAAGCTAATTAACTAAGATTTCGTTTTCTTCATGAAAAATAACTTCTGAAAAACGTTTTCATCACTTTTCGGTGTTTGATAACCTTACGAAAATATAGTTAAGATAAAAACTTTTCCAGATCAATGAAAATAAAGCATTTAATGACTTACAAATTCAATTTTCGTAAGTTATTTTTCAAATGTTGGAGCACCCCTCTACCCCTTCCACAATTACACATTTACATACACCGACACATACAATATTTCACTTAACAAATAAATTATTTAGAAATATAAATTGACTTTGTGTACACTATATATAAATTATGGAGTAATTTTTAATAAATACTCATTACGGCCTAAAATTAGTGTCCACTATATTATTTAGGAAAGTCCAAACATTATCTATTTTCTTTTTTAAAACGTTTTTTCATATCAATTATCAATTTTTTATTTATATTTGTGAAATTGAAAAAAGATGGACCTTATTGATTTAATACCACTAATGATAAATTGAAGGTAACTAAAAGAAAATTACTTAAAGCTCAACATTATTTTATATTCAATAGGGGCATTAATATTAAATTTATTTATTTATTTATTCATATATTTTTTCGTAACATTTCTTGTGCGTTTGTGAAACACTCAAAAATGGTTTGCGATATATTTTCAAAAAGATTTACCAAACACCTGAAAATGAAATCTATTCATTTTTAAAAAATTATTTTCTAAAGATCATTTTCCATAAAATAAACGGATGTAAGGCTCCGTTTATTTCACGGAAAATGATTTCCAGAAAATGATTTTCGGAAAATGATTTGTGGAAAATGAAAAGATTTCGTTTTCATGTGTTTGGTAAATCTTTTGAAAATATGTCAGAAAACATTTTCGGGTGTTTGACAAACGTACGAAAAATGCTACGGAAAACAATATATGAATAAATACAAAAATGTATTATATTATTAATGTTCATATTGAATATAAAATAGTGTTGAGATTTAAGTAATTTTCCATTAGTAACCTCAATTTATCATTAGTCATGTCAAATCAATAAGGTCCATCTTTTTTCAATCTTAAAAATACAAATTAAAAAATTGACAATTGATATGGAAAAAAAAACTTTTTAAAAAAGAAAATGAACAATATTTGGGACGTCCCTAAATAATATAGTTGGCACTAATTTTAGGACGTAATGAGTATTTATTAAAATTATAATTTATAAATAGTGTACACAAACTCCATTTATATTTCTAAATATATTTATTTATTGAGTGAATGTGTACTTGTGGAAGAGGCGGAGAGGTGCTTGAACTTTTGGAAAATAACTTATGAAAAATGAATCCGTAAATCATTTTTCAGAAAAGAAGGCTTCATTTTCCGTTGACTCAGAAAAACTTTTACGTTGACTATATTTTCCTAATATTACTAAACATCAGAAAATGAGAAAAATATTTTTCATAAGTCATTTTTTATGAAACAAACGAGTCTAAATGTTGAACCGGATGGATTTTCGATACCAAGTCAACATAAACGACAACAACGCACAAGACCAGCTGCCATAACTAATGTCCGTAAAGAAAATGTCTTTTTAGACTTTGAGTATCTTTTGAGTGGGAACTCCAATTAGATTCTTGCTTCCCATTTACACTATACTACACAAGACTAATAATCAGATATGTCAAGTAAGACAATTAAAGAAATGGGAATAAGCTTTAATTTTCCCAAAGTAGCGAAAACGAGAAGATTCTGTTTTCGTTTAGGCTTAGGTGCCTTTAGATTTAGATATATGTATGTATGTATGTATACGTAGACACACACACATGTATATTTATTGTTTTAACAATTGATCCACAAAATAAATGTCGTTTTAAGTTTTCAATTGATGATTTTTTTTTTTAAATTTATCATTTGTTTCTCCCAAGTCCCAATAATTAAATCATCTTTATATTTAATCCAGTAATACCCACATAGATTACATTTGTGAATTGTACTTCTCAAATTATTTATAATGATTAATAAAAGGAATAATTGTAGTTTTTATGACAGCAATTTGAAAGATTTGCATTGGAATTTAATGTAAAAATTAAAACTTATAAGATGTTCATTGAAATATATATATATGATTAGTCTGAAAAGAATTATAATAAAGTTGCTACGCGGACACTGAGAGGTAAAAATAGATTTTGTTTTAATAATAGTTATAAGTATTTTATCTTCTCTTAATAACTATTTTCTCTTAATTTATCTTTTCAACTACTCTAAATTATTTATTTAATACAGTGTGCAGCACATTGAGGGTGAGGACTGAGGAGGAACGGTTATTGAATTGAACACATGACGAGTTGACGACCACATAATTAATAAATTAATTAAATTAAAAACTAAAACGAGCTTTTTAGGTCATCCCTTCCCCTCGTTGCCTTGCTGGTTTAAACTTTTGACCAAATATAAGTGCAAATGGCTGGTGGACCACTGCATATATATATATATATATATATATATATATATATATATATATATATATAATTTGATAACACTTAGCTAATTATGCTTTTTCCAATATTGTTTAAATTATCTCTAACATATATTAATTGTGATTTCAGGATCGATCGTTTGTTTGTCGATCTTTTAAACAGTTATGGCAGGTTTGCTCTGCCTCGTTTTATATACTCTATCATTTTTGGACAGAGAGTCCCGTTTGAAAATTGAAATTTTTAAATAAATGAAACTTTTAGTAATCATTAAGTAATAAAATGATATTTTTATATCTTAATTTTTAAAAATTGATTCTTTAAATGAAATATTCCAAAATAAAACAGTAAACTCTTTACTTGAAAGTGGAGGAGTATATAATTAAACACCAATAGGTTCTTAATTTCTATGCAGATTATGAAAATGAGAGTCTTTTTGGTGAGTGCTGATAACTACTTCTTTCCTTCGGGCAAAAAATTAACTATTTTATTTTAAAATGTTTCATTTAAAAGGTTTATTTTAAAAAATTAAAACATAAAAAATTTATTTTATTACTAATAAATTACTAAAAATATTATTTTTCTTAAAAAAATTGGTTTTCAAACAAGAACTCTTTATCCGAAACGATGTGTTGATAACTTGATCATGACATGTGCAGCTATACGCCCGAAAATGATGAGTGACAATTGACAAGACTCGAGAACCCGTATAGTACTATTGTTTCATGTGCCATTGTTGAAGGATTCTCCGCTAATTATGGTGATCAACAATCATACTTTAATTTGTTCCTAGCTATTAGTACTTTATATTGGGACTATATAAAAAAAAAAACACTCCCTTTGATGGATCGTACTATATATGTATATAAAGGGTGAAATTAAGCGCCACCGTCCAACTTATTAAGATTATTACTTTCTTGTGATTGGAAGAAATTAAGGTCCAATAAGGAGAAGTAGACATGGCGTGGTATTGGTCTGGCTCAGCTTCTTCTGTGTTGCACTTGCACATATAGTTTGGAGATGAGCCGAATCAATATCACTCTTGTATGCATGCCTCTTTAAGATGGAGCCGGCCTCGCCATCTTTTCCCTTTTTCCGATCGAGCTTTTTATGACATCTCAAGTCAATTATTGTACGTTCTCACTCCACGGTAACAGTAAGGTCAGTTCTGTTTAGCATCTTCAATTCTTCATAATATCATTACTTTTTACCCTAGCTTCTTGGTAATTTTCACTTTTGATCAGCTTATATATAGCTAGCTAGGCTTGATATTACTGCTGAAAAGCGGTTGGAGAGATATATCATAATATCAATCACTTGTTCATTTTCAAGTTGATATAGTATCTAACAACGCAACACCTTAAATGCAAAGTCTTGTCCATGTAATTAGTGGCAACTTGTTCTGTTGTTTTCCTTAATTGATAATCTTCTTCAAGTATATACAAGAGTGATATATTAATTAGATATATTATATTTCAAGCGGATTAATCTTTTGCACTAACTAGATCAACGCCTTGCTTTGTTTCTTGCATGCCTCTTAAACTTGTGCAGTAGCCTAATTTCCGGGAACAGAAAATGGTGAAAAACTTGCCTGGATGATGATTGACGGAACTGATCAGACAAATTGTGGAAACATGTCGGGTCCATGCAACGTTATCATACAAACTTTGCAAAATAGAAAACAAATAAGTAAACATATCGCTCATGGTAATCATACACTGTGCAAGCAAGTTTTGCACTTAATTAATTATTAACTAAATATATGAAGTATTCAAAAAAAATTCTCTTTATATATAGGGTTAATCGCACAATTGGTCCCTAACCCTTGACTTTGGCCGATTCCAGCATTAGTCCCTTAAGAATTTTTCGTCATAATTGGGTCCTAAAAGTTTTAAATTTTCACAACCTTAGTCATTTTGTTAGATGTCGTTAAAGAATTACCGTTAAGTTGTCTATGTGCCTCCTGCATGCATTTAGTAAAACTAAAATAAAAGTTTCTCAAGGGGGATTGATCTCTCTTCCACTCCTCAAACCGACCAGATTCTTTCGCTCAAATTAATTTGAAAAACCAATCTATGTAGAATGTAAAATATGTTGTAAGTGAAGCCTATTTAATAACCAAAAATAAATCTGGGATAATTCCTAGAGTTAACTATGTGTTTTACCAATTTTTCGTTTGCTGCTATCATTGTAGTATTATTAGCTGGGTCATTGCTTGGGAGGATGAATTTTTATGCTTGTATGGTTTTTGTTCCTCTGTGGCTAATCGTTAACATCGTCGAAGCCTACACAATTTGTGACGAGATATTTATTGCTGAGTATATCACTAATTTCTTAAATCGAAAACCAACACGATGGACAGTAGTAACATTCGAGCTCGCGTTTTTGTTCCGCGACCCTAACTTTCCTTAACTCGTCGAGCCGTGGAACATCATTGGCGGCCGCACCGATACTGGCACTGGAATCGGTATGGATGTCTAGGCATTTGGCTTTACAGTGACTGATGGGAGGTGATGGAAGCGGAGCTCTGTTAGCATCTTTAACGGCGACGGAGTCCCAGCTCTTTGTCTCGTACCGATTGCGTACAGGCGTTGTGTGTGTATTTTGAAGTTACCCAAAAAATAATTTTAAAAAATGAGAGGTGAGAGAGAGGGAGATGGACACAATCTGGAGAATGTTGGATTGTGTAATTGTTGTGTGGTCAGTTTTCTTCGATCCTTGTAAGCAACACTGCAACACCCGTAATACGTGGATTCGGTGAACTCCAAGGATCTGAAGAGGAGCAATATGCAATACATAATATACTTCTCGGTCTAATGAAGTTGGATGAAATGTATTTGACTGTCAAACTCAGGGCCGGCCCTAAGGGGTAGTTGGAGGAGCTACCGTCCTAGACCCTATTTTTTAGGGTCTTAAATGTTTGGGTACTACCTTGTATTTAATATATACTAGTATTTGTGTCCGTATCCATGGCACGACGCGAGTAGGAGAGGATGTTAATATTGAAGAGTGTCAATATTTAAATAAATAAAAATATGTTTTACTTATGTTTCAAAAAGAATCTAAATTTTTTCTGTATAGTGACATACAGGTATTCCAGCCCAAAGTGTTTATAAATATGTTCAACAAAGAAAATTCAAACTTACAAAATAACCAATTTAAAATTAACACATTTCAGTAATCAATTAAAATAACATAATCATCCAACAGTAAAATAAAAAGTAAAAAATTACTTTTGTAAGCAAAATCAATCATCAAATATTGTTATTTAAGACAAAAAGAAAATTAACATGTAGAAATATATTGTTTTTTTTTCAATAACTATGTACACATTCACTCCATTAGAATATCGAAAACTATGTACACATTCATTTTACAAAATTGTCATACTTTATTTTTTATCTTAACGTAATATTTTAATTTCAAAAAATCAAGCTACATCCATTGGAATATCGAAAACTTTTATCGATAAGTAACAAAATGTAAATATAAATTTTTACCCGTAATTAACTTTTAACTAATTAATTTAAATAACATTAACTTTTACCACTAATTAATTTAAATCAAATTTGCCGCATACTCATTTTCCTACTAAAATGGATTTGTCTACTCCACCTTGAAAGACATTTTGTTTTTTTCTTCCACTGTTCCTCTTATCCAAAACGTGATTCAGCTAATAAAATGGATTTGTGGAGTCATGATTTTCATTTTCATTTCTCACATGACAGTAAAGTGAGTTTATGTGCTACTCTATAGTCTATAATAAATAGTAATTGATTGAGATAAAGGTCGGTGTAAAATGGACGAAGCAATTGACTTTTCTTCTTTTCCCTTTGAGGGTTTGATAATAAGGAGTTTCAAAAAGAATGAATAAACAAAAAATCAAAAGATCTGGACTCAAAATTAATCAGTTGGATCTAAGTTACTCGTAACTTATTAGTGCATAGAAAGGGAGTAGAGATTAAAGGATGAGAGAGAAAGAGATAGTGGATGAGAGATTAGAGGATGAGAGAGAAAGAGATAGTGGGAGAGATAAGGATCGTGTTAAAAGCGGTTATCGGTAAAATGAAATCCTGGCCATTGATTGTGTTTCGTAAAAACAAATCCTGGCCGGTAAATAGCTTTTTCAAAAGATTTAATCCTGGCCGGTAAATAGCTTTGTTAAAACTAAATTCTGGCCGGTAATTAGCTTTTCATAACCTACCGATCTGTTTTATATAATAGATATATTAGGGGAAAATTCTAGCCGAACCCTTTTTTAAAGTTTTTAATCCCTAAAGTCTATCGTTTTTTTTCAACCGTAAAAAATTACTTTTTTCGAAATATTGTTTTAAAAATATCATCGTCTTCTTTAACAGCTCCGGCAAGACACTTTAGATTCGAAAATTATGATTGTTCGCAACGAAACGGGGATCAACTTGCCTGGTCAAGTCACGAAGGTCGAGGGGGCAGCGCCCCTTCGTAGGGGTTCGAGGACAACGCCCCCGAAAGGTAAGCAAGTTTTTTGATTCATGAAATACGAAACTATATTGAATCTGTACTAGGTTGAAAAAATTTCAGTTAAGACGAAGGCAGAGAAAGAGGAGGAAGAAGAAGGCTTACGACGGAGGAGATGGAAGAAGCAAGTGGAGGACGTGGTATGGTTCTTTATGATTTTGTATCGCGGTTCAAAAATTAATTGATTAAAATTGATGAATCGTGGTACAAAAATAGACTAGCAATTACATTATTGAACCGCGGTGTAATAATTGATGCACTAAAATTGATGAATCGTGATACAAAAATAGACTAGCAGTTACACTATTGAACCGCGGTGTAAAATTAATTCAATAAAAATTGATGAATCGTAGTTCAAAAATAGACTAGCAGTTACGCTATTGAACCGCTGTGTAAAAAATAATGCGATAAAATTGATGAATCGCGGTGCAAAAATAATGACCTCCGTAACGCGCCTATGGTTCATTAAATGTATCGTAATCATTTTGCCACCAAAAGTGATTTTTTCCGATTGAAAATAAAAATGGTGTACTTTAGCGATTAAAAGTTTCAAAAAGTGGACTGACCCGTAATTTTTTCTATATATTTTAGTGTCAAATATATTTACAATTGATTGCCTTAACCCGGTGGTTAAGACATCCATGAATTAAGCTAGATGTCCTACGTTTGAATCGTTGGTTGTTACTTATTTTAGTCTGTAAAATATATATAAGTTATAACGTGTTGATAATTTTAGTGTAGAATAGATGATTCAATGGTTAATATACTTGGTAGATTATTATTATTATTATGAGAGATGAGAGATCTTAGGTTAAATTCTTTCTATAAACTTTTTACTTTTCGTTTTCTCAATACTTTAAATGATTTTATTTTCATAAAAGATCCCCCTTTTTTTTCGCCAAGGGCCTCTCGAAACCTTAGGGTCGGCCCCGGTAAAAAAAAAAAAAAAGTGGAGATGGGGGGCTGTTGGACGGGCATGTAAGAATTGGGGGATGCTGCTCCTAGCCAAAACATTTGAGCAAGAAGGTCTTTTGGTAAAAAAATTTCAAACCTTAGGGATTTTAATTGTAAATTGTGATATAAATTATAATATTATTAATCTCAGTACTATTAGTGCCCTCGCTATTAATCCTTACTTGTATATCGGAGGTAGTTTTGAGATTTCAAATGTTAATCATAATTTTTTTTTTGTGAGGGCGCTAATAATACCACCCTCTCCCTTGGTATTAATAGTGATGGGATAATGACTTTATCTGGATAATTTGTGCTATTAGTCCCGACCACATATTGCGTATCAAACATCAGACAACTCGTCTTATTAATCTTATCTGACCTTAATCCTGACTACCAAACGGCACCTAATAACTTTTATTAAAAGGACTTGAAAATTTTAAATTTTTAATACTCAATTATTATTAAAAAAAAAAAAAAGGAAATTAATACTGGAATCGGCCAAAGGGAGCAATGATACGATACACCTTATATATGATTTTCTTTCATTAACATATAATTGTCTTATTTCATAGGATCACTAGCTAGAAGGAATCTAGGATGGAGGAAGTACTCATTAGTCTAAGTCGAGTCACTTTTGTTTGTTTTGTTGATTGAATTGGTCAAGCATCCATATTCTTATAGTACTGTACTATATTTAGATATCATGACCGACCCCGAATTATTTGGCGTCCATGACGAAAGAATAAAGGTGCTTTTTTTAAAATTAAAAATAAAAATTCAATAAAAAAATTTTTTTAGTGAATAAGATACAACTTGAACCTCGGATCTTTTAGACAATATTCAAATATATTTTCATTTTCATTTCACCATCCCAAAAGCGTCTTTACCAACATGTTATAAAGCCTATTTTGATAAAATTTACCATTAATTAATTATATTTATATATATATATATATATATGATAGCTTTTATAAATTTGGAACCCCCGAAATTGAGGGCCCATGGTCATCGTCCCTTTGAACATGCCTCAAGGCCGGTCGGGCCTGATAGATGCTAATAGAATGAACTTTTGGGGGCAATGTCAAAAAAAATAAAGAGGACTCTTTCTGGAGATAAAAAAAATCAACAAAATTCTTTTTTTGTGTGGATAAGATCAACCTTTTTTTTTTTTCCCTCCTAAGGGGGGAAGGGATCGAACACGAGGCGCCACGTTGTGTCATATCTATACCACCAAGGCCGGATAAGATACAACTTGAACCTAATATTCAAACACATTTTCCATTAGGGTAACAAGTCTATTTGATAGTAATGGCACACAATATATTTGATATCTTTGAAAGCAAATTACGTACCAAAAATATATAAAATTCTAACACTTCTCCAAGTTTCAAACCTGAATATTTCACCATCCACAAAGCACCTTTATCAGCATGTCATGAAACATATTTTGATAAAAGTTACCATTAATTGTATATATAATATATAAGATAACTTTTACAAATTTGGGGCCCCTGAAATTGGGGGACCATTGCCGTCGCCCCACTGGACATGCCTCAGGGCCGGCCTCCCTGCTAATGTGGGGTACCAAAGATCGTCTATATCTATATCTGATAGGTACGCGCTTCTGATTGACAAAAGATAAAGAGCGGCTGAGATCGATTCATTTACCGAGATCTTACGGTCATTATCACTCCCCGAGTTAACATGTGTGAACAGCGGTTGAACAACTACCCCCTCTCTCTCTCCAACTCCCCCCACTATTTACGGATGGTGGCCGCTAATCCTTCCTCCACCAAACTCACCTCCCTTTTCTTTTCGATATTTTAATTAATTAATCAATTTTATGCAAAAAAATTTGTAAGTTTTTTAATTTGAATTTTTTTTTCTTTTTAACTGTTATCGTAATTAACTTAATCAATTTATTTTTTGAAACTAAATCTCAATTTAATTTATGTCTAAGTTTTGAATATTTCTATTTTAATATTTTTCTTTTTAATTGTTATCGTAATTAACTTAATCAATTTAATTCTTTTCTGGCCCGCAAGTTCGTATACAAATAATTTTTTAAAAAAATCATAAGTTTTATAATTTGAAATATTTGTTTTTTTATTTTTATCTGCTTTATTTATTGATAAATTCACAAACTGACGCTGTAACATCGGCACGAGTTTCAAAATCTATAATACAATATAGCTCATAGTCGCATATGTACAATTGACCAAAGCTATTTAGGGGCTGAGATTGATTCCTTTACTGATATCTTACGGTCATTATCATTCCCCGAGTTCACATATGTGAACGGCGGTTGAGCAACTATCCCTCTCTCTCCAACTCCCCCCACTATTCACGGTTAGTGGCCGCTAATCCTTCCTCCACCAAACCCACGTCCCTTTTCTTTTCGATATTTTAATTAATTAATCAATTTTATGCAAAAAAAAAATCACAAGTTTTGTAATTTGAAATATTTATTTTTTTCTTTTTAACTGTTATCATAATTAACTTAGACAAATTATAAGTAAATATTAATTCATTCATTTATTGATAAATTCACAAACTGGCGTCGTGTCATCAGTACGGACAAGAGTACTAGTTATTATTAAAACAGAAGTCACTGCTACTATGTGGCGACTTTATGTGAAAAACTAATAAATTTAAAGAGATTTTGTGATGCCATGTATTACATTTGAAATGGTAAAAGTTTTTTTTTCTATTTTTAAAATCGATTAGTTTAAGATAAAATTTTTAAATCTAATTAGATAAGATAAAATCTATCTATAACTATTACTAAAACAGAAGTCACTGCTGCCATGTGTCAGATTTCGTTGAAAAGCTAAGAGTTTTAAAGAGATTCTATGTTGGCATGTGTCACCTTCGATTTGATAAGATAAAATAGATTTAGGATATAGTTTTACGAGTAAATTTATGATAGAGATTGAGGATTTTGTTTTTATTTTTTTCAAATATCGCTTAATTAATCTAGATTTTATCCTATGTGAATTATACAAATTTAATTTGACTGAAACCTTTCAATTTTCATTTCTTTTCATTTTCATAATATTTAATTTATACAAATTATCCACACGATAATTCTATGTTATTTGTTCTACTAATCTATATTTATTAATCTATTAATTATCTATCTATTAATTATATATCTATCTATAACTATTACTAAAACAAAAACTGTTGTGAAATGGCTAACACATGTCAATTTTTATCAAATAATAGAAGATTTTGTGTTTGTTTTTTTCAAGTATAGTTTAAATTAAAACCAAATTTTATCATATTTAAATTCTACAAGTTTAACTTGACAGAAAATTTTCAATTCTCATCCATTTTCATCTCCTTCTACTATTTATTTATACAAGTTATTTAGCGGACAATTTTATTTTAATTTTTTCTTCTATTAATTATTAAATGAGTAAATTTTTCATCAAATGACGGTTTATAATTTTTTTTACACAAGCGGCCCTTGAATCATGACTCGTGTCGGTCACTATCTTTGTTCTAATTTATTTAAATTTTAGTTGCTCATGTGTAGTGTTCAAATGTCGTTTGTGTAAAAAAGATTTTATACCGCAAATCGATGAAAATTTAATATTAATTACTACTAACATAAGTCACTACTGCCACATCGACTTCAGCTAATGTGATCAATTGTACTAGAAAAATTACTAATTAATCTATATCTATATTTATAAATTATTTCATTTTTAATTTTTTCTTTCTACAGAAAATTCATACGCAAATATTTCAATTACCCATTTAAATAATTAATTTCAATTTATTATATTGACTATTACTAAAATAAAACTTCTGCTACCATGTGGTAACTTTCGATGAAATTACTATCACGTGTCAACTTTCTATAAAATAAGAAAAGAATTTTCTTTTGTCAAATATAGCCTAATTTAAAACTATACTTTATTCTATTTAATATATACAAGTTTTTCTTTGACCTCTTCGATTTTTATCATTTTCATTTCCCTACTATTTTATTTATACAAGTTATTTACAGGACAAGTTTATCTTAATTTTTTTGCTATTAATATATATCTATTAACTATTAATTGATAAAGTGTTTATCAAGCAACCGTGTAGAATTTTTTTATACTATCGACCCTTAGATCATAGCACGTGTCAATCAAAACATTTGTCTTGATTTACTTAAATTTTGTTACCCATGTGTCATGTTCAAAAAAGTCATTTGTATAAAAATGATTTTGCACTGCTAGTGGATGAAAGTTTAATTCTTATTAATTGCTACTAACAGATGCTACTGCTAACACACGACGAATTTTTTTGAAATGATCAATTTCACCAGAAAATTACTAATTAATCTATATCCATTAATTATTAATTATTTTATTTCCTAAGCTATTTTTCTACAGAAAATTTCTAGGTAAATCTTTCAATTACACATTCATTCATAAATTTCAATATTTACATTATTTTAGTTTTGTTCAAAGTATTCTAATTAAAAATTTAATTACTTATAACAAGTTTAAAAAATTATATTTTTGTAAATAGCTTTTAGCAAAACAAAAATATTATTCTGTGCTGCCACATGTCACCTTCAAAATGGTAAAAATAAAAAACAAAAACAAAATCGATTAGTTTAAGATAAAAAAAAATTTAAATCTAATTAGATAAAATAAAATATATCTATTAACTATTACTAAAACAGAAGTCGTTGCTAACACGTGTCGACTTTCTGTTAAATGCTTAAAGTTTTAAAAGAATTTTATGCTTTCACGTGTCACCTTCTTATTGTTTCTTCGTTATTCACCTCATTTGGAATCGATGAATTGTATTTTTATTGCTACTCCGCATATACACTTTGAGTTATTACTATGTTACGATTTGTTAGCGTCATAAGTTGACTGCTCCATCACCAGTTATTGGTATTGTTATTGCGACTTTTTGGTCAAAGTGGCATCTGCAGTGACACTTTGATATTTGAGTCATTTGTTTTGCAGGTTTTGGCATTTGACCGGCTCAAGTGTTATGGAATTTGATTTGATATCATTATTTGTCGTTATTGTCCATCCACTCTTCGATAGAGAGATATGATTGTTTGGATTTATTTCGTAGATTTTGGTTTTGTTTCAAAGCTATTGTTATCAAATTGATAAAGTTACTTCGATATAGTTTCGATATACTGTCACATCCTTTAATGTTGGCAGATTCCTTACTGGACAATATGTGCTCACCCTTTCTCTTTTCTTCCTTCCAGGTGATAGTTAGAGGGAAGCTTGATGTCTGGTTCAGATTTTGCAGTTAGAAGTTGTGTAATGATGCATGAGTCAACTCACCGTTGGACATTGCATTTTTTTTGTCGATGTGTATAGTTTATAATATAAAGTTTTTTGAGGCTTGAATATTTGGGTTGTCATTATTCTATTTGGGTTTGCTTTGTATCCAGCGGATAGTTACTCTGATGTACGCGTACATTGTGGTATATATATGGTATTTTGGTACTTGGATAGATTTGGTTTTTGCTTTAAATTTGTGTTCGGTTTTGTTCATCACCTCTAGAGAGATGCGTAATCATGATCTTCGGGGAGTGACAACTTTCAAGGTTTGTTGCCGAAATTTTTCTTATTCCCAAGTCTTGTAGTTTCATCCGCTGTCAGCTCCGTTAGCCTCATTTGCCTTAGGATACTTGACGGATCCTAACGGACTTTGACGAAATGATAAGTGACGCTTTTAAAGTCAAACGTAACACATTTAAAAGATAAAAATGACACATTTTAAGGTCAAAAGTGATACTTAATGGAAAAAATATTATAATTTTAATTAAAATGTAAAGTGACACTCTTAATAATAAATAAGTGATACGTTTAATACTAAAAAGTGACACTTTAAAACTAGGAGTGACTGCCAAAAGTGACACATTTAATACGAAAACGTGACACTTCCAATACTATAAAGTGACAATTTGTCAAAAAGTGATGGTTTTCATTTATGATGCAAAATAGCACTTTATTTAAGACCAAAAGAAACACAATTAAGGCTAAAAAAAAAATAACACATCTATACATATACAAAAAGAAATGAGCAAATAATATAAATATACCGCCAAAAGTGACTTTCCAAATTTAAAACAGTAACAAGTTTAATAAATACTGCTTCGGAAAAGTAATCCCAAATTTTTAACTAATTTATTATATATATAATTGATTAACTTTTTAACTTCTTTTATATTGGTTGAAGGAGTATATTAATTACATAAATCAATGAACACAATTCCTACCAATCTAGATTTTCAGAACTATTCATATTCAGAAAATAAATAAAAATGTTCCTAATTTAATTAAGCTGTTGTAATATTGCAAAAAAACAAATATCAAATTTTAACTAATTTAATGTAAATATAATTAACTAACTGTTTAACTTCTTCTATATTGGTTGAAGGAGTATATTAATTACATAAATCACTGAACACGATTCCTACCAATCTTGATTTTCGGCACTGTTCATATTTAGAAATGAAATAAAAATGTTCTTAATTTAATTGAATTGTTGTGATATTACAAAAATAAATTTTTTTTATTGAATTATTATACATAGATTAATTGGATGGGTAATGAATACTAAGAAACAAATACATGCATTATCAAAAATGAATTCTGTCAATTGAATATGGACAGCTTGGACAGATGGACCATTACTTGACTATTCAATGCAAAACTTCAATATAAATAAGTGGCCCTTTATTGGAATAAGTCTTCATCTAACTTATATTGCAAAAATAAAATATAAATCAACATGTCTTCCCTTTTTTGCATAATTACTATTATAAGTCCGAATATGATTGAATGGGCAATGAAAGTATGACTATGCAGATTGTTCAAACACCAATATTTTAGAGACAACACAAGACTTTATAGTGTTGAATGTGTATTCCATGATGAAAATGTATGTTTACATTAATATATCGTAAATAATTCTTATTTCAATAATTCCATCAATGTCTTTATTTTTTTCACAGGGCTCCCGGATTGTGTCAACAATTAAAGGCGCACACATTGAAAAATATGAGTCAAAATTGTAACTATTTCATCTGTATGCAATCAAATGTTTGATCGTTGCAACAAATTCATGAAGAATTAACCCAACCATGTCGAAGTATAAAATTATTTTTATGGCTAAAACACAAGTACTGAAATCTTTAAAAAACACGGAAAGTTTTTGAATTTAAAACATTTAAAGAAATCTCAAAATTGGACGTTAAAGATGAGAACGTCATATTTGGTAAACCGATTATTATTATTTCTACACACACACATTTATAAACTTCAAAATCCACATTTTGTGTTTTCATTTACCATTGCAGATGTAATTGGAAAATTGGCATCGAAATATTCACCACAAGTCAAAGAAATTCATGAAAAATCAACAAAGATGCTAGACATAGTTTTTTATTTTGTTTAATTTTGTAGTTGTTTATGTCATATATTGAATTCAACTACTTAAATTATTAACATATTGTAACAGTTTATCAATGGTTTTGAAGTTATATCAACATTTCTTAGTTTTTATATATTTTTTATTTTAATTCATTAAAATGTATTTATATATAAACAAACTTGCCAATCAAAAGATTTGCACCAAACATTATAAACAAGATTATAGTATCTAACAAATGTGATCAAATCAACTTAAATACAACAAAATAAACTGAAGTATAAATATACAAGATTAGCATAATCTATATATATATATATATATATATATATATATATATATATATAATATAAACGTTATGATTTGGATGTAACAATACTTTATATTGATAATTATAAGAGAGAATATTTTATATTCATAATATTACCAAATAAAATTTACTTGGTAACTAATGTGACAAATTTATCCAATTAATATATAAAATGGTTTAAGTATATAATTTTGGAAAAGTAATACAACTAGAGAAAGAACAATAACATATGGAACAAGATGTTTAATCAAACTGAATTATAATATCGATGATAACTTCATTGTTAGAAGATAAACAATACATGGATAGTTATTATAAAAAAAATTTGTTAACAATTGAAACATTTTTATATCGTGACATTGGGTAAAATATTCACCAAAGACGATACGTCATGAGTGTTGTTTTGAAGATTAATTACACATACAAGTAAAACAAAAAAAAGCCGACAAATGTGATTTAACGGTAATAGTGTTTTGTATTTAATAATTTGATTAAGGAGGTCAAAACCAAAAAAAATTAGAATTTTAACTTGTTCACTCATTTGGAATTTTATTTGCGAAAATAATTTTCAAATTCCAAGGGATGATGGCATCTCTTTTGTTCTATTTAAATGTTTTTAATTTAAAACATAATTGTGAGAACGTTTTGAGTTTCATGACTACTATATAAAGAAATATATGCATCACTTGGGTTCAATAAAACAAATCATATTTATATATAGAAAAAAATAAGTAATTATTTGACATATTTAAATTTACTTGGTGTTAATAATTCGAAAAAAACAAACCTCATTTTTCTACATTAATTATAAACACAAAATTAATGAAGTAGTTTAAGCATAAAACAAAGATCCAACTATTAAATAGACAATCTACATAAATATAAACTGCAATGATTATGAACATTCACATTAATCCCAATTATGCATGTGTGTGAATACATCAAAATGGATTTACGGAGAGTCATAATTAATATCACACATCAATCAGGTTTTCAATTAAGTTCATGTATGTATATATCATCTATATATAATTGATTAGTATTTTTTGCAAAAAACTTTTCAACATTTCATTAAACTACACAATTTATCTATCCTTTATTCTTGGAATTAAAGACATACATAAACAAAGTGAATCACTTATCAACATAAAAAATCACACAACGACTAAAGCAAAATCATACAACTATTGCAACATGAAGATCACAAAATCTACTACCATTTCTAGAAAATGAAAAGTGAGCAGTCCTTCATCAAAAGGTTTGTTTATTTATTCCTTACTTTGTTTGAAAATTATATTGTTCTAACTATTTGTAAATTTAAATGTTAAGTTTTCAATCTGTAAAATGTACTCATTCATATTTGTAAATGAAAGTTGATTGAAAATATATTTCATATTTCTCCTTCTCAAACCAAACAAAAATATGAAAATGTCAACAAAGTTGTTTTTTTTTTTAAGAAGCAGGGACGGCACCCTGCGGAATTTATTAATAAAACCACAAACTAACAAAACAGGAGGGGGACAACCAGCCTTACCCGAAAAAATGGGGGGACAAAGGAGCCTTACCTCTAAGAGAAAACAACAATAGACAAAGAAAACTATCTATGCTTGCGGAAATCATGAAGCAAAGCCTAAACTTGTTTATAGTTATTTGATTTTTGCAATCCAAAAAAATTACCTTTGCATGTATGAGTACATTTATATGCAGCAAGTTTGTATAGCATCTTCAAGTTCGTGAATCACTTATTTACCATCACCTGTCAAATGAAAAAATTATAGTTCATATCAGATATGATAATATTCAGATAAAATATTAATCATTAAACCATGTTTTTACTAAATATTTTAGTTTATTTTATCATATCTGTAGTCTCAAAATTTTAGATTCGAAATTTTGTTCAAACAAACTTAAAAAAAAAAAGAGTTAACACATCTGTTTCCACACTCATCTATTAAAAATTAAACACAAAGGTTGTTTTGTAGTATCTATACATATATAAAAAGAGAGGTGCAATTTTTTGAAAGTTCGCCCACAAATTCACTTTCCGAAAATGGCAACATTGTTATTTTGTTTAGTTGCATTTTTTGCTTTGGGAATTAAACAGTTTTTTATGGAAAACTAATATCGAACAAATGCATTGAACATGTTACCTCTCTTATAATATGAAGGGTTGTTAAGATTGACTCTAAAATGAATCTATTGAATATGAAAACACATTAAGTATATTTTGTGATCATGCGTATATTTTATAATTTGGTAATTAACACACTATATGGGTGCATAATTTTGAACACTCAACGGTATATAAAATAATATTTACATCCTTGAATAGAATTAAAATAACATAACTTGAATAGATTTGGTGAATTTACCTGTTTTTGAAATAAATGTCTAGAGTAATATATATATATATATATATATATATATATATATATATATATATATATATATATATATATATATATATATATATAAAAGGAGAGAGGTAAGTTTTGGAAAGTTCTCGTCAAAAGTGATTTTCTAAATTTAGAAACACTTCTAATTTGTATATAAGACACTTTTTGTATTGGAAATTGAAAATAGAAAATGTCATTATTATGGTTGATTGGATAAATGATTCCAAAACATATTCGCCTTCTTATTTAGTATATTAAGAAAAATATGCATAGTAGAAACATGAAAGATAAAAAAATCAATTTTTTTGTCAATTTCTTTTCATCAATATCCAGGTTAGGAAAAATAAAAATGGAATAAAACAACGATTTTGAAACTAAATTATAAACACACACACTTTGAAGTAAAACTAATTCACAGACAATCAATTAATAATATTACCAAGATCTGATAATTTTTTCTCTATTTCATCATAAGCAAAGTTATTATTGTAAAAAAAATCTATAAATCGAGATAGGACCAATTTTTTGAGACATCTAGCTACATGTAAAAAAAATGGAAACCTGATAATTTCTGATTTTTTAGTTACTTATACATGTTTAAAAAATTCAGATATAAAAAAAGTACTGATGATGAAAGTAATTAACATTCAGATCGAATTTGTTTGTTAGTTGAACTAAATCACGAATTAAAATTAATAAACGAGTTTTGAAGTTAAACATAGTTTTTGAAATATTTTTGAAAACATGAACATACCAACAAGTTTCCGGTAAATCGGTGGTCATAGCTTCCGTTGTCAGACTTTCTTTAGGTGATAACCTTGGAGTTGGCCATCGCTACAAATAATGTGTAAAAAAAATTGCAATGTGTGCTGAAACTAAGATAAAAGTGTTTTCTTTTTGTTTATATACATTGACTAAAACAATGTGGTATTATTAGTATTTACCGAACCGCGGTCCGAAAGTTATCCATAGCACGGTTTAAATCAAATTTTTCGATGTCTATCCATCGATCGTTTGAATTTTTGGTTCATAATCCTTGTCCCATCTCCTACATTTTATTTTCCTTTGTTATATACTATTTTAATTATTTTTTCTTAATGTCTGATTTTTAAATCGAACCATAATACTTCAATTATTTTTAAAAAATTACCAATTTTGAAGTTTTTAAGCTTTTATGACAAAACATGTTAGTATATCACAAACAATTTTCCCTTTGTCTGATATATTATATAAAAAGAGAGGTGCGATTTTTGGAAAGTTTCCGCCAAAATTCACTTTCCAAAAATGGCAACATTATTATTTTGTTTAGTTACATTTTTGCTTTGGGAATTAAACATTTTTTTAATGAAAAACTAATATCGAACAAATGCATTGAACATGTTACCTCTCTTATAATATGAAGGGTTGTTAAGATTGACTTTAAAATGAATCTATTGAATATGAAAACACATTACGTATATTTTGTGATCATGCATATATTTTATAATTTGGTAATTAACACACTATTGGTGCATAATTTTGAACACTCAACGGTATATAAAATAATATTTACATCCTTGAATATAATTTAAATAACATAATTTGAATAGATTTGGTGAATTTACCTATTTTTGAAATAAATGTCTAGAGTAATCTATACATATATAAAAGGAGAGAAGTAAGTTTTGGAAAGTTCCCGCCAAAAGTGACTTTCTAAATTTAGAAACACTTCTAATTTGTATATAAGCCACTTTTTGTATTGGAAATTAAAAATAGAAAATGTCATTATTATGGTTGATTGGATAAATGATTACAAAACCTATTCGCCTTCTTATTTAGTATATTAAGAAAAATATGCATAGTAGAAACATGAGAGATAACAAAACCATTTTTTTTTGTCAATTTCTTTACATCAATATCCATGTTAGGAAAAATAAAGATGGAATAAAACAACGATTTTGAAACTAAATCATATACACACACTTTGAAGTAAAACTAATTCACAGAACAATCAATTAATAATATTACCAAGATCTGATAATTTTTTCTCTATTTCATCATAACCAAAGTTATTATTGTAAAAAAATCTATAAATCGAGATAGGACCAATTTTTTGAGGCATCTAGCTAAATGTAAAAAAATAGAAACCTGATAATTTCTGATTTTTTAGTTACTTATACATGTTTAAAAAATTTAGATATGAAAAAAGTATTGATGATGAAATTAATCAACATTCAGATCGAATTTGTTTGTTAGTTGAACTAAATCACTAATTAAAATTAATAAACGAGTTTTGAAGTTAAACATAGTTTTTGAAATATTTTTGGAAATATGAACATACCAACAAGTTTCCGGTAAGTCGGTGGTCATAGCTTTCATTGTCAGACTTTCTTTAGGTGGTAACCTTGAAGTTGGCCACTGTTGCAAATAATGTGTAAAAAAAATTGTAATGTGTGATGAAACTAGGGTAAAAATATTTTCTTTTTATTTATATATATCAACTAAAACAACATGGTATTATGAGTGTTTACCGGGTCACGGTCCAAAAGTTATCCATAACACGGTTTAAACCAAATTTTCTGATGTCTATCCATCGATCGTTTGAATTTTTGGTTCATAATCGTTGACCCATCTCCTACATTTTATTTTCCTTGGTTATATACTATTTTAATTATTTTTTCTTTATGTCTGATTTTTAAATTGAGCCATAATACTTGAATTATTTTTTAAAAAATTACCAATTTTGAAGTTTTTAAGCTTTTATGACAAAACATGTTAGTATATCACAAACAATTTTCCCTAATATTAATGTAACTTTTATTTATATATATATTTATTTTAATATATTTTAATATCATTTTTTAATATGGGAAACACATCACTGAATTTAAATTTTGTTGAGACTCCAGAGTAGAGAATGAGAGAAAGTGAACCTCAATTCTATTGCTTACATTGAAATTGTGGGCTTCAATGTAAATTTTATTGTTTATATCCAGAAAAAATATTAGAATTGGAATTGAACTGAAATTCTTCATATTTTTATTCTATAAATTTTTTTTCTCCAAAGGTAAAACGTTTTTAAACCTAAAGACTCTTGATTTTATTAATTTTTTTATTTTTATTAATTTTCTTATATGTTTAGATTTTTAATTGAACTCTACATGAGAGCCAAACAAAATAATCTTAATTTTAATGTTACAAAATTATGATATTCAATTCTACACATCGGACTCATAATCTTTATGTTGCAATCATTTGTGTATTTTATAAGCACTAAAGTTTTAACTATTGTACTGATATGAATATAGGCTTCGTGCATCGCACGAGTGCTTTGATTATAATTTTCTATGATTAACTTCAATTTTTACTGTAAAAAGTAAACTGTTTTGATTAAAGACATGTCACTTCGATATCAATTTAAAGATATGTTTAAAAAGTTATTGTTTTTATTAACATAATTTTCTATAATTTGTTTTATATGCATATTGAACTCGTGATTTTTCATATAATTATTCGTTTATATGGTTATTATTAAAGTTTTATATTGTTTTATTTATATCAATATTGAACCGTGCGTTACACGGTTGTGTTGTAGTATATATAAAAACATAAGTACATATCACTTTTCAAAAATGGAATCACTTGTGTTCTGTTTATGTCAAAAAAAAAAAATTGAGAAATGTCATTTAATGATGTTGACAGAAACTATTCCAATTGAGTTTACTTTTTTTATTTGGAGAATTAAATTCGAAAATGACATATAAATGACATATAACTAATTACATACCAAAGCCATATAACTATTAAATATCACACAAAAATAAAGTAGAAATCAAATTTCTAGGCAAGCTATTCATAAGTCAGATAGAGTCAATGTGCATATAACTAATTAAAAACAAAATCAATATATAAAAATAATTCGTAAAAATGGTATTTATTTAAAAATATTGAATAGCTTACTATTATTATAAATAAAAAATAAGTAAATAAAAATACTTACGATTGTTTTTAATAGATCTTGAAATACAGTTCTATAATATTTAAAACAAAAAACAAATAAAAAATACTCATAGGCCAGACTTTGTTTGTTTTTTTAGTTTGAGTCCGTCTTAGTTTAAATTATCACTAGATTTTGTGTCCGTACTTATGACACGGTGTCAGTATGGAACTTATTCAATGTATGAAGCGGACAGTATGCAAATGAATTGATATATGCTTGGGTTTTTGTAAATGTCAGATTAATGCACACTACACAACTAAAAAGAAGACAAAACTTAATCAACTAAACAAAAAAAATTCATTTTATGATGGTCCATTACAAATAAGTAAGAATATTGAGAACTTTATGTAATTGAAAATTGAAATGTATTATATAAATTATTTCATGTTCAAATTAGAGTGACATTTTCTTTTTCTTTTTTTATAATTCTTTATGTAATTGAAAATTGAAATGTAATATATAAATTATGTTGTTGAAAGAGATACATGTTTTTTTTGTATGGTTTCAATTAAATAGTCATATAAAAATTAAGATGCAATTTTTTTAATTACATCACATCAATGAACAATACATATTTTAAAATCTTAAACTATCAATTAAATTTGAACGATACATACTCATGAATATTTCAATTGAATTACATATTCTGAAATCTCAAAAACTGTGAGTTAAATTTGAAGGTTGAAACTCAAATAATATTGTTTCGTAATATAGTCTATTCACTTGAGTCATGTAATGACACGAGATTAATTGTTATAAGGTTGAGAAACCATGATTTAGAAGGTTGAGTTCTTTCAAAGGGCAATTCTGGTGGTACTCTTTTGATTTCAAGAATGTCACTAATTGTGACGACCCGACTTGGACCCCGAGGAGGAATCGCGAGTCAAGCCGTCAAAATAGGACTACAATTCATGCAATGACTCAATTATTAAAACTGGCGTGACACAACATTATATACGTAAAGTGACTCGGCACCAAAAAGGCCGGAATTTTAAAAACTTTTATACCTGATAAAACGTTTTAAAACAATTTAACCAAGTCATCGACGAATTTACAACCGGAACCCAAGAACTAAACCATTCATACTATAAACACTTCAACGGCTAAACACCGGAGAAACAACGAAAGAAAATAAGAGCTAGTGAGATGCTCAGCGGAAATCTAAAGATAAGTGAACCAACTGTGAAAATAGAAGTTTTACATTATACTTTACAAGAACAAGCCTTGATACAAAAACTATAAGTTTAATAATACTAGAGTTACAAGCATAATACAAATACCCAAGACAAGTCTAATTGACTTGCTTAACCCAACATCCTTGCCAAGAAAGAAAGAGGAAACTATAACGACCTCTTCAAGAGAACTTACAACATAGACAAGCTAGACCACGCACGAACTTAATGATGCTTCCCTGCGAAGGACCCGGACGATTCGGATCTAAAGCGGTAAAAGGGAGGGGGTAAGTCATAAAGACTTTGTGAGCTAACAATTATGCATGTCATGGCATCATGCAACACACATAGCGAGAGATCGTCATTAATATCAATCAATCAAAACATTCAATCATATAAACACTTAGTTCACATATCCATGGTAGCATGTTGTTTCACATAAGTGCTATAAAAGTAAACCACATATAAAGAGGATATGCTATAGAATCAGTGCCGCTACGTAGCTCCTACAATACACAGCGTTAACTTTATCGTGCCAGAGATACCCGTGATAGATGTATCAAAGTACCGAACTCTCTACTCGGGTACAAAGCTCTCTACTTGGTAATTAGACTTCCAATGTGCTCTGTTGGTTACAACAAAAGGGCTACTTCCCCACTGTGGCCAACAGTGGAGGGGTATGTGATAAAAACCTGGTATAATGACGGGTGTCAAACCGTCAAAATTAATTTCCTATTTTCCCAAATAACGAGTATAGGGTAGTAGGGATCGTATCCATAGAGCACGTCGAATTCACTTCTTCTAAGAATTTTAACAAAACAATTTAAGATAAAGATTGTGGTTTTTAATCTAACTAATTAGCAACAATGACTTAATTAAAAGCTGAAATTAAATGACTAAATGTTAACAAAACAGAAAATGATGTTTGATTTTAATAACGAAAAAGTCCTTGTCAATGAACCCAACGTAATCTCATAAGTTTACTACTGATCATAGATGCAAAGATGACTCAATTGGCTACAAATAAACCGGTTATAGTTGTCGACAACCGCCAAACACTCAATCTTTCCTTACTGTCTCGAGAGTCAAGAGAAGCTCATTAACTATTTCCCTAATCAAAAGACAACCCTCGAGACGCTCGTATGATTTAATGTTTTGAAAGCATTAAGAGAGAGAGACACGATTCTAAACAGTGCATATTGAAGCAATATCATTTAATTTAGATTACACATTCCCGCAACATGGACCGAATATGCTTGTGATGCCTAAACGGTGCGTCACTTGCTACTTTGTTAGAACCCGATGACAATTACGGATCAACGGTTATAACTAGGAATGAAATATTATGTTAATTAAGGTTCTGGCCACAAACATTAACTAAGCATAATAATCCTACGTTACAATTCCTTTTGCAACAAACAAATAGAGAATGAATAAATACTTAAACCCAATTGAGAATTAAAACACTTATATCTCACAGTAGAAACTTGTAAATAATAACTTGTTCATTAACAGGAAGAAATAAAACTAGCCACTAAACATAATTAAAGATTACTTACAAAATGAATTCTAAACGAAAATAAACCCAGCAGTGTGATGGAAGAAACGAGCAGGTTGCTACCAAAATCTTCGAGTGTATATGTGTATGTATGATTATGTGTTTCAGTCGTGTTGTCTGTGATTCCCTTTAAAAACGTGACATTGCTTCCAACTTCAGTTCCAGCTCCCCTCAGATATATAACGAATGCCCATTCGGTACCATGATATCAAAATTTCTTCTTTGAACTTGGTATTCTTTTCACTTTTTCACCATCAATCTCTTATAGACATGTAATCACCAAACAAACAAAATACCCATAAAAAGTGCAATATTTACAACAATATTTACGATGTGTGAATATGTCGAGTAACAAAATAAAAATAGAAGAGTACTTTTTAGAGTTTTTAAAGGTGGATGATACATCAGGTTTGGGACTTTTTAATGAATTATTATAATTATTTAAGTCTCTTGATCTTAATGTTGATGATGTGAGGGGTCAAGGTTATGACAACGGTTCTAATATGAAAGGAAAACACCAAGGAGTTCAAAAGCGATTGCTAGAAATAAATCCGAGAGCTTTATATATGCCATGTGCTTTTCATAGCCTTAATCTTACTCTTAGGTGTCGTTTGGTAGCCATGATTAAGGTCAGATATGATTAATAAGTCGAGTTGCCTGATGTTTGGTACGCAATAGGTGGTCGGGACTAATAGCACGAGTTATCCTGATAAAGTCATTATCCCCTCACTATTAATACCAAGGGGGAGGGTGGTATTATTAGCGCCCTCGCTAAAAAAAAATTGGATTAACATTTGTAATCTCAAAACTATCCCCGATATACAAGTGAGGATTAATAGCGAGGGCACTAATAGTATTGAGATTAATAATATTGTTTATCCTTATCCGACTACCAAACAAGCCCTTAGTGATATGGCTCATTCTTGTGTTAAAGTTGTTTCATTTTTTGGAGTTATGCAGCGTATATATACATTATTTTCGAGTTCTCCTAAAAGATGGAAAGTTTTACTCGATAATGTTTCAAGCTTAACAGTTAAATTATTGTGTAATACTCGTTGGGAGAGTCGAATCAAAAATGTTAAAGCTATTAGATTTCAAGCTCCTCAAGTAAAGGCAGCTTTGTTGGAACTGAATAAATCTTGTGATGATGCCAAGTCAAAGAGTGAAGCGGAAAGCTTGGCAAGTGCACTAGAAAGTTTTGAGCTTTTACTTGGTATGGTTATCTGGTATGATAGTTTATTTGCTATTAACATGGTGAATAAGAAGTTGCAATCTAAATATATGTGCATCGATGCTACCTTGAAGCATTTTGAAGGTGTAATGTCAGTTTTTGAAAATTATAGAAATGAAGGGTTTTGCTCGAATATGAGTACTACTAAAAACCCTGCATTAGACATGAACATAGAACCTATATTCCCAACTAGATGTCATATTGTAAGGAGAAAACAATTTGATGAAAATGATCATGATGAAGAAATACAATTGCTTGATGAGTCATTTAGAGTTAGTTACTTTTTAGTTCTTGTTGATATGACAACTACTTCTTTGCAAAAGAGATTTGAGCAACTAAAGACATTTGAAAGTATCTTTGGGTTCTTATTTGATTCAAATCATTTGAAAGCATTGGATGAAAATGAATTAAAGGAATGTTGCACTAATTTTCATACAACTTTTTCTCATGATAGTTCGTCAGATGTTGATTTAGATGATCTTTTTTCTGAATTAAGAGTATTGCAAATGACACTGCCAAATGCATTAATGTCAGCACTTGAAATTCTTGAGTTTGTTAAGGCTACAGATTGCTATCCAAATGTTTCAATTGCTTATCGAATCATGTTAAGTGTGCATGTAACAGTAGCATCAGCGGAAAGAAGTTTTTCAAAGTTGAAGTTATTGAAAAACTACTTGAAATCAGAGCCATTCCTGACATTTCAAAGGCCCGGGGCAAAATAATGAATAAGGGCCCCAAGCTCGATTGCTTGCTGGAATGCTGCACCAACATATAAGAAATAATTTGTAAATTTCTAATCTATTATCTACTTAAACAATTTTTAGACTATGTGATTTTGAAAAGAAATTGTGGATCAACAAAAAAATTAATTTACGAGCCCTAAAAACCTTAAACTAAAAGAAATATGGGTTTGAGCCTTTGAGGGTTTAGGGTCTGAATGTCTGATTCGTTGAAGCAAAGAAGGGCCTAAATAGGGGAAAAATTTTGAAAATTGAAATTGAAATAAGGAAAATTGGACGAGTACCTATATCATCAGTCCTTCACCGGCGCCGACGGCTTCCAGTTCGTGGATGAGGAACGGCAGAGTGACTAAGTGAGTGAGACTGTGAGAGTTTTTCTTGCTTTGAGCCTTTGAAATCGAACTGAATCAGAGCTTGAAGGTGGAGTGGAAATTAATCTGGCGGCCATAGATGCATAGGGAAGACTGAAGAGTGAATCTCGAGGTCGAGGGCCGCCGTTGATCGTTCCATCTCTTTGATCCTTCTGTCCGACTGTTTCGCTGTCCGCATTTCCGTCTAATCAACCTTTCGTCTACCGGCATCACCAAATCAAGCTTCTGCTTTCGTTTCTTGTTCCCAAACAATTTTCCATATTCCCTATTTATATTTATTAATATTATATATATATATATATATATATATATATATATATATATATATATATATATATATATATATATATATATATATATTATCCATATAAATAAAATTTGGACCCCTAATTTTTTTGTTTCCTAGACGGTTGCCCCTTTGGCCTATGCCCAGGAACGGCCCTGCTTGAGATCATCAATGACACAAGAAAGGTAAAATGGTTTGGCATTTTTATGAATTGAGAAGGATATGCTTGATAGTGTTGATTACGATACTATTATTGATGATTTTGCTTCTAGAAATGCTCTACGAAATTGTTTTCTATGATTACTTATGTGCTTCTTTGTTTTTGTAGGTGATATGTGATAACATTGCAACATACAAGATAATTTCAAGATGATGGAAGGCTTTACAAGTTGATGGAATTTTTTATTTGAAATTCGATGTATTTTAAAGCTTTGTAACAAAAACACACTAATTTTTGTTAAATACAATTAAAAGTGTCTTTTGAAGTATAAAATTTATATTATAGACATTCATATTTGTGTATTATTAATTTATTAAGGTCCTTATTTGTGGGCTTATAAAATGTTAGGAACGGCCCTGACTGTTCCCCAATTAAATACACATGTAACACATCGGTGCAAAGCATTCTGCATTCTGATTATTGGACTAATCCATGCATATAAGGCAAGAAGCTGCATATATACTGCTTTACTACTATAAAAGTGGTTTCAAATCAAGTGCTGTACAGTACTTAAGCACACATGAGTTCACTGTTTAACCATGTTTTCGATCACGTGATTTGTTTCATATGCATAAGAAACTGATTCCCCTAGAGAAAAAAAAAATTCCCTCGATAACAGGGAAACACACTAAAATCACGGGATCCTTCAAGTCTTCAACGGATTTAGGCCACGTCAGAAATTGGCTTGTGTAAACCGACCCCACACACATGTGGGTTGTATACTACCATATTTTCCCATTTTACTTCGAGCACTGGACTACAAGCCTGTAGGGCAATTTCGAAAAGTTCAAAAGGGTTCATAGCACATAAGATTAACTTAGAGTTGTCGAATGGATGGGTAGGCATGGACAACTATCATATGGATAATAGGTTTAAATAGATGGGTGAGTAAATATTAATTTAATAACATAAATATATATGAACAGATAATAAATGGACATGAACGTTTATTTATTCATTAAAACAAAATTATCAAATATATATATATATATATATATATATATATATATATATATATATATATATATATATATATATATAAAGTTGGTGAGGAGCACTATGGTTGTGCCACCTCACCACTCTTAGATAAATCTTCATTTTAAAGCTTCCAGGTGGAAGTTTTAAAAACTTTTGATTTTTTAGCCATTAACTAATAATATTACATAATAATAATCAATAGGATAAGGGGTATTAGTATTAGCATATATAACTTCTTCTATTGTCAATAGTAGAAGACTTATATTTAAAAAACTTTTACAACTAACATTACTTCTAATCAATGTGGGATAAAACTCTTCAAGGTTAGATATTACTTATAATGACTCACTTTTAACATTATATTTTAAACTTTGATATCTTATTCATCCAAAATTTGATTTGGACAAATAAATATATCATTTCGATGTTCTTGCCGAGTAGAACACATTTGCACACTTACTTTTCTCAACAAACAAATAACACGTAAAGAAATTTGTGTCTCAAGTTGCACAATTTCTTTTACTAAAAACACTAATTTTTTAATAAGTATTATACTTTAACTCTTGATGTCTTATTCATCCAAAACTCGATTTGGACAAATAAATATATCATTTCAATGCTTTCACCAAGTAGAACACATTTGCACAATTACATTTACCAACAAAGAAATGACACGTAAAGAAATTCGTGCCTCAATTTGCACAATTTCTTTCACTAAAAACACTAATTTTTTTAACAAGTATTATACTTTAAACCTTGATATCTTATTATCCAAAACTCGATTTAGATAAATAAATATATCATTTTGATGCTCTCACAGAGTAGAATACATGTGCGCAATTACCTTCGTTAACAAACAAATGACACATTGACACGTAAAGAAATTTGTGCCTCAAGTTGCACAATTTCTTTAATAAAAAACACTAATTTTTCAACAATAGAAGAGATGTATCCCACATTGGTTAGAAATTAATGTTGGTTTTAAAAATTCAATTATTAAGTATAAATAGAAGTAATGCATCATACATTGGTTGAAAAGTGATGTTGATTTTCAAAGTCACTAGAAAACCAAAAGTTTTTAAAGATTCCACATGGATGCTTTAATTAGAATGAAGATTTATACAAAGGTGGTGAGGTGGCACAATCAAGTGCTCCTCACCAATTATATATATATATATATATATGATAAAATATTTTTTCCATTATTACCAATAGAAGATGTATATCTCACATTGGCTAGAAAATGATGTTGAGTTTAAATTATTTTATATTATTACCCATAAAAAAATATATATAACACATTGTTTAAAAAGAAAATGTTAGATTTTAAAGTCTTTAGACTAAAGACTTTCACTTTTACAAGAGATGTATCTTACATGGTTACAAAATATTCTACTATTATTACCAATAAAAGAGATGTATCACACATTGGTTTATAAATTGATGTTTGTATTAAAAATATTATTATTAATTACTAATTGAAAAGATGTATCATACAGTTGTTATAAAGTGATATTGGTTTTTAAAGTTTTTTGATAAAAAAAACTTTTACCATTATTACCAATAGAAGATGTATATCTCACATTAGTTAAAAAAATGATGTTGATTTTTAATTATTTTAGATTATATAAAAGATTTACTATTATTAGCAATATAAGATATATATATATATATATATATATATATATATATATATATATATATATATATATATATATATATATTGGTTTTCTAACCATTAGCTAATAATAATACATAATAATAATCAATATGATAAAGGGTATTAGTATTAGTATATATAACTTCTTCTATTGTCAATACTAGAAGACTTATATTTAAAAAAATTTACAACTAACATTACTTCTAACCAATGTGGGATAAAACTCTTCAAGGTTATATATTACTTCTAATGACTCACTTTTAACATCATACTTTAAGCTTTGATATCTTATTCATCCAAAACTTGATTTGGACAAATAAATATATCATTTCGATGTTTTTGACGAGTAGAACACATTTGTACAATTACTTTTGTCAAAAAAACAAATGACATGTAAAGAAATTTGTGCCTGTTGCACAATTTCTTCACTAAAAACACTAATTTTTTAATAAGTATTATACTTTAACTATTGATATCTTATTCATCCAAAACTCGATTTGGACAAATAAATATATCATTTTGATGCTCTCACCGAGTAGAACACATTTGCGCAATTACCTTCGCTAACAAACAAATGACACGTAAAGAAATTCTTGCATCAAGTAGCACAATTTCTCTCACTAAAAACACTAATTGTTTTAACAAGTATTATACTTTTAAGTCTTGATATCTTATTATCCAGGGCCGGCCCAACACTTATGAAGGCCTAAAGCAAACTCTAAAGTGAGACCTTTTAAAATCAAATAATATATTTTTAATTATTACATTTTTTATTTAAACAACATCTTTTGTGCTTTTTAGGATGCAAAATCATTTTTAAATTATTGTAATCAATTTCATTTAATAATTCTTTTTCAATCGAATAAAGCTAATCCACTTAATCTTTGTTGAGACATTGTTGGTCTTAGATGAAATTTTATTAATTTTAGTTTAAAAAAACTTCTTTGGCGATGCAACATTTTAAACATTATTCTATGTTTATATACGCATTTGGAAAAGAATCAAGCCTTATTATATAATTAAGTATGTCAATTTGTGTATCATTTTTCATTTGTATAATTTCTTTTACAAATAGTTTTGTAAATAGACCTAATTCATCAATATCAGAGTTGTCATTATGTTTTAAAGAATGTTCAAGGTTAAAACAATTGGCTTTTAAATTTTTATTATCCAATGACCTTAATTTCTCATTAAGTAACCTAATGTCTTTTAAATTTTTATTATTCAATGACATTAATTTCTCATTAAGTAACCTAATGAGAAAAACTATGAGTCACTTAATATATATATTTTTAAATGTAGTAATTTTTTTTGGAGGCCTAAAGATTTTTTAGGCCTAAAGCAAGGGCTTGCTTGCTTCACCCTTAGGCCGGCCCTGTTATTATCCAAAACTCGATTTGGACAAATAAATATATCATTTTGATGCTCTCACCGAGTAAAACTCATTTGCGCAATTACCTTCGTCAACAAATAAATGACACGTAAAGAAATTTGTGCCTTAAGTTGCACAATTTCTTTAACTAAAAATACAAAATTTTCAACAATAGAAGAGATGTATCCCACATTAGTTAGAAATTGATGTTGGTTTAAAAAATTCTATTATTAAGTACTAATAGAAGAAATGCATCATACATTGGTTGGAAAGTGATGTTGATTTTCAAAGTCACTTGAAAACCAAAAGTTTTTAAAGCTTCTACATGGATGCTTTAAAATAAAGATTTATCCAAAGGTGGTGAGGTGGCACAACCATAGTGCTCCTCACCAACTTTATATATATATATTGATAAAAGATTTTTACCATTATTACCAATAGAAGACGTATATCTCGCATTGGCTAAAAAATGATGTTGAGTTTAAATTATTTTATATTATTACCAATAAAAGAGATGTATAACACATTGTTCAAAAAGAAAATGTTAGATTTTAAAGTCTTTAGACTAAAGACTTTCACTTTTACAAGAGATCTATCTCACATGGTTACAAAATATTCTATATTATTACTAATAGAAGATTTGTATCACACATTGGTTAGAAATTGATGTTTATATTAAAAATATTATTATTAATTACTAATTGAAAAGATGTATCATACATTTGCTATAAAGTGATATTAGTTTTCAAAGTTTTTTGATTAAAAAACTTTTACCATTATTACCAATAGAAGATGTATATCTCACATTGGTTAAAAAAATATGTTAATTTTTAATTATTTTAGATTATATAAAAGACTTACTATTATTAGTAATAGAAGATATATATCACACATACTGTTATAAATTGATGTTGTTTTTAAATTACTATTATTACCAATAAAAGAGATAAATCTTACATTGGTTAAAAAGTGATGTTGATTTTAAAAATCTTTAAATAAAAAGACTTCTACTTTTATCATTAATAAAAGAGAAGAGAAGAGATATATTCCATTATATAGAAAGAGATGTTGTTTTTAGATATTTTTTTAAAATAAAAAACTTCTACTACTATTACCAAATGATGAGATGTAGTACACATTGGTTAGAGAGTGATGTATGTATTAAAAGTTTTTTTTATAAAAGACTTAATACCAATAAAAATATATATATATTTCACATTAGTTAGGAAAGTGATATTGGTTTAAAATGTTTTTAGATAATGTATATCGCATTGATTACACCATTATTTGGAACATATATTGGTTATAAAATTCATCGGTTATAAAATTCATAGATAAACGATTTTATGTGTTATTATCAATACAAGAGATGTATCACACATTGTTTACAAAGAGATGTTGGTTTCAAAACTATTTAAGATAAAATACTACTACTATTATTATTTTTATGTTATATCAATAGAAGAGATATATCCCACATTATTTAGAAATAGATGTTGATTTCAAAAGTTTTTATATAAAAGACTATTATTATTACTATAGAAGAATGCATCTTACATTTGTTAGAAATTAATGTTAATTTTAAAAATAATATTATTACCAATAGAAAAGATGTATATCACATGGTTAGAAATAAATGTTTGTTTAGAAAAAGATGTTTGTTTTAAAAGTCTTTAGATAAAAGTCTTAAATTTTTATTACCAATAGAAATAGAAAAGAAGTATCTCACATTGTTAGAATATGAAAAAGGTGTATCTTATATTGTTTAGAAAAAAAATGTTAGTTTTATAGTAAATACTTTTACTCTTATTACCAATAAAAGATATGTATCAAACATTGTTTAAAAATAAATGTTGGTTTAAAAAGTCTTTAAATTAAAGACTTTTTTGTTACAAATAGAATAGATGCAAGTATTTCACATTGGTTACAAAATATTCTACTATTATTATCAATAGAAAAGATGTATCACACATTGACTATAAATTAATGTTGGTTTTAAAAATACTATTACTACCAATAGAATAGATGTATCATATATTTGGTAGAGGGTAATGTTTGTTTTTAAAGTCTTTAAATATAAGACTTCTACCATTATTATCAATAGAATATGTATATCTTACATTGGTTAGAAAGTGATGTTGATTTTAATTTTAGATAAAAGACTTTTACTATTATTACTAATAGCAGAGATATCCTACATTTGTTAAAAAATGATGTTGGTTTTAAAAGTCTTTAGATAAAAGACTTTTACTTTTACAGTCAATGTAATAGAAGAGATGTATCACACATTATTTAGGAAGAGATGTTGGTTATAAAATTTTTAAAATAAAAGACTTCTACTATTATTACCAAATGAGGATATGTATTACACATTGGTTAGAGAGTGATGTTGATTTTAAAAGTCTACAATTATTAGCAATAGGGGAAAAATATTTCATATTGGTTATAAAGTGATATTGGTTTAAAAAGTTTTTAGATAATGTATCTCACATTGGTTACAAAGAAATGTATCTCATATTATTTAGAAATGAGTATTGATTATAAAAGTCATTAGATGAAGACATCTTTTGTTATTACCAATAGAAAATATGTATCCACATTGTTTAGAAATGAATGTTGGTTAAATCTACTACTATTATTACTAATAGAAAATATGTATCCACATGGTTAGAATGTGGTATTGGTTTTAAAGTCTTTAGATAAAAGATTTAAACTTTCATTACCAATAAAAATATAAAATAAGTATCTCACATTTTTTTAAAATGAATTATGATTTTAAAAGTTTTTAACAAAATGACTTCTAATATTATTATCAAGTTAAATGTTAATTTTAAAAGTCTTTAGATAAAAAAAAATACTATTATTATTAATACAAATATGTATCTCACGTTAGCTAGAAACTTATATTAATTTTAAAAGTATTTAGGTAAAAAAATCGTTTAATATTAGTAACAATATAAAAAAATATAATCATGGAAGAGATTAACAATTTAATTATAAAGTCTAAAAGTTATATTATTATTACAAATATATATATATATATATATCACATTATACCCGTGCATAGCACGGGCTAAATAACTAGTAAATACAATGATTACAAAACATTCATTTCGCTTAACAAAAAATACTCAAAATTACCAAAACATTAATTTCACGAAAGAAAAGGAAAAATGAAGTATTTTTATATTTTTTGCTTATTTCTTATGCCGATTCCATATTATTGTTGTTGTAACCCCCAATTTAATCTTCTATTTTGTGGTTTGAGTTTTCATTCCAACTTAAATGGTGATTCATTGGTATTTCGTAATTTGGCATTTGAGGTCACAGTCTAAGTTATCGCATGTTTGATTTCAGAAATTAAGATACAAGTTGGTCTGTTAATTGAGTAAATTGGGTCGGGTAATGAGTCAGAACCCAACGGGAAATGGGTCAAGTTAAAATGGATCTTTTTAAAATGAGTCAACTCGTCTTAATCTGAATTTTCCCGAAAAATCCACGTTCATAGAGTAAAAACTATGGGTAACAGGTTACCCGACCCGGTTCGTTGTTTTTTTAGGAGTTGAAACGGGTTACTTGTTTCGATCCAAAAATGTTAATTGGTAAATCTTAATAAATCGTGCTTTAATTTAGCCCGAGCTAATATGACATCTTAATAACAGAAACAGGTTCAATAGAATGCTTCTCGTAGATTTCAAAAGCATGAAATCAGACACTATGTGATAAGATATAACTCGAGTACTTCTCTAAGCTCCCCGATTTTCTGCTCCTAAATTGTCATAATGACTTCAGTTCATTTGTTGAAATAATGTTTATCAAATGAAATTATATTTTTGAAAATTTGAACACAGAACAACCAAAATGGTCAGGATGGTGCTCTATTATTGAATCAACAAGATTTGAACTAAAGACAGTTTCATCCATGCTCTACTATAAAATGGGTTTCCCAATTTATATAATAAATTAAAAAATTAAAAAGGAACTCAAAATAACTTAAGTTGACTTTTCAATACATTCTTTTTGATAATGGAGAAACATGAAGGAGAGAAATGAAGAGAATGATGGATGTAGTTGAATGTGGGAAAGACGAATAAAGAGATCGGAAATAGCAAAAATCGGAGCGAAGTTGGAAGAGTAAGAAAATGAGTTTTAGAGTGGATGCCCAAGTGGGCACTCATTTAACCCATCATAATTAATGGACACAAATAAACATGTCTATTTGTGCCTACTTAAAAATTTAAGTGTGTCCATACCCATAATTTTTTGGACGGCTTGGCGGTCAAAGCAGGCAAATGGACACGAGCAAAAAATACCACCTCTAGATTAACCTATCATACTACTCACAATATAATTCCCCCATTTTATTTTATTTGATGAATTTTTATGTTTATTTAGATGGTAGGTGTTAGGAAAATCTGTCTATATTTATTTAGAATTAAATTTTCGGCGGCGTAGACTTTTTTTTTACACAAACGTCTTTGGATCACGACATGTAACCAACCAAAATAAAAAAAAATCAAGACAAAGATTGTGATTGACACTTTTCATAATCCAAAGGTCATTTGTGTAAAATAAGATTTTATACTCCCGGTAAATAAAAAATTTACTCACTTATTTAAGATTCTCTTGTTCTTTCTCCTTCCTGCGCGTTGTCTTGTAATAATTAATTTTCTTCTTCTTTTGGGGCAATGGTTTGAGAAAATGTTCAAATAGTATAAAGTTTTGGATTAATGAATAATTGTGCCTCATCAATCAAATAACAGTTTGGTATCTTTCGATTTATATGGGAAGGGACTAGGGAGATGGAGTAAAGAAGGAGCAGCGTTACAAATGACTGAAATGAGGCAAAACTGGCCAAATGTATGGGAGTATAGTGCTTTTACTTTCCATGGTAGTAAAAGACTCCCAACTTTCTCTAAAATTGCTTTGATAGATATTAGATTTGTTGAGTATCAACACGCAGCATGTATTAGTATAATTCAAACTATTGGCCTAGCTTGGATTGAAAGGCTAGCGCTAATGAAGTGAAATTCTAATGAAAGAGTCTAATGTGGTGTGACACAGATTTTGGTAGTAACGAAATGAGGTGGTCTCATGTAAGATGGTTTTACGGATTTTTATCTGTAAGACGGATCTATCCAGGTTAAATATGACAAAATTTAGAAATTTCAATGCAACTCCTTAGTTTTTAAAAATTACAATGTCACCCCTCATGTTTATATATACAGAGTGTCACTTTTTACTATTAACAGTGTCACTTTGTAGTGTAAAATGTGTCAATTTTGGTAATAGAAGTGTTATTTTGCATTTTTAATGAAAATAATTATTTTTTCTCTAAAAAAATGTTACTTTCTGGGCTTAAATATGTCACTTTTAGCCTTAAATGTATTACTTTTACTTTGAAAAGTCTTTTTTTTATAGATAAAAATCATTAGGTTTGGCATTAAAGTATCACTTTTTAGCATTAAATGTGTTATTTTTTTACCATAAACGTGTCATTTTGTCTTATAACTAAAAATCATCGTTATTGACCGTAAAAGTATCCCTTTTAACATTAAATGTGTCACTTTTGGTTCTACAAATATCACTTTGCATTGTAATGAAAATAATAATATTTTTTCTCTTGATAGTGTCACTTTTGAACTTAAAATGTGTTACTTTTGCCTTTTAAATTTGTTATGTTTGTCTTTAAAAGTGTTACTTAGCGTTTCGTCAACGTTCGTTAGGATCCGTCAAGCATCCTAAGGTAAATAAAGTTAACGGAGGGCTAACGGAGCTGACAGATGATTAAATTGTCAAGGTTAAGAAGGAAGACATTTTCAGCAGCAACTGTTGGAAAACCAGGGGCACCGGAACAAAAGATGAAACATTTCAATTAAAAATCACTCCGGGCTAGTAGGCTTCAAGGATGAGACTTCCACACACCAATGTTAACAACTTCCGCCTCAAACCATCTTAACTAGACCAATTTTATGATTTAAAATAACATGTTTTATATTTTTTATGACTTGCAAATTCTTAAATGGAGCTCTGTCTTATGATCCATCTTATCAAATTTTGTCATACACAAGTTTTTGCCAACATGTTTTATATTTATTATGACCTATAAATTCATAAATGAAGCTCCATCTTATGATCCGTCTTACCAAATTTTATCCTAGACAAGTTTTAGCCTAACGAAATTGGATATGTATACCGGCCTGTACAAGTGGACTACAATGTGATCAATTAGTGCCCTGTTAATTACAGTAGTAAATAAAAAATAAACCATGTTCCTTTAAGTATTTCAAATCCCCGAAAATCATAACAAATAGTTGAGTACACTACTGATATAAGTTGGAAGAGATAAATGATCTTTAATTCCCCGGTTATACCAACTCTAGACACCCATATATGACCTCTTGCTATTACTCCCTCCGTTCCCGTTCCGAATAAAAAGTCTTCGTTTGAAATTCAAAGAAAAAATGATATTTAAGTAGTCTATTAATAATAAAATTACATTTTTATGCCTTAATTTTTAAAAATAAACTATTTAAGTAAAACTTCTCAAAATGAAATAGTGACATTTCTTGTCATGGTGAACAAAGGTTATATTATACTTTTTGAAAGGTTAATTTCAAATTGTGGAAAAACAAGGTTAGTGAGTAGTGATTAGCAGTGTTCTAAAACTCCCCGACTAGCTGGAAGACTCCTCTATTGGACTTTCTTAGTCACCGGTCGACGCCACGTTAAACCTCGCCGACCTTAATTTATTTTTGTCGTTTTGATTTTGTGGCATGCGGTGACCGGAGAATGAGGGGGGGGGCGAACTAGAGAAGGAAGGAGGAGTGGTAATGGTGAGGCAGAGAGGGAGGTAATGGGGGGCGAACTGGAGTAAAATATTTTTTGTTTTTAGTTCTAAACTTGGCTGGTTTATTGCTTTAGGGTTGTTGAGAATTGAGATTAATGGTAGGTTTGTATATTTTTGTTCATTTTACAAATATAGACAAGTGTTTGATAAAATGACAAACATAAAAAAATTAAATTTGTATTCAATGTTTTTGATCTTTGATATAAATTATCAAAAAAATGGTAATTATGCCTTAATTCTAGGCCACTAGTCCCCAGGCGCTAGGTTTAAATTTTAGAACTTTGGTAATTAGAACTGAAATGGACTGGGTCAGCCCGACCTGATATTCAATTGGTCAACCAAAACGCTAGCCTAGCCCGACCTTGTCTTGGGTCCTTGGGCCACTAGGTTTTCGGCCTGAAATGAAACCTTCCATAAAATTATAAAATCTAGAAAAAATTACAAGCCGGTACATTTTTAAAAACATGTTTTCAAATGAATCCACCTATTTTTTGCACATTTCTTTTAGGTACAATTTTTGGGCAAAAGTATTTGTCTACCCTTTGTGTACGATCGTCCTCGTTGATCATGTTGGCCGGCAGTTCAAAATGTCATCGAGCAATTACAGTGCTCTCTTTCTCTCTCTCCCTCTCTCTTCTCAACTAAACCAAATGCTTCAAAAATCTACATCTCCAAAATCTCCAAAGTCAAGAAATAGTGGTCTTTGTCAAAGGCTTTCTCCCTCCTTTCTCTTCCATTCTCTCTCCAAAATATTCATATCTTGTATTTAGTCTTCTTGCCTTCAAACGTCTTCGATATGCGTCGTATTTCCGTTCTTTGCTCCTCTCTGTCTAAAATTTGCTGCAAAATGAGAGAGTGCATTTCGATCCACATTGGTCGCCGGTATCCAGTCGGAAACGCTTCGAGCTCTAGAACATGGCATCCAGGTTAATATTCGAATGCCTAATTTTCCTTGAGTTCGTTTTCCAGTTCAATATATGTTCTTGAAATTCTCGATTGTCTTGATTTTACAGCCTGATGGACAAATGCCCAGCGACAAAACGGTTTGAGGCCAGACCTTTTGGCGGCTTGCTGGATCCGGTGGAGTACAGAGCGGATAGCCATCGCAAAGACACCGTCCATGGCGGAAGTGGCCATTGAAGAAAGCAAGTTCCGCCGTCTCCGCTTCCACCTCCGCCATGAACGTAAGCCGGAAAAGGAGTAGAGAAATTGAAGAAGATATTGAAGAAACTATTCTCAACTGCTCTTTTCTTTTCCGGCGAACCAGACGGCCACACCATCCTCTTCAATTGCTCCGGCCAAATCGAAAATAAAACCCAGAACAATCAAATTTCAATTTTTCAGATTGTCAACACATGTGGTTGATGGCAAGGTTAAGGCTCTTAATGTGGAGAAAGCTCCATCTGAATTCAACGTTTCTGGTGGGGGGGCAACAATACTTCGACTCTTATCTCATCATCTTACTATTTATAAGCCGCAGCCCTCTTCAACATATTCTATTTTACATAGAATAACCTATATGTCCGCAGTCGCTATAGTCTTCTGTATTGCGCTTCTTTGTTCGAAAGTTGGATTTCTCTTCTTTGTCTGAAAATGAATTCTGGTTGATTGTTGCCTTCAATTTCAAAATCTGAATCTTCGTTTCTGTAACAGCCTTAGACTCTTCCACCTTTAATTCCACCTTTAATTCTATTTTTTGCATCAGGTTGATTTTTGGCATCAACAACCACCTGATGCCTAGCATCAGGTTGATTTTTGGCATCAGCAACCACCTGATGCCTGGCATCAGGTTGATTTTTGGTATCAGCTTTTTGGCATCGTTGATTTTTATCGCTTTTTGGCATCAGATTTTTTGGCATCAGCTTTTTGGCATCAGAGTTTTCATTAATGGCATTTTTGTCATTTGGCAAGCAATTTGTAGTTTTATGAAATATGCAAAAAATTAATGGTCCTAGATGAAAACATGTTTTCAAAATTGTACCCACTTGAAATTTCCCCTAAAATCTACAATTCAAAGTCCAAAAACATGTAATAAAAAGCCCAATGTAGCTCCTGAAAAAAAAAACACCATAGATCGAAAGACTGATAATTGATAATGTAAAATCCACCATAAAAAATACAAACAAAAAAACATGGCTTCATTAATGTAAAATCATGCTTGTGCCATAATTGGGCGTAGAGTGGGGAGGCTGGAGTTGCGGCGTTGACGATGAATGGAGTGGTCGGTGGAGACGTGGATGTGGTGGATCTCGTGGTGACGACGACGATTTAGGTGAGGTATTCATTTCAGGCGACGCCGACGAGAGGAAAGAGGAGGAACTGATAAGGAAGTGATGATTGATTTTCGGAAAAGGAACTAGGGTTTGTTTGTTTTGGCTTTGTGTGATACTGCGATATTACAATTTACCATGTAACGTTGTTGTGTACATGTACTTGTGTTGTTTTGACTTTGGACTATTTGTATAAAATACTATAATGTAAATGTTTTTTTAATGTGATTGCGTTGACCGACCCGAATCAGGGTTTTTTTTTTATTTTTTATATTTGATCCTCGAGAATCCATGAGCCTACAGTGCTGAGCCAAAAATTGCCCAACTTTTTTTAGATCGCCAAAATCTAAAGCTTAACCTATAAAAATATAGGATTGGCTGAGCCATTGGACTGAGCTTTTTTTGCCAACTCTAGTAATAATTAGAATGATGTAAGTGTTTAGAGAGTATGATCTCTTCTTGAAACTTGAACAGAGTTGTAGTTTGAACACTCCAACTCTCCAAGTTCCTTCCACAGGGAAGGGTTTTTTTATTCTCCGAAGAGTGATTCCGTACGTAGTAGGAAATTTCATATTTATTACTCTCATTTGTCCAAATTGAGTGTGGTATCACAAATAACAAAGGAGAATTTACAAACTTTTAAGAAAATCAATAGTATATAGTTCCATGTCTAAATTCGTCTTAACTAACTCCACCTAGTCTCACTTCATCGTGGCTTTATATGGAAAAAAATAATACTCCCCTTGTTCGGGGAAAAGTGTCTGTTATTTAATTTGAAATGTTTTTCACTTTAAAAAATTATATGTTTGATCCAATTTGTGTGTGGTATCCCAAATAACAAAGGTAAATTTACAAACATTTAAGAAAATCAATAGTTTTTTTTAGTTTTTTTTTCTTTTTTTAAAGAAAATCAATAGTTAATACATAGTTTCAGGAAAAAAAAAATACATAGTTTCAGGTCTAAATTTGTTTTAACTAACTTTACCTCGTCTACAAAAAATAAAGTTCACTTCATCGTGGCTTTAAATAGAAAAAAATAATACTCCTCCACCCCCTCACTCGCGCCGAGCAAAGAGTCCATATTCTATTTGAGATATTTTACATAAAAATTTCACTTTTAAAAAAATTATGTACAATTTTATAGGAGTAGTTTTTAAAAATTTTACTCTCCAAATGTGTTGTAAACATATTAATTATGCTCAATTTTTTTTACAATTATAACTAACTCCGGTGATACTTATATATCACTTAAACTTTTCAAACATGGATTATTTAGGTGACCCTGGGAGGGTATTTATTCATGTGTATCTTTCTAGTCACATCTTTTGTTTGTGTACACTAATAGAGAAAAAGCAATAAATTTGTTTGGTAACCATTTAGTTTCTAATTTTAGTTTTAGGTGAAAATTAGAAATACTCCAATGAATGTTGGCTAACTATTTTATTTCTGAAAAACCAGAAATGTTTCTCATTTTCCCCCAAAATTCAGAAATGAAAATAATTTGTTTCTCACAGAATACAAATGATTATTGTCCAAAACATGGAAAAACCAAGTTAAATGAGATTTGACTTTTGAACTTTGATCACGAAAAACTCTCCACCCGAATTTGTCTCTTCCATATGTTTCGTATACCCTTATGCAAATAAATTTGTCTCTTTCATATGTTTCGTATACCCTTATGCAAAAACTAATACGTAGATTTAGTGTTTATAGGAACTTACCAAACGAATGCAGGAGCAGCACCCAAAACAACACTTACTTTCAGCACCGAAAATTAACCAGTGTATAAGAAGACTTCTAAGTTTACCAAAGGGACAAAGTTTTCACTATGGCAATACACTTACAATATACCAATCATATACTAACGGTCCACAATAGTCACCAAAACAGTCTTTAATGTTTAGGGTATAAGCTTCAACACAAAAATTATAACACAATAATAATATGCATATTATAGAACAACAAAAGAAGAGCGTCACCGGTGATTAGCCTTTGTCCAACCAACGAGTTCCAGAACAGGTACTGATGAGCTCGGCCCAAATCTTGGTCACAAGCCAAGCACATGTGCCTCCACGTGATAAGCACGTGGATGTCAAGGTCCAGGAAAAGGGTCATCCGAGCAGGATAACCCGTGGAGAACATCCTACATATCTACCGAGCAGGAATCCTCCCACCAATCTGATCGAGCAGGGAGCAAGGCTGCTCGAATAAGCCAGATATTCATTCCAAGGCTTAACTGTCAGATAACTCTAGAGCCCAAGATTTAACCTGTGACCACATCAGTTACACGGTCAACCCGCATTTATGATCATAAAGGCCTAAATTCTCTCCGTAATAATAACTCAGCCCGGATTTCACTCCTAAAAGGACTATATATACCTCACAATGTTTCATTTTAAAGTTACATTCACTTTACACACCGAAACTCTGTCATTTTGCTTTCCACAAGCTAAAGACTTACTCTCACGCCTGAGGGGTTTCGCGAGGCCCTGCCTTGCATTCCTTCTAAGGTTTTCTTCTTTTGACAGGGTTCTCACAGGATCATACCTTCACATAAGCCCAGATATCCTACAAACCGCAAGGAATGGCTCAAGTCCAAATTGTGTAGTATCAGTTTGGTTCCGTTGCCGGGAAACGAAAATCTTCAATTCATTTTATCGACAAACTTTATTAGCATGGCTAAGAACGGTAATGGACATGTTGGAGCAAGTGGAAATGTTGGTGGGGATGTGTCTGTGCACCAAGGAGATTGACCACCAATCAATAACCGACCCGAGGGGGTTCCCCAGCCTGATGATCAGCTTCCAAGGAATGGGCTTCCTCCAATAGGGGGGGTAATGACCAGATCCCAAGCAGCAGCTCAACATGAACCAATTGGTGAGGATGGTTTCATCCCAGTGAATGATTCACCTCAGCCCGATTTGAGAAATCAGTTACAACAACAAAGAGCCAATTCGGTTGAATTACATGATCACCTGAATCAACGTCGAGAGGCTACTCGACGTAATCTAGTGGCAGAACCTGTCCCGCTGAATGAGCAAGCACAGGCTCAAGCTCTTCGCAATCAGGCACAATATTTGAACAGGATATTCATACTGAACCAACAACTGGCTGCATTGGGTCAGCCACTAGTTCCCATAGAGGAACAGCTAATTCCAGTCGTGCCCGCTGTAAGTGTTCCACAAATGGTGGAAAGGGTGCCTAGTGTTGGTGGCCATGCCCCACATAGACCCCCTCTGGCTATCGATCAAGCACCAGCTCAAAATCGAGTAGAAAGTGGTGGCAGCCACAATCAAGGTACTCGTATGGTTGAAATCCACGAGGAAAGGCGTGGACGAGGTAGACGCCGTGCCAGAGAGCCCAGTATGGTCGCCGAGTCACAGCCTGCCAGCAGACGGAGCTGAAGAGATAAGCATGAGCCCTCCTATCACTCTCGATCACATTACTCTCATTTATCCCGTCGGACATCACCTCGTCGTGAGCATGACAGACGAGCAGGTCACCATGAGGCCCTTAGACCGCCAAGGGTTCCCCAGCAGATTATAGCATAACCCGTTGAGGCCCCTTTGGCTGTTGTAGCTCAGCCTGTGGTGATCCATGCGGCGCCATTACTGCACAACCTCAGACAATGGTTGAGGTTTTGGCAATAGTACAGGCAAGAATGGATGGATGGGAATCTGGTCGCCGACTTGATGGGACAGCCGGTCGACTGTAGTCTTTTGCATCGGATCAAAAACACACCTCCCCGCCAAGGGGCCGTTTTCCAAATTTTGACAAATACTGAAAACCCGAGAGATTGGTTGCGCCAAGCTTGTGGTACAAGTCGGCCTGGTAACTAGCAATGAGGCCTTAAAAATGAAGGCATTTGCAGGGGCTATTCAAGCTAAAGCCCAAAGCTGGTTTGGACGTTTCCCAAGAGGATCTATAACAACGTGTAAGGATATGAGGGATAAGTTTTTGGCAAAATTTGGTTCCGCCGGAGCTCTTCCAAAAAGTCATTTCGATCTCTGCAAGGTGGTCCAGGGAGTTGAGGAATCTTCTCACAGTTATGTGGAGAGATTTACAAAAGTGCTTGAGCAGGTCACGTGCATGACCGAAGGGAGGTCACACTCTGTTTTTTGAATAACATGCGAGGTGGGGGCCTAAAACAGGAATTGGTAATGTATCCACCAGCGACTCAAGGGGAGATGCTTGCTCGGGCTCAGTTATTTAGCTCAACAGAGGCTGGCCGGAAATGAAAGGGCAAGGAGAAAGCAGAAAGTAGTTTGGTGGCATCCACCAGCGACTCAAGGGGAGTATGTTCGGGATACACATAAAAAGAAACAAAAAATTGCTTGCTCTACTCCCAGCGAATAAATCACTATTCCAGATAAGGTCCCTATCAGTATAACAGTGATTACAGAGGGGGAGTGCTCGTAACCACAGGATATGGAGATCGATGAGCCTAGTGGTGAGCAAGAAAAGGTCGCTGAGAAAATGCAAAGGCATGCTCATCGAAAGCGAGCTGGAGACGAGAAAATTGAAATGGACACACTGTAGGTTCGTGAGGAGCCGGAATTTCAAGCTGGAGATGAGCTCGAAGAAATCGTCATCAATCCTGCTCATCCAGAGCAGAAGATCAGAATTAGGACAGCACTTTCCCCGGAGAAGCGGACACGGTTGATCGAGCAGCTAAAAAAGAGTCTCGATGTGTTCGCATGGACTGTGGAAGATATGAGGGGAGTAAGCGAGGAGGTAGCCCTCCATCGGCTAAGTGTGGATCCTACATACTTACTAATTCAACAACGTCCTCGGCAATTCTCTTTGGAGAAAAATGAAGCAATAAAGGAAGAGGTGGAGAAGCTCTTAAAAGCTGACTTCATCGAAGAAATTTATTACCCATCCTGACTTGCCAATGTGGTAATGATGAAAAAGAGCAATGACAAGTGGAGGATGTGTGTCGATTTCACGGATCTCAATAAGGCCTGCCCTAAAGACAGCTACCCTCTTCCTCGCATTGACAGGCTGGTCGATACTATTGCTGGGTTCGAGATGCTCAGTTTCTTGGATGCGTACTCAGGGTACCATCAAGTGAAAATGTGCGAGCAGGACAAGGCTTTGACGACATTTCGAGTAGCTGGTGGTCTTTACTATTATAAGATGGTGCCCTTTGGGCTGAAGAACGCTGGGGCTACTTATCAGTGTATGGTGAACAAAGTTTTTGGCCGTCAAATTGGCCGGAACATGGAGGCGTGCATTGATGACATGGTCATTAAAACGAAAGGGAGAGACCACATCAAGGACTTGGAGGACACTTTCCCTAATCTGCGAAAGCATAACATGAAGCTAAACCCGAGTAAATGTGTGTTCGGAGTCCGGGCTGGTAAATTCATGGGCTTCATGGTTAACCAAAAGCGGATTGAAGCCAACCCGGAGAAGATTCAGGCTCTGCTCGACATGAAGCAACCTAGGTGCATTAAGGACATACAACGCTTGAATGGGACCATCATTGCTCTTGGCCGTTTCATCTCCCGCTCAGCTGAGCGATGTCTGTCCTTCTTCAAAGTTCTCTGCGGCAATAAGAATTTTGAGTGGAATGAGGAATGTGCTTAAGCCTTCAAGCAGATTAAGAAATATCTCAGCGAACCACCTTTGATGAGCAACCCGAGAACGGGTGAGAATTTGTACTTGTATTTGGCTACCACAGACGAGGCTGTGGCCGCTATTTTGGTTAGGGAGGAGTCAAATATTCAAAAACATGTGTATTATGTGTCTAAAGCTCTCACTCTAGTAGAGAGTCGATACTTTAATATAGAAAAGTTGGCCTACTCTCTTGTCATTGCTGCTCGAAAACTACAGGCCTACTTTTCTGCACATGTGATAATTGTATACACTGACTCACCACTATGAAAAATATTGCACAAGCCCGATTTTCCGGGGAGAATGCTTGGCTGGTCTATCGAGCTCACATAATTTCACATAGACTATCAGCCGAGAAGGGTTATCAAAGCACATGCATTGGCAGACTTCCTGGTGGAAACAAGTTTTTCCAACCATGAAGAAGAGTTCGTCCCGACCCGAAGTTTACCTGCCGAACAAGAGAAAACAATTAAGATTAAGCTAGCACATTGCTCGAAATTGTTCGTGGACGGTGCAACAAGCAAAGCGGGAAGCGGAGCAGGCATTTTATTGGTTACACCCGACCAGGCAGATGAGTTCGAGATGGCTCTTCGATTCAAGTTTACAGCCTCTAATAATCAATCCGAGTATGAAGCCATGATCGATGGACTTGAGCTTGTGTTGGACATGGACATTGATTCCGTTACAGAATACTCAGATTCACAGTTAGTAGTTGATCGATGTATTTTATACGTTGATATTAGGTACTTTTATGACTTAAATTGAGCAATTCCACGAGGCTTTTGGCCACTGATATGTGTTTTTCAGTTGTTTTATGAGTTTCAAGGTTTTAGGTGAAATTATATGAATTATGAGGATTTTTAGTGAAGATTTAGAGGAAGGGGCCAAAGTGTAAATTGAAGAGAAACGACAGAAAGCTGGTCAATCTGGCCACCTTGCGGCCGCAAGATGTTTAGACCTTGCCTTCACAAGGTAGGCAGAGAAGCAGTCCCCGAAATCAAGACCCTTGCGGACGCAAGAGGTAATGACCTTGCGGCCGCAAGGTACCCAGATCCGGTCTTTTGAGGTGTTCGAGCCGGATTGAACCTCCTATCCCTGTACAACTCCATGGTATAAATAAAGGACGGTAGCCAAGGCCAAATGACGTCCAAGAAGTAGTTTTTAACAGCTCTAGCGTAGGATTTAGCTTGTATAACATAGTTTAGTTGTTGTAATTACAGTTTTGAAGATCGATCCATGTATTCATTCATCTCCGTGTGCAGTTCATCTTCAAGGATGAACTAAACATCCATTAATCTAGGAGTTGGGAGGTAACTTGTATCGAATCTATGCTTTAATATATTTTTATTCATTCAATTCTTGTTGATCATGGTGTTTATCAACCCCTTTATTATCTCGCTTTGAACAAATGAATGTAATCGTGAGTTATAAAGGCCTAGAGGTGCGGATAACTGCATGACCAATATGCATATGTCGTACATTGGCTCAACATCATGATAAATTGAACCTATCGATGCACGAGAGTGATAAGTTAGGGTCAGGTTCCATATATAACCTAAGTGACAGTTAGGATCCATATGTTCTTGTGCCTAGGATATAGAATAGACGAATTATTTGGACATGCAGACTGAACGGTAATTCGACAGGCTATATCTATATTTTGTGAACGAACCCAAGAAATTGAATGATACTTTATTAAAATAAGCTATAGAGGAGATATAAGTGAAACCCTAATTCTAGATTTCCCTCAATCATAAGATCTTCATAACCTGTAATTGCTGCTAATTTAGTTAACTTTAGTATACTAATTAGTTTAGATAAAATCAATATAAAAACCCCCTTTAGTTTAATAATTGCTATCAATAATCTTGCTATTTGTGATCTTCTTGTTTCTGTGGTTCGACCCTTGCTTCCCAAACTATTCTACAATAGTCTTGTCCACTTGCAAGGAAAATAATTAAAATAAAACACGATCAGTAGTGAACCAAGTACAAGGGGAGTATGCAGTTCATAATCCTACATTGGTCAAATATTGTGAATTAGTCAAAGGAATCTTGAAGGATTTCAAGTTCTGGGAAATTATTAGAATCGACCGGTCAGACAATATGAGAGCAGACTACCTCTCCAAGATAGCAGAGAACGAACTCTCGGCGTTAAGGCCATCGGTTATGATCGATCACCTGGAAGCACCTTCTATTGACAAGGATCAGATAATGGACATCGAGCCGGCGAGCATGTGTTGGATCGATGAGTACAAGGATTTTATCGAGCAGGGCATTTTGCCAGAAGATAAAAACCGAGCAAGAGTCGTTCGAAACCAGGTTTGTCAATACTCAGTGGTCGGAGGAGTGTTGTACAAGCGATCAAAGGAAAGGTCGATGCTTCGCTTTGTTCGACCAGAAATGACCCAAGAGCTTTTATATGAGGTTCACTAGGGAGAATGCGGGGGTCATCCAGGGGCCCGAACCTTGGCACAGAAGATTTTGTTCGCAGGATATTATTGGATTACAGTGAGGAGAGATGCAGCCCAGTATGTGCAGAGGTGTGACAAATGTCAGAGGTTTGCAAACATACCCAGATTGCCATCAACCAAACAAACACCAGTAGTTGCCGCCTGGCCATTCAACATGTGGGGGATTGACCTGATCAAACCTTTTCCCCTAGCAATATCTCAATTCAAGTATGCAGTAGTGGCAATCGATTACTTCACCAAATGGATTGAAGCAAAACCCTTAGCCACCATCACTTAGAACAACATCATTAACTTTATGCATGAGTACATTTGGTGTCGTTTTGGGTTACGCATAGCTATTGTTTCTGATTATGGCAATACGCTTCTGATAAATTTACTGCGATATAACAGATGTATGTGAAGCATCGGCGCCTTCGCTTGCATATCCACAAGGAAACGGACAAGCAGAAGCCGCAAACAAACAAATCATGCACGCTCTAAAACGAAATTTGGACGATCGAGCAGGGAAATGGGCAGATGAGCTGCCAGTCGTTTTATGGCCGATAAGGACAACAGTAAGGGGTTCAACATGCGAAACACCTTTTGCTCTCATATATGGTTCTGAGGCTGTAATCCCGACAGAAACAGCTTTTCCCAGTTACAGGGTGGCTCACTAAACGAGCAGGACAATCAAATTGCCCGAGCAGTCGACGACCTGCTCGAAGAGCGCAGACTTGAAGCTCGCATCATAATGGTTAATTACAAGTAGAAAGCTAAGGCTCATCACGACAGGAAGGTTCGGGGAAGAGCATTTCAAATTGGTGATTGGGTCCTAAGGAAAATCAAAGTTACAGGACAGCGATCAGAGCGAGGAAAATTGTCACCTAACTGGAAAGGCCTATTTAAAGTTACATGAATCATTAGGGAATGCACTTACACCTTACAAAATCAAGAGTGCAAAAATTTGAAGCATCCCTGGCACGCCGATCATTTGAAAAAGTATTACCATTAGTTTGGTCTCGAATGGGCAGCTACTTCTCTCTTTCTGTCAAATCATCATCCAGAATTATTAATTAAGTCGAGCGTATTGAAGGATTATTTAATAAAAGTCTCTCGAACGTTCTTGGTCAAAGTTATTTGAAAATTATTACTTTGTTGATTGAAAAGTTTTAAGTCATGTCCGACAAAAGTAAAAACATTCTCGAGCAAATATAAACACATCTCTGCTCGATAAGCCGAGCAAAAGGGGGCCCTGCCCGGTTTATATTTTTAGTTTGAATGCCTCGACATGAGAAGGGGGACAACCCACTGCCCAGTATTGTTTGACGGCTTTGTTTGATATGGCAACAAAGGGAGAAAAGTATCGTTCAAATAGATATCCAGCCTGAATAATAAGTCAACGGTTTAATAAACCAGGGGCCCTGCCCAGTTAACACAGCCAAACAACTCGCCTCGATAAATCGAAAGCAAAGAACAATTATTCTGATGCCCGCTAAATTAGCGTAAGGGCCCCGCCTCGATGATATTTTTTGTTTTTTACCAAGTGTAAAAATAAAACAAATAAATAAACAATAAAAGCAAGCATTCATATAGTTGTAAACAAAATGTTGTCTCATTTCATTATCAGTAAAATTACATCTGAGGAAAATCACTACAAGACCTATTACAAGCTACTTAATTCCCTCCTTGCTCAGTGGTTCTTCCCAGCGTTTCCAGCTCGGCAAAGATTCTATCCATTTCGGATTGCAAGTTGGGAGGAAGAGGAGGAGGCAGCTGCATTGTGTCTTGCCCAGGCGGAGGAGGTAGCTACATCACGTCTTGTCCAAGAGGAGGAGGCAGATTCATTTCCAAACTGGTGGAGGGAGCAGCCTGATTATCTTCAACATCTATGACCATGAGGCCGGCAGCCAAGGGAGCAGGATCCTTATCCTTATCATCGTTAGCCTCACGCTCAAAAATAACGTTCATCTGGTCAACCACGTTATTGGCCAGCGGAGTTGGAGGGATCCATTCCGGCTCATCGCTCTCCCGATCATTATTCGTAATGATCCCCAATTCATCTTCATTGTAGGGGATCAAAGTGTGGCTCTTCCGGGCTTTAGCACACCAGGGCGAAGCCGCTCCCCATTGCGCCATCATCTCGGGCGTTATGTTTGGAAGCCCGCTGCTCACCAGCATGCGAAGAACGTGGTTGCACCCTTGAGAATAATAGGGGACCTGTTTCGCATCCACGAGCTGCTCGAGCTCACTGCTTGAAGTCATCCACAATGCAGCTTTGGCGTACCGCGACTTCCTTGCACCGGCCACAGTCTTCTTTTGCTCGGCCGCAACCTGAGCATCCTCAGCCTACTTCCTCTCTTTGCTCAAGGTCTTAAGAGCAACTACTTCCCCATTCTGAGCAAACTCCACTTGAGCCTTCAAGCGAATAATCTCCTCCTCAAGCTTCGTCAGCTCGGTAACTTTGGCAAGGACTTCATTGTCCTTGGCCAGCAAGTCCTCCTTATAAGAGTGGGCAGCCTCATCAGATTTCTTCTTCTACTCAAACAAGGCCCCAGCCTTGTCTTTATATCCATCTGCACGTTTGTGCAAAAGAGTAACCTTGGAGGTGAACTGCAACACAAAAAGCACAAATGAACAAGGGGATATACATTAATATCAATTATTTTTACATGGCAATTAACGCAACACACCTCGCTGACCAACAGGCCAATTTCACCGAGCAGAATGTTGTTCGGAGTTTCGGTGTTACCACAAACAACGTCAGGCTGGACGACCCTCTTCAGAATCCCCTGCCCGGAAACGGCACTTATAGTTCCCCGATCGCAAATATTGATCCCTTCGAGGGGGGAACGGCATCGACCTCGTTCACCAGTGTCCTTACCCCTTCTCGGGGTACGGGCATCACAAAGTTGGCTCTCAACCAACTAGGTGTACCACTCCGCAGTGGCTCTTCACGTCGACGAGGGGGAGGTGGCAGCCCCGTGACCGGGGGAGTCAAAATAATGGGGGAAGGCAAGGGACCAGACCCTACTTGAATTGTTTCTTGGGGTTCATCCTCCCCTGTCCGTGATCAGGTGCTTCGACCTCTCGGTCGGGTATCGGTCACAGCTGGTCTTTTCCAAGATGCATGCTCGGTAGTTGGTGCAGTTACTCGGGAGGACCTTGGCTCGGTGGATGAGACAGAAGCCCGGGATGACTTCTTGCTATTTTCAACAAACGGAGCCTTGGGTAAAAAGGCATAAGCAGGTTGCTCGCGCCCTATTAGCTCACCATGGCGAGCAACAGACCTCGCCTTAAAATCAGTCTTTCGCTGCCTCAATATATCTTTCACCACTGCCAGCAAAAATAAAACAAGTTAGAAAACGTCAAGATATATTTTCTACAAGGCTCAAAAACAAAAAAACATATACCAGCATCATCAAAATCAAGACGGGGAGTGCAGTCTCCCGCCAGAACGCACAGCTCGCACTCACTAGGGAACTTGTTGTCATGGCAAGTCCCCCAAAAAGGATGGGCAGGCGGGTGTTACGGCGATCAAGGGCTCTACACCCTCAAGGGGAGCAGGATACATCCCGGCCAGACGCAAGACTTTTGTATCCTGCACGATTGATTTCCAATCAATCAGTCATTGTTGACCCTGCTCGGTCACCCCTAGCGCGTCTTTCAACATCGCCATACACCTATCTTCTACGGTGAAGGTGGCATGTCGGTTATAGGTTGGAGGTTTCATTTCGAAAGGGGTTGGGGCAAATGGCCACCCAACCCAGGATTCCACAACAATGATCCTCTTATCCCACTTGTCAACCTTGTGGGGAAACTCTATAAACAGCTTCAAAGCCCCAGCCTTTGAGCGACTAGTAATCCTGCCCGATCTTTTATCTTTGGTAAATTGAAAAAGTTTGCGGAGTATAGTCATCTCCGATTCAAAGCCGACCAGCCAGCAGGTTGCGCTGAAGGCGATCAAGATCAACATCGTGGTTAGTTGAAGATCGCATGGTACATCGTTTGTCTCCCTCAGGAACTCGATAACAAAAGGGTCTAATGGGAAACGCATCCCGATGCGGAAAAAGTCATAGAAGAAGACTATCATCTTCGTCTTGCTTCTCATTTGAGTAGGAGTCATCTCGGATTCATAGGGAACTCCTCGATAGTCTTTGCCAGAGATCCCAATCGAGTTGAACCAATTCCCGACCTCCACAACTAAGTCAATTGACTCCCAGTGAGCAAGCGAGCTCAGGTTATAGTAATCTTCGTTCCAAAGTCTCCGTCCTGCTCGAGGTCTCCCAGTCAACTCCTCATTGCTAGGAATCCCACTCGAGCTCACCTCATCCACCTCATCCTGATCGGTGGTTACGTCATTCACAACCCTCTTAGAAGGGACTCGGCTGCTCGTTTCATGGGTATCCCTTCCCTCAGTAGCATGTACTTCAGATCCAGTCCACTCAGAATCTGTGGGTGCATGGTATTCTTGGGCACCATGATCGTAATCGTATGCTTCTTGCTCGTGGTCAGACTCATCAAACAGTCGAAGGGGGGAAGACATCCTATAAGAGATCGTGGATTAAAGCTTCACAACAACCTAAAACTCCTTGAAGATTCTCCTCAATGAGATCACTTAAACCTAAAGACCCCTAAAACTCTTGAACATGAAGAACAAGTAGACGAAGGAACAAACTTTAAAAACATTCGTGGAAAATACGTAAGAGGCACGTAATGAAAGAGAAACACTTACTAACGGGGATTAGTTTGTTAATTTGAACTTGATCGCAAAAGGAGGGGAAGCTGTTTCACCGAGAAATCAATGTAACATGTAGTTTTCCCTTTACAAAGGGGAAAAGGCGCCCAAATCACGCCCAAAGCCTTTTCAAATTCAAACTATGGCGGCTGCGATGCACCCGATCAAGCCCATCATTAATGCCCGCCTCGAAAACACGCACCCATCATGACTATACCTAGCCGACGTCACTCCAGAAGAACCTTCTAGCTTCCTGCAACCGGTGTTTCGAATTCATTAACCATTACCCACAAAGCAACTCCATTCACTCACTGCCAATTAAAGCAAACAAGTGTTCTGCTCCCCAATTCAAGCCACAACAAATCTCAGGCATGCTCCTTACACCAAGCATAAATACTTGACGAATAAGGAGTAGGGGGCCACTGATGAGCTCGGCCCAAATCCTGGTCACGAGCCAAGCACATGCGCCTCCACGTGATAAGCACGTGGATGTCAGGGACCAGGAAAAGGGTCACCCAAGCAGGATAACCCATGGAGAACATCCTATATATCTACTAAGCAGGAATCCTCCCACCAATCTGATCGAGCAGGGAGCAAGGCTGCTCGAATAAGCCAGATATCCATTCCAAGGCTTAACTGTCAGATAACTCTGGAGCCCGAGATTTAAGTCGTGACCCCATCAGTTATGCGGTCAACCCGCATTTACGGTCATAAAGGGCCTAAATTCTCCCCGTAATAATAACTCAGCCCGGATTTCATTCCCAAAAGGGCTATTCACAATGTTTCATTTCAAAGGTACGTTCACTTTACACACCGAAACTCTGTCATTTTGCTTTCCACAAGCTAAAGACTCACTCTCACGCCTAAGGGTTTCGCGAGGCCTTGCCTTGCATTCCTTCTAAGGTTTTCTTCTTTTGACAGGGTTCTCACAAGATCATACCTTCACATAAGCCCAGATATCCTACAAATCGCAAAGAACGACCCAAGACCAAATTGTGTAGCATCAGGTACATATTCTCACGTAGGGATGGCAATTTGGTGTTACCGGTTAAGTTTGAATAAAACCATTATCTACTTAATATAGTTAATGGGTAGTTTTTGATATTATCCAATAACACCCATTAACTTTAATGGATGTTATTGGATAATATCCAATTCTATCCATTAATAAATGGATATTATCCGGATAATACCCAATAAGTAACATAATTTATTATTTTGGGTATTACTCTTCTACATATATTATTATTCACTAATCATAACATACACACACAAACACACACTAACCCACCTAAACACACACACGCCAAAAACAGACACATGCACACATGCAAACACACAAACAATGATAAGTTAATAACTTAATGTTCATAATATTTTTACCAACTTTTCACCTTTAATAAAAATTCGTGGGTCCCAATTTCAACAACGACAAGATACTCTCCTAATTTTAACTTTTGTCTTTTTTTTTCCCTTTTTTTTACTCTTCAAATAAAAAGTGGCATTTGCAATGCTACACTATACACACACACACACACACATATATATATATATATATATATATATATATATATGTGTGTGTGTGTGTGTGTGTGTGTGTGTGTTTGTGTGAGAGATAGAAAATATATGTGCTTATTGATTTGACACTAATAAATGATTATGTAAAAGTAATAAAAAATTTAAAAAGTCAAATACATTATTAAAAAATTAAATACTTATATTCATTATAATTATAAATAACAACCATATTCTTAATTGAAATTAAAATAATAAATGTGTTCATAATAATCAACATTTTTTATGACTACTTGAATATATTTTATATTAAACTTTCAAATGAATTTCAATGAGTGGTCTAACCTAGTGGTAGTAAGCTTTGGTATAAAGCAAGTTTATCAAAGTTCAAATCTTGCTAATAGCAAGTTTGTATCTATTTATTATTATTTTTTAAGTAAAGAACATACAGTGGTGGTGGTGGCAGCAATGGGCGGTGGCCGAGGTGATGACAGTGGTGGCGGCGGGCCATGGGAGGCCAATGGCTGGGGTTTTCCGGTGGCGGTGGCCGACGGCAATGGGCGATGGTGGTAGGTGGCGACGGTGGTAGGGAGTGGTTGGAGGTAGGTGGTAGTCGGAGGTTGTTGGTGCTGGCGGTGGGTGGAGGCGGGTGATGGTGGTGGCATTAGTTGATAAACTCAAGGGTGACTGGGGGTTTTCGGTGGCGGTGGCCGGCGGCAATGGGTGATGGTGGTAGGTGGCGGCGGTTGGAGGGAGTGGCTGGAGTTAGGTGGCAGTTGTCAAAGGTTGGTGGTGTCGGCGGTGGGTGGAGGCGGGTGATGGTGGTGTCATTAGTTGATAAATCCAAGGGTGGTGGTAGCATTAGTGGATAAATCCAATGGATAACCGGTTAATACCCATAATTATCCATTTTGTTATTAGTCTGTAATGGGTGTTATCCATTAACACCCATTAACTTAATAGGTTGGATAAAATTTTGTCACCCTTATTCTCACGTTTCCAAGGTATGAATTAGCTCAGCCTTCCAACAGAAAACTCACCCTGAATACCCCTTCTAATTAGACTGTATATCCTCATAAACACAATATCTCAAACAAGCACACACACTGAGTGTATACCTTGACTGATAACAACTCACAATAAGAAGAAGAATGTGTCCCTTCACTGATAACAAATCACAATAACAAGAAGACGCTAGAGAGGAAGAAAGAGTTTGAGAAATCGATATTCAATGATTGCAGTACCTTTGAAGGAGACGGGAAGGAGTATTTGTAGCAAGTAACAGTTATCGAAATCCATGCGTCACCGCCGCCAAGAAAAGAGGAAGGAGTCAACAGATCGATAAGTAGATAAACACAAATAAGGGATACAAAACTCTTATTCAGATTAGGGGCAGCCGGGTACTCAAAAGAGGGGATGGATTTTTGGGTTGTTGGGCTAGTTTTGATTCCTAAGTGGGCTGCCCAATTTTCAATTAGGCCACGCCACAACTTACACTCTCCACCTTTGAACAATTACCAATTCAAATCACCTAGAACTCAAGGACATATATGGTACATCATAGCCTATCCATAACTTCTTCCAACACCAAGTAGGAAACAAGAACCGGAAAAAGATAAATCGCAAAGAAAACTGTAAATGGTAAAAATACTCGCACTTTCCAAACACCAAGTAAGGAAACATGGGCACAACATGCAACAAAAAATATCAGTCATCATTGTCAAAATTTAATTTTTAAGCATGCTTGAATTTTTTTCACATGTAAGCATTTTGTACCCATATCGGTAGGATAGTACTGAGAGGGAATTTTTTCAAGTAAAATAAAATATTTTTCAATCAAGTCTCTCAAGTAATGAAATTGAACATCTATATGCTTAGCCTTATCATGAAAAATAGGGTTTTCGCAAATTTGTATTGCAGACTAACTATCAGAATAAACCACAACTTTATCCTTTAAAAAAAATAATTTCAGTTATCAATCCTTTAAACTAAGTCACTTCTTTAAAAGCTTCAGTTATAACAACATATTCAGACTCGGTAGTAGACAAATGCAACAAATGAATTATAATTAAGATTTTCAACTAACACACGACCCATACAAAGTGAATTCATAAGAAGTAATAGATTTTCTACTATCTCTATCATTAGCATAGTTATAATTCATATAACCTTTCAATTTAACACCTTTATTGCATTTCAAAAATTTCAAGTCATAATTCACAGAAAAACCTAGGCATTTAAGAAGTCATTTGACCGCTTCCCAATGAGGCATACCTAAGTTGGATAAAAATCAGTTTGGGGAGATTGATTCTTACTAAGGATGAAATGACCCACTAAAGGCACATTGGCATATTTTGCATTCTCCATCCTAAATTTAGTCAAAATCTTTTGCACATAAGAAATCTGATTAAGAGAAATAGTGGAGTTTTTTCTACCCCTAAAAATGTTCATTCCTAAAATCTTTTTAGCATCCCCTAGATCTTTCATGTCAAAATTCTTACAAAGATAATTTTGCACATCTTAAATTGATTTACAACATGGACTGATTATAAGCATATCATCAACGTAAATCAATTGAAACACATGAGTAACAGAGTTGACTTTAAAATACAAGCAATGATCATAAGAAGTTAAGAACTACAAGTGAATTTCAAAGCCAACATGCACATATCAAACTTCTTGTTCCACATTCTAGGGGGATTGTTTCAAACCATATAAAGATTTTTTCAATAAACACACATAGTCAGGATTTTTCTTATCAACAAAACCTTCGGGTTGTCGCATGAACTTTTTTTCATCCAAATCACCATGTAAAAATGTTGTTTTCACATCCATTTGTTTTAATTCTCAATTAAACTGAGTAACTAAAACAAGCATGACCCTTACCGTAGTAAACTTGACAACTGAGGCAAAGATTTATTTATAATCGATCCCCCTCTTTTTGAGTAAACCCTTTAGCAACTAATCAGGCTTTAAATCTAACAGTCTTATTCTCGGACTTAACCTTAAATAACCATTTGCAATCAACAAGAGAGCATGTTTTAGATCTAGGGACCAACGTCCATGTTTGGTTAACATGCAAAGAGTTTATTTCATCTTTCATAACATTTAACCACTTAGCATAATGAGTAGATTTTAAAGTATCTTTGAAAGACTTAGGTTCATCGCAATTCTCAAGAGATTCAAAAATACTAAACACAAAAGATGTCATTTGAAAATCATTTAGTCTAGATGATTTCCTAACTTCACGTCTAGGTCGATCCCTAGCTAGTTGGTAATCATCTAAATTTTCCATTTCTAGAAAATCTTCTTGTTTAGTTTCAACAACTTCATTGTGTTCAATTTCATGATCAATTTGCACTTTTTCGGTTGGCACATTAGCATCAATCACATAGGTTGCTCCACTATAATTGGAGTCGGGGGAGGGGGAATATTATCAACATGTATAGGTTGAGCATGAATTAAGCAATGAAATTCAGTTTCATTAACAATAACATCCCTACTAATTATAACTTTAAAGTCGTGTTCCTCTTTCAACCAAAGTCTATACCCTTTTACACTTTCTGGGTATCCTAAGAAAACACACCTATCAGCTCTAGGTTCAAGTTTATCATGCTTTTGATGTGCAAAAGCAGCACAACCAAAAACTCTCATGTACGAGATATCAATCTCTTTACCCGTAAACACCGCTTCGGGACATCTACCATGTAATGGCACAAAAGGGGACCTATTTATGATATAGGCAGCATTCATAACTACCTCTCCCCAAAAACGCTTCGAGAGACCTGAGGTTTCAAGCATATCCCTAACTCTTTCCAAAAGAGTTATATTCATACGCTCGGCAACACCATTTTGTTGCGGGTTAGAAGGAACAGTTTTGTGCCTACCAATTCCATTTTCAACACAGAATGCATCAAATTCATGATTACAAAATTCTAACCAATTATAAGTCCTAAGCATTTCGATTTTCTTTCATGGTTGATTTTCAATTAAAAAATTCAATTTTTACAAATTTCAAACAAATCAGATTTATGTCTCATTTCCAGACTTTTCATGAAAAGTCATCGATAATAGATAAGAAGTACCTATTTCCACCTTAAGTGGGCACGCTAGAGGGCCCCCATGCATCGACATGTATGTAGTCAATGAATTTTTTGCTAGAATGCTTGGTGGAAAACTCACCTTATGGTGTTTGCTCTTAACCCAAGTCTCACAGAAAGACAAATCAGATAATTTTTCATTTCCAAAAAACTCCAGTTTTTTGTAAAATTTCTGAGCCTTTACCACTTATGTGTCCTAGTCTTTTATGCCACAAATTCGTTTTATTTTCTTTCACGAAATTAGCATAACTATCAGAACAAGACATAGGCATAACAGAGCATGCATACAAATTTTGACGTTTTTCACCCTTAGCAATTACTAAAGACCCCTTTAGTATTTTCATAACACTCTTTCCTCATTTTCCTTCCAAAACATCATCTTCCAATGAGACACATGAAATCAAATTATTACATAATTCAAGCACACGTCTCACATTTTTCAAAATCAAAACATAACCAGAATTATATTTCAAATCAATATCACCAATACAAAGTATTTGACATTTTTTCTCGTTTACTAAGGAAATGGAACCAACATTAACTTCATTATGAGTAGAAAAAGGTGATTTCAGTGGTGTCATGTGATATATGCAAGCAGAATATATAAGTCATTCACTAGCACATGCAGAATACACAAAATTCACAACATTATCACAAGAATCGGTCACCATAAACACATCAGTGGAAGTTCGAAGCTAAATAACAGTCAATTTGGTTTTGGTCTTGATTTGATTTTTTCTTTTTCAAATTAGGGCACTCTTTCCTATAGTGACCTACTTCACCACAATTGTAACAAGTTATATGTCTTTGCTTAGAACTATACCTACTTTACTTCTCACATTTCTCTTACCCAAATTTTGATTATTATTGTTTTGAGCATTTTGATTTTGACTATTCTTCCCATTATTCCTATGTATTGATCTTCCCCTAACCATGTTCATTTCACTAACAATTGATTTTCCCTTATTAGCTTTTAAATCTAACTCCTTACATTTTATACCATTGATCATCGTATCAAGTGTAACTTGGTCTGTACCATACTAAATAGTAGATCTTAAATCAGAGTAAGAGTCAGGTATATTATCTAGACCTCTAACTAATACAAATTCTTAATATTAGCAAACTCCCCGATGTGAAAAACAAAGTTTGTTGATGTGATCAGCAACATTGCTCTTACATACATAATTTATGGGTGATGATATATATGATGCGTACGTGAATATTATGGTCGTAGATAACATGTAAAGGAATACTTTTAGGATGTTTGGTACATACTAATTAAGATGCGGTTTTCCCCTCTTCGAACTCTATTTCCTTATTTCAAATGAACTTAAGAAAAATACCAAGCGTTCATTCAGTGCCTAAGAATAAGATGAGATGAATTGTAGCTAGCTCCAACAACTTCATGTAGGCGAAGTAATATGTGATGAAGTAATTGAATTGTATAAACATATATGAATCTTATTATCGTTATGTTTTTAGTGTTCAAATTGAAATGAAATTTATACTTCTATTAAGGATAAAAAAAAGTCTAATATGTAGGTATTAAGATCAAAATAGATTACTGGATGCATAATTGTTATTAGTTCATACTCAAGGTAGGGATAAAGGTAAACATATTTTCATATGTATCTTCTCACTATTTTTCTATTCCCTAATCATAACAAAAATGAAAGAAAACACAAATGATAGTAGTTGCTTAGAGCATGAAGTAGTGGTATTAATGGGTAGTTTCTTCCTCAAGATTTTCCCCTATAAATAGAAAGGGAAGTCTTTGAAGGAGGGGAAACTCTCCGCCATAATCATACCAATTCCGACAACTTACATATCATGTCCATTGTTCCCATGTTGAGTTTTTAAATTTCCATTTCTAGTTGAAGAATTGTTGAAACTTTGATTCAATACAATTGTGACTTCTAATTGTTTGTCTCTACTCAATTGTTTATTGATATTTATTTATTTTCTACATTTCAAGTTAATGATTATTTTATTTCATCGAGTAAAAAGGCCTATTATTTGATTGAATTTGATAATATATTGTCAATTAAAACGGTGAATTTGTAATTGTTTGTTTGTTTTAACTTTTAATATAGTGGCAAATGACTTGGTTTAAGGCTTTTCAAGCATTCAAATCTATGATATGAAAATAATAATCTAATTTAAATGAACCCGCTTGTGTGTTTGTTAATTGGAGTTAGATATCTCTAGTTTTAAATGCTATCAAAACTCTAAATCCCACGAGCGCATGTCTTTAGGGTTTTCTTTTGATTAGAGTAGTAATAATTAATGAGCTTCTCTTGGTTACAGAAACATTAAGGTGGTTGTCCGGCAGTCGTTGAACAACTATAGCTAATTTATTTACAAACTCTTGAGCATATCTTTGCAACAATGATGAGTTGAATGAATCAAAGTGGGAAAAAAAATTCGTTGGTTAAAAGCTTCGTCGTATTTGATTTTATCTTATTAATTTTGCATTATTTGATTTTTAATGCAATTGATAATTAGTTTCTTAAATCCACCCCCAATCTGGTAACTGTAGATAATTAAATACAATGTTCCCTGTGGAGACTATCATACTTGCCTAAGTGATTTAATTATTTTCTCCTGTTTATTTTAACAATGGCTGTCAATGCACAATAATTTTGGATTCAACAAGACCCTTCAAAGAGTTTCAAGGAGGTAAATGGTTCTTCAATTGACAAATGGTTAGATGCATTAACATATCTTTTGAAAAAGTTGGCTACGGTGCAAACACAACAAATAAGGGCTTGTGGGATTTGTTCTCAATTGGATAATCCAATTAATTTGTACCCCATACTTCAAGATGACACAAATGAACAAAGTAATGTTGTTAGTGGATTCCAAGCTCAACCACAGTGGATGAATTATCTCAATTTCAGCTATGGAAATTAAGTTGCATGGTTCCAACAACAAGCTCAATTGTTAAAAAATTGCTAATAACTGATAATTATTTCAACAGGAAACAAGAGCGAACCTTCAAGATTTGTGCACCCAAAATTGCCAATTAGCATTATCTATGAGTAAACTTGAAGCAAATCAAAAGAAGTTGCAATCTTGAGTGGAAATGAACCCAAATGAAAATGTTAGTGACATGATTCTTAGAAGTGAAAAGAAGGTGCAAGATACTTCACTCAAGGTGGAAGATACCGAAAGCGAAGAAAAAACCACACATACAGACGCTTCCATCGGAGTAGTATGTAAGGAACACAAACCTAATATACAAGTGCCAAGGTACACAAAATTTCTTAAGGAATTGTGCACTCCTTTGATGAAAATCGAAATCCAATGATAAAATCTTTTTAGGGAAAAACTTGCCAGCAATCTTTCAACGAAAACTGCTACAAACATTGATAGATATTTTAGTTAAAGTGAATGGTCTTATTTTCCCTTTCGATTTTGATATCATTGATACATATGATGCACGTTCTCCAAATCAAACTCTTATTTTATTGGGTAAACCTTTCATGAAAACAACTAAGACAAAAATTGATATTGATTCGGGTACTTTATCTTTTGAATTTGATGGTGAAATAGTCACCTTCAATATTTTAGAAGTTATGAAATACCCAAATAATCCAAGTCTGATTCTCTCTCTCTCTCTATTTCGACTTAATATCTTTCCTCACTCTATAACGACTCTATATAATTCATAAATAACTGGAGCAAATAATTAAGGCTATGCTCATTGTCCAAACAAAATCAAAATCCTAATTATACAACTAACTCTTATAGGTATTTGAGGAAGTTCAATGGCATATCTTGATACTTGTTCATAAGGTAAAACAAAGTTCGGGCCCCTAGTCTTGTAGAGAGCTTTGATGAGACTGCTCGCTTAATTTATCAAGTGGACGAGGATGAGAGCTATTTGGACAGGTATTTTGGTCTCAACTGGGAAAAAAGTAATAAAACCTTACCTCTTAGCGTGTTAAGTCGGACTTAAGTCATAACTATGACCTATTTTTAAGGGATACTTATTTTATTAAGTGATATAATATGAGGTTACCAAAGAGTTTATCGTAATTAAACTCTCAATCCGTTTGGTAACCGGATAAGAGGTCGGATAGGACTATTAATATTTAAGCAAGTTGTTTGGTACGCTATTAAGCTTCGTGCTTAATAAGAGGAGTGGTCCGGATAAGTGTTTTTTTTCTCTCGTTATTTATCTCGGAAGGGGGTGGTACTATTAAGCATCCACATTGGTTCCCTTTATTAATACCCTAAAACCATTTTTGGGGTTTTTTTTACCACACTTAACACCCACAGTGGACACCCTATCAATCACCATATTCCTAAAAAAAAACTAACTCTCCCCCAACTTATTGGGTGAGTATTAGTGCGCTTTCATTCATCTTTTTCTTCTCTCTCCCCCACGTGTCTCCTTGTTCATTGGTCTTCTTCTTAGTACTCGTTCCCTTTCAAAAATTTTGTTCCAAAATTTAAAGAAGCCGACAAAAACAGATTTTTTTTTTTGCTTGATCAGAGCATCCAGTTTTTGGCCAAAAATTTGATATGCTGGAGTGGAGAGCCTATGAATTGAATAAACAACCCAACTCACATCATCACTTTGATAATGGTATGCTTTCCTATTTTTTTCTATTTTTTTTCAATTAATTTAGTGTACTTTTTGCTATCATTTCCTTTTTTTTTATTATTTACTAACTTAAAATTATGGGTATATTAATAATATTAAAAAACGTGACAAGACTTTATTTAAATAAAAATAATTGATATAATCAAATCATATCATATATTTTTCATAAAATATAAAATTTAAAAGTATACATTGAACTCGATCGTGCAATGGCTATATTGAACTGGATGAATCGCTTTGGTACAGCTTCGCTTCAAAATTTGGTTGCATCATGCTCGGATCATTCGCCGATTTTACGATATTGACCTAGACACTACTTAGGCAATAAGAAAAGCTTTTCGATTTGAAATCAGGTGGCTGAATGAGGAAGATTTTATGGCTACAGTGGCATCGGTGTGGGAGCGGGACATGGGTGATAATGTGTTGGGCGATTGCAGTGTCTTTCAAGACGTCTAGTTGATCGGAGCAGAGGGTTACGAAGGGAAATAAAGGAAGAGATTGCTAACACAAAGAAGAAAATAGAAGGATTTATTGCATAATCAGATGCGACATCCATTTCAGAAGCTGTTGCTTTGCGAAATAAGTTGTCTAACCTGCTAGTACAAGAAGAAGCGTATTGGAAGCAGCGAGCCAAGCAATTTTGGATGAAAGACGACGATTTTAACATTCGGTTTTTTCATTCTATGGCTACTATGAGGAAAGAAAGAAATAAAATTAGAGTGCTTAAGGATAGTGATGGAAATATGTACTCTGACTCGTTTAACTTATGTAGGATAGCGCAAGATTATTTTGAACAGATATTTGCTCGAGAGGCAGTCTTTTATGATCCCGTAATTTCTCAAGTGAGGCCCGTAATTTCGGAAGTGCATAATGTGGCGCTATTAGCTCCTTTTAGGTTGGAGGAATTTAAAGAAGCACTCTTCCAAATGCATCTCGATAAAGCACTAGGACCAGATGGATTCAATCCGGCTTTTTTCCAACGATCATGGCACCTACTTGGGGAAGATGTTTTTCGTGATTGTCTGAAGTGGATGCAACAAGCTTCTTTCCCTCCGATGCTTAATGACACGATTACTACGCTGATTCCTAAGTGTAGTAATCCCACTACGATGAAAGACTTGAGACCCATTTCTCTCTGTAATGTGGTGTATAGGATGGTTGCAAAGGTTCTAGCAAATCGGTTAAAAAAAAGTTCTTCCGTGGATAATCTCAGCTGAGCATGCAGCTTTTGTTCCAGGGCGATCGATTCTTGATAATTTTATAGCAGCGTTTGAAACAATTCATTATATGAAGAGAAACGACAGGGGGAAACACGGGGAGGTGGCATTGAAAATGGATGTTAGCAAGGCTTATAATGGGATTTCTTAAGCATATGCTTCTGAGCCTTGCCTTTAATGACCACTGGGTTAATTTGGTTATGATGTGTGTGACAACAGTTAAGCATATGGTTCGGGTGAATGAAGATCTGGTTGGCCCAATTTGTCCATTGCGAGGCTTACGTCAAGGCTGCCATTTATTGCCTTATCTTTTTATAATCTTTACGCAGGGACTCTCTAATTTTTTGAACAAGTCTGTACAGTGTGGGCATATTCATGGGGTCAAAGTTTGTAGAGGTGCACCAATTATCTCCCATTTACTCTTTGTGGATGATAGTTTATTCTTTTTTTGAGCATATATAATAGAGTGTGAGGTTATGAGAAGCATATTGAACATATATGAGAAAGCAAGTGATCAGGCTATTAATTTTGGGAAGTCGGGGATCTTTTTTAGCCAGAATGTGGGGCAACATCTTAGAGACACCATATTTGCAACTTTAGGTGTGTCAAATCCTTTGGATACATGATGGTATTTGGGTCTCCCTTCGCTCATTGGCAGCAAGAAGAAGTTTGTCTTTAGGTTTTTGAGAGATAGGTTGTGGATTTGTATCCAAAGTTGGAGAGGTACTTCTATTTCTAAGGTTGGGCGTGAGATACTTATTAAATCGATTGTGCATGCTTTGCCGTCGTATTGTATGAATTGTTTTTTGCTGCTTATGAATTTACTCGAGGAGTTTCAAAGAATCATGAACTCCTTTTATTGCGGCTCGAAACCTAATGGTGGCAGGGGTTTGAATTGGATGACTTGGGACGGGATGTGTACGAGGAAGGAGGTAGGTGGTGTTGGGTTTCGCCACTTAGAAGGCTATATTCTCGCTATGCTTGCAAAGCAAGGCTGGAAACTTATTTCAGCCCCTGATGCTTTATCAACACGAATACTCAAGGCTAAATATTTTCCAATGAAGGGATTTTTAGAAGTAAGGCTAGGACACAATCCTAGCTTTATTTGGAGAAGCATCTTGGTTCTCTCAAGCAATTATGGTGAGGGGTGTACGCTGGAAAGTGGGAGACGACCATTATATTAAAGTCTGGAACAGTCATTGGTCACGGGATTCTCAAGATTTCGATATATGTTCGAACTCCTTTAAATCTGGAACTTGGGAACCTTGTTGTGAAGGACCTCATTATTCTGGGTGCTCGACAATGGAATCTTGATATTCTTGAGGAGTTCTTTTACCAAGGGATATCAAAGAGATCATTAGTATTCCTCTTACTAGTAATAGTACATATGATCTCCAAGTCTAGCACTTTAGCCATAATGGGGTGTACACGGTGAAAAACAGATATCATCTCTTCATGGATGATATTATTTCTTAGAATCGGCAGTTGTGGGTGGATGGAGAGTGGAGTAAATTGTGGAGCCCAAAATTAAAACTTTTCTTTGGAGGGCAGGAGGTTGCATTCCTTGTTGTGATAATTTACTTGCTCAGAAAATTCAAGTACCTCTAGTTTGTGTTTGCTGTGAGCAGGAGATTGAGGACTGCTGGCATATGTTTATCACCTCTCCGTATGCACAGCAATGTTGGGTGGAGGTAAATATGTTGAACTTTGTTACGAGTGGAATGGGGCATGCAGAGTTGTTTGCACAATGGGTGTTTTATTGTTTGAAAACTTGTCCCTCTAAGACTCTTTCTGTTTTCGCTATAATTATATCGAGTATATGGAGCATAAAATAAGGGCCACTAAATAAGTGACTTTTAATATATTATTACATAACTTTAATTTTAATGGTTCTGTGCCTAAAATAAGATAAATTGGAACCACATCATTGAATCAAAATGAATAAGTTGTGGAACAAAACTTGTTGTGGAACAACGTTGACAAACTTGCCCACTTAAATGTGTCCATTGGGTTTCTCCATGAATGGATAAGGGCTCGTCTAGTTATGCCACGATCAGTTAGCCAAAAAAATAGAAATGTGGGTATTGTGAGATGGAAAGGCCACCTGCTACTCACTAGAAATGTAATGTTGATGCATCATTCTTTGAATCTTTGCTGAGCATGAGATGATTGGTTTTGCGGCTGTTCTCCGAGATTCCAATGGAGATTTTATTGCTTGTAGGTTAGCAAAAAAATGTGGGATCCGGAGGTGAGAGAAGCTGAAGCTCTTGCATTGCTAAGTGCCCTTCAATGGGGTGTCTCGCTAGAGCTAAAAATGTTATCTTTGAAACAGACTGCAAGGGTGTGGTTGATGCAATTATAGGTGGTGTAGCCGATAATTCTGAGTTTGGAAGCATTATGGCCAGCTGTCGAGAAGTACTTAAGAATGGAAGTTTATTCCACGCAGTATATGCAGGCCGACGAGCGAACATGATTGCTCATACATTGGCTTGAGCAACCATTTCATATGCTAGTCCTACTACTTTTCTTAATGTTTCAGATTGTATTAAGGATATAATGGTGAGTGATTGTACCGTACATTTGAAGCATTAATTAATGTTATTTCTTTGGAGTTCAAAAAAAAAGTATACGTATTTTATTTCAATTGTGGTAAAAAAATAAAAATATAGGGGTTATAAAAAAGTTGCTTTACCTGCAACCATCGAATGCTCTTAGACCATAAACAACGGTGATGCTTAACAAGGAGCTTGCCAGATTCTGTCAAATAACAAAGGATTAAAGAGGTGCTTAGCTAAGCAAAAAGGGATTGGGAGAGCATCTTAAGCTCTCAGTGCTTAAGGAATTTTCATCAGCCAAAACGACACAGTTTGGCAAAAAAAAGAACCAAAACAGTGCGTTTTGGTGAAGAAATGAGAGAAGCCGCCTGACATCTCTTTCAACCATTCACTTTCCACTTTCCACTTGACATTTTTTGATTGGACCGAAAAACTTTTTCACCCCAACTTTTCTTGACCAATTTTCAGCCTTAAAAACTATTTTTTTTTCCTGAATTAAAGTACACATTTTTACCTATAAATAGAGACTTGGTTTGTTTCATTTGGATATCAGAAACTTTTTCTACGAATTTTTCAAGTTTCTAGTCATTTTTCTCTCTTCCACCTCTTTAAATTTGATTTTTAATCAATATTTAATATTGTTATTAAATATTTAGATATTAATATTTATTTACTTGTTAAGTAATTTATAATTATTTACTAGGCAAGATAATTTTTTATTATTAATGTTGGTAATAGATATTAATATTAGTGTAATTAATATTTCCATTGATATTATTATTGTTCTTATTTAAGTAGTATTGTTGTTGTTATTATTATTAGTAGTAGTATTATTATTATTTAGTAGTCAATTAATATCATTATTATTATTAGTAGTATTATTATTAGTATTGATATTATTATTGTAGTATTGTTATTTTTACTGATTTAGAATTTCATCGATGACTTCACGTAATTCATCTCGTAAAAAAAAATGATGAAAAAGAAGATAATTCACGTTCATCTATGCCAAATCAATACTCTGCTCGTCAAATTCCCCAACCAACTTCACAAAACCAAGCATCATCCTATCATAATATTTTTGATTTCGAAAATCGGCCTTCAAGATACAACAATTCCAAAATTTTCCAAATATCGGAGGTATGCAAAATCTTCAAAATCCTCAACAATTTGGAAATTTTCTGCCATTTTCTCATATGCCGCACCAATCATTTGCCCCATTTTCTCATATGCCGCAACAACAATTTGGAAATACTCATTCACCTTTTTCATCACAACAATCACAGTTCAGCCAAGGGTATTTTCCTATGGGAGTGATGGGAAATTCTACTCATGAATATGTTCCAGTAGTCCCCCCTTTCAAATTTGCCTCAATTTTCAACACAACCGAGAACCGTTAATGTTGAAGAGGCGGAGATGAGGATGTCTTGGTTGATGAAAATACTCCTCAAAGTGGAAAATCAACAACAAGAGTAAAGTGGTCCATAAACGAGACCAAAAATGCAGTGTAAATCTTGGGAGAATGTGACTACCGACGCTTTATGTTGGTACAAACCAAACTTCTACCCAATTTTGGCAAAAAGTTGCGGATTGTTACAATACACATAAAGAGGAGGGTCTTAACCGAAATAGTTGTCAATGTAAAAATCATTTTGGAAAGGTGTCAAGCGGCAAAATTCTCAGAGCCTTTAACCATGCCTTAGCTACCAAAGCAAGTGGGTGGAATGATGATGATGTCATTAACAAGGCACATATTATTTATCAAGGCGATGAGGAAAACGCGTTTCACCTTAATGGAAGCTTGGGAGTCCTTCGAAAAATACCAAAGTGGTGGGCGACCAATGTTGAAAGCGGTTCAAAATTCGACATAGTGGCTCGAAGAGAAGTCGAATAAATGAAGCCGGTCATTTTTCGAATTCTTCCTCCAATGCCGAAGAAGCCTCAACTGCATTTCCAGCTCGACCACCCGGCAGAAAAGCTTCAAAGAATAAAGGAAAAGGAAAAGTTAAGGAGGCTCAACTTGAAGAGTTAAAGAAAGCAAATGAAATCGATAGCGTGTTTAATGACAATTTTAACCGATGGATGAACTTTGCACAATTAAAGCTAGAGGAAGAAAAAAGGAAGAGAGATGAGGCCGTAAAGGATCGTTTATTCAAACAATGGGAGATTCTGGTGAAAAAAGAAAACAAAAGCAAGAGAAGAAGATGATTGCACTCGGTTGTGCAGTGAACTGTTTAAGTAGATATTATTCTAATTTGTCTTTCTATTTGTTTTGATTTGCAATTCCTGTAATTCCTGTAATATTAATGTAATGTGTAATATTAATGTAATGTAATGTGTAATATTAATGTAATGTGAACTGTTTAAGTAGATGCTATTTATTGTGTACCGACAACTCTTCATTATTGTTTAGCTTTAGCTTTAGCTTTAGCTTTAGCTTTAGCTTTAGTCTTTTCTTTTAGCTTTATCTTTAGCTTTATCTTTTAACTTTTCAAATAATTTATTAATACCCGTTACATTTCATTATTTTCCCTTGGTCTATAAATATCGTAGTATAAACACTCCAACTAATCATCCCAACACTTCATTTCATACCTAACTACAATCATGTCTTCAAGTTCTAGTTTCAATTCTCAGATGCCCAATACAAATGAAGAAGATGTCAATGATCACGAAGATATAGATACTTTGTTTGAAAGACAACTAGAAGAGCGTATTTTAGGCGTCTCCGTGGTCGTCGGCGTCGGAGCGTCAAATCATGAGGAACTAGTAACCTCCGGCCAAGTAGAAACAGGAGGTCGTCAACGTGCGTACATAGGCGAGATCGTGTTGATGGCCATCAACGCCTATATGCGAGACTTCTGCGGAGAATCCAACATACACCGACCAACAATTTCGCACACGATTTCGGATGCGAAGACATGTCTTCCTCCGAGTAGTGAAAGCTCTAGGTGAACATACTCCATATTTTCAACAACGATACGAAGCATCAGGGAAACCTGGTTTATCGCCACTACAAAAATGCTGCTTGCTATAAGAATGCTTGCTTACGGAATGTCCGTGATGCGTGTGATGACTATGTTCGTATTGGAAAAACAACATCAATTCAATGCGTGAAGAATTTCAATGTGTGGTTAGTGTTTTTGGAGATGAGTACTTAAGAAGACCAACAGAGGAGGACCTTCAACGCTTGCTTCATGTTGGGGAGACCAGCGGTTTCGGTATGTTAGGTAGTATAGATTGCATGCATTGGGAATGGAAGAATTGTCTGTGTCTTGGCAAGGTCAATATGCTCGAGGATGGAAAAGCGGCCAGTTGTACTTGAAGCGATCGCTTCCTACGACTTATGGATATGGCATGCATTCTTTGGTACTCAGTACTTGTAATGACATTAATGTCCTTGATCGATCGCCGGTATTTAACGATGTTTATCTTGGTGTAGCTCAGATAGTAGGTTTTACGGTTAATGGTAATCGGTATAACTTGGGTTACTATTTAGCCGACGGTATTTATCCTCCATGGGCAACATTCATCCGATCTATTAGATCGCCACAAAGTGAGAAACATAAGCTCTTTGCTCAACATCAAGAGGCGGCAAGAAAGGATGTTGGCGTGCATTTGGGGTGTTACAAGCACGTTTTGCAAATATCTGAGCCCACTTATGTGGGAGCTAAGTAGTTTGGGAAAAATTATGATCGGCATGTATCGTGTTACATAATATGATTGTTGAAGATGAGCGAGATACTTACGATCGTGTTCCAAATGCTTCCGACTATGACCAAGTTGACATTACGGATGGTAGCTTAGCATGAGAATATTTTAACGGCGTATTCGGACGCGAGATATGTTCAAACAAGGTGTGTCGTTAAGGATAAAGAAACACATCGCCGCCTGAAGCATGATCTAATTGAAAATATTTGGAGACTTTTTGGTAACTAAATTTGTTAGTGCTTGAAATGTCATGTTTGCTTTTATTGTTGTTGTATTTTCTAATTTTCAAAGATAACTTAATGTATTGTTCTCGAATTTTCTATGTCTTGTTGTATTTGTGGTTACTATTCTAATTATTGTACTTATTTGGGAAAAAATATTATTTACTTAATTATTGTACTTGTTTTACTATTTTTAAAATTATAAACATAATTATTAAATAATTTATTAATAATTATTAAATAATTTATTAATAATTATTTATTTATTACTAATTTCGAAAATATTTTTATTATTTAATATATTAATGTAAGAAATATGTAAATAAAATTGAATAAACAAAATTATTGGTTGATATAAGTAAGATATAAAAATATTAAATTAATGGATATAAAGATGGTGGGGTATGTAAAAGTGTTGGAATCGTGCATTGGAAGAGTGTTGGAAGAGTGTTTTTTGGTGAAAAGCTTAAGTGGGGAGGCTGGCAATTTTTTTATAATAAAATTGAAAAAATGGAGCTTAAGCTCCAGAGTGAAACTCTGTTGTTCTTGGTCTTATAGCCCGGCCACGGGGGGATTAAGTTTTTGGATTAAATAATTATTTGGTCCCTGAACTATCCACAAAATATACGTTTGCTCTTGTAACTTTTTTCAAAATGTGTTTGGTCTTTAAACTTGATTTTTGTTAAAAGATTCCCCCGAGGTTACCATCAGTTTTGTCATTAAAATTTTATTAAATTCTCGAATTTGCCCTTAATAATGTTAATGGTTGAAAACTTAGGCCCCTAATTTGATCTCCATTCTAGACCCACCGTAAGTTGAACAATCTTCAAATTCAATAATTAAATTGAAAAATTGAGTTCAAGGAAAGGGAGATGAAAGATGTGACTAGAGCATGGGCAGATCGTGAACAAGGAAGTCGGTTAAGCCGTGAAAATCGATGGCGATTGGGGATGTTTCTGGCCGGATCTGAACATGGGTCTTGAGATGCCGACGAACTGGAGTTGGAGCGCCGAAACATGAGAACGAGAAGGATGAGGCTGGTGACTCTGGAAGGAGAGAAGAAATCAGAGAGATCTGTAGAATAAATTGAAACTTATCGATGGCTATGGAGGAGATTGAGATGAGAACGACAGGAGAGATGAAGAGGCCACTGGATTTGAAGGCTGTAGCGAGTTCGTTGGGCTGTTTGAGGTTGCAATCTGAGATGACGAGGTCTCACTTCACCGACAATGGAGGGGAGGGAAAGGGTTACTCATATTTGGCCAGCAGCACTGCCCGATGATAAGCAACAGTAATATTGAATTTAGGAAAATAAGCGTAATCCTCTTGTTCCTCATCATACCCATAAATCCAACCGGGTCAATCCGGGGGAACTCGCATTTTTCAGGCACCCATTTCCAATTATTGATCCGACCCATATTGTCTCTTTTGTTTCTGAGACAATTCCAAGCGTTTCTGTGGAAAGGGCATGTATCATCATAGATAGGAAAATCGGGTCAGGTCATTGACCCAATGGCCAACGAAAAGATTGCAAGGGGGTGAGAATATAATTAAGGGGTTTTGAGTGAGTGGGTTTGGGGGAGAGCGTGGGTAAAGAGGAAGGAGTTTAGAATAGAGGAAGATGAGTAGGCAGATTGGGAGGATGAAGGATGTGATGAGTTTTGATGGTAGCTTGGCCGCCATTGTTAATCATTCCATTTGAAGTGAAGGTTTTTATCATGAATTGAGATTTGAAGACAAATATGCACAATTGATGACGGGTGTGCTTAATATGCTGCTTGTGGAGATTTTCTTTTTGATTTCTTTGCTTTTCTTCTTGAGTTTATTTCGTCATTTTCGGTGAAGTTGGAAATTGAGAAATTCTAGTGGCATTCAAGATGTCGGAACTATGGATGAACTTGAGAGAGAGAGACCGATCAGCATTTCCCTTCTTTTTTATTTCTTATTTTCTTTTTCATTTTATTTTATTTTGAACCATTAACATTACTAAGGGTAAATTTGGGAATTCAATAAAATTTTAATGGCAAAACTGACGGTAACCCCGTGAGAGAGAATCTCTTAACAAAAATCGAATTTAAGGACTAAACACATTTAGAAAAAAGTTACGAGATCAAACGCATATTTTGTGAATAGTTAGAAACCAAATAATTATTTAATCCAAAGTTTTTTACTGTCGTAAACTACCCACGTATATATATATCTCGATCAAAGCTGAAAACAACTAGGGCAAAAAAAACATCTTCTTGTTCTGGCGACTACGTACTCCTCGACTCGACTACTTGGGAATTGTCAGTGATTTCATCTTTCCTCTTTTCTTCTCTTCTTTTTTGAGTTTGAATCATTATGATATTATCCTTCCCCTAAAAAACATTTTATCGTTCTGGTGCTTGTTCTTCGTTTAGGACATTAGCCTTATTGATGGGACGAGGGCACGACCGCTGCTAAATAAGAATTGTGGAGATAAGCATTACAATTTTGAGGTGTTAAAGTATGTGGAAATACAGTAAAATAGAAGGTAATTTTACCGGTACGAGAACTATTGACACAATTAAGGTGCTTTTTGATTGATGAATGCTACAAAGAGATCTTATTTCGGGCCGATCATTAATCAAGACGAAGGGGTTGGAGATGATGTATTCATGGATAATTTGGTTGGATAAAGTAGAACTACTGATTTGTAGAGATTTTAGGGCAAGTGAGTTTAATTTAATTTAATTTTTTTTGCTGGGTTGTTGAAATTATGTGGGACGGTAGCCCAATTATTTATTTATTTATTTATTTTGCCTTAAAAATGAGAAGTCAAGTTAAGAAACGAAAAAAAAGTTTTAAAAAAATTGATTTTTAATTTTTCTATCCTAATACTTTTTTAAGTTATACTTTGAACAATTGTGAAAAACATTCAATTTATGCATACATTTGATGATTGTATAATGATTATTGTTGGAAAAAAATTAATAATACTACTAACTCATATCCTAGTGCTACAAAACATCACTAGTCTTTGTGTCCCGTGCTTATGGCACGGTACGAGTAGGGGAGAATGTCAGTATTGGAACAGAGAGATTAAAATTGCAAGCCCTAGACTTGAAAATCAGTGCTTGTGCGTGGAAGCGGGAAAGGGCTCTGCCGGATATTGAATCAAGAAAAGGGACATGAGAGAGCTAGGGAAGAGAGAGATGATTGTGAAGCGAGAAAGGAGGGGAAAGAGAGGGGAAGTTGGAGATCGGCAGGGAGAAGTGGGGGAGTTGGAGAGGGGTTGCATAACTTTTCTTCGCACTTGTAAAATCTAGACGAAATTGAGACCGTAGGATATCGTTAAATGAATTGATCTCAACCGCTCTTTATCCCAAGTCAATTGCGAGCGTGTTTCCCAAATTGTATTATAATATAGATATTATATTACAGATATGATTAAAGTTAGAGCATCTAATCCTGGTGTTACCAATCATCATGTTATTATTTGAAACATGATTATTAATCTTTGTGCATAATAGTGAGGACACTAATAATATCAGGATTAATAATACTCCCTCCGTCCCTAAATAATCGTCCTAGTTGACCCGGTGCACAGTTTAAGAAAAAACAATTGACTTAATTATTTATATTGGTTTAATGTGTAGTTTCCTTTAAAGCCCATGCGTATGTGGCCCATAATTAAAGTAGGGTGAAAAAGTAAAGGTAAAATGGTAAAAGTGATGTTCTAAAAAGGTAAGTTTTAAACTGGACAATTATTTTGAAACGGACGAAAAATGAAAGAAAAACGATAATTTAAGCTCAGAGTGGGTAATGTTTATCCTACTATGGAATTCTGCTCTGGCACGAAGAGTATGTTCTGTGGAGCTACCTATGAACTCAAAATAGATTAAATTCATGAGTTGCTCGGAATACAAGACTTGCTGAATCTGCAGCTATCGGTATTCTCCAAGCTACCAAACACCCCTTAGTCAAGTGTATGTAAGACTGTAACGTTATTCATTTTATTTTCTAATTTTCTTACTCCCTTTTCAAATACCATTCAGATCCCAATTATGACTGATCCACGTCACTAAACCAAAGCGGAAACAAAGAGCGGTCGAACCGGTTGATCGCACCTCATTCCTTTTGCTCTCTCACATAGTACACACATAAAGGCCAAAGCAGACCAAATGAATACGTTTATTTCTCGGGGTTTTGAGCTCGGGATTTGAGATCTCAGGAAATGGCACAAATTCCGAGATTCAGTTTGTTGTGACGACATATTCATGGCGGCAGAGGAAACCTCGCCTGAAGTTCTTTACGAGACGCGCCACCACGCTTCCAGGCCGTACTCTTGTTATCCGCCATTACATCAGGTTCTCTCCCGTTCTCTCTCTCTCTCTCACACGCACACACACATAATCATTTATGTGTCTTGATTTCCGTAATCAGGAATTCAAAGGTTATTTCCTTCGTTAACCAGATCAATTTGTTTTTCTTGCTTGAAATTCAGTCAAATGAAGGTATCAAAGGAAGTTTTCTCGAGCTGCTTTCGATGCGAGGTACAGTTTGATCTTCACTTTTTTGAGTATATGTACAACTTAATAATTGAATATATCCGAACGTGCTTACAATTATGAGTTTTGAAGTAATTTATACGGTAATTTCTGCATAGATGTGTACATTAACTAGCACATTATATGATGTAGCATCAACATTATGATTGTGTATTCTATTTTTCCTTCAATTGGTAAGAACAATGACTTGAACGAGTAAAATGTCGAAAAAAGGTTATAGTCAAATTTTCGTGAACTTTATAGTAGCAGAGGGTGGTTTTCTGTTGGGAATAGGTATTTGATATATTATTTTAGTCTGTAATAAAAGGCAAAGGCAATTTATTCTCTTTGAGAATTTTGATTTTCTGGTGGGCTACGAAATGGTGCACGGTGGATATGGCTTTGGGGATAGGAAGTCATAGGAATAACGGTATAGAGCTTGTCTTACCTTTCACAGTAGCCTATGATCTAGTGTTAGCAAAATACATCACCAGGAAAAAAACATCTAATAACCAAATAGAACAAATAAACAACAAAAAATGAGCTAGAGATGTGAGAGCTAATTGGTGATTGGTGAAACTATAAAAGGCAGGAGATTGACTTTGTTTATAAAATATTAAAAGATGCAGCATGGAATGTAGAGAGTGAAACTAATGAAATGTGGATGTAGAGTGTCTTAATGGATAAATGGCATATTAAAATGTAAAGGCTTGTGGATAAGGAAACATGGTGGTGGAATGAAGAAGCAACTTGGAATGTAGAGAGTGAAACTAATGAAATGTATGCAGAGTAGAATGTCTAAATGTATAAATAGAAGAATAATGATACACAGCCCGGAAATCTCTCACCAAGATAGGCGTCCGACTGATGTGTAGCCTATGAGGAAAAATGATGTTTTGGGTCCCAAGTGGGTCATTACTTGATAAATGCACACAGAGGATTCAAGGTAAATTCGGATAAGTTCTGTAATGATGTATACGAGTATATCACGACTCTAAATAGAATATATATATATATTGGTAGGTAAGTGTGACCCCTTGTTGGTAACGAGATTGGAACCAAAGACCTTCAAGGTCTCAAGGTCATTGCCTGAGTGCCCTTGCCATCTCTCGCACCCCTTGGGGGCTAGAATATTTAAATGCAGGAGGCTTGTAGATTAGGAAACATGAAGGTGGAATGAAGAAGTCTAAAAAGTAATCAAAGTGAAAAGAGATGCTCATAAAACTTGGAAAAAATATACGAATTTGGGATACTTTTATGAGTACAAATGTGCCAAAAACGACGTAAAGAAATATACGAGAGAGAGGCTAAAGCTTCTGATGAATTTTATGCTAAAGCAGATACAAAGGAGGATGAAAAGACATTATACAAGGATGCAAATTTAAGGAAGAAGAAAAATATAGATTTTAGTGAAGTAAATGTATCAAGGATAAAGATTCACATGTCCTAGTAAAAGATGAAGAAATGAGAGAAAGATGAAAACTTATTTTGAAATATTTAATGAGCAACATCTAGAGGCTTACAGGAGCTAATAATGGTGGGGAAACTAGATATATTAATTTTTCTTGTGGATTCAGTGAGTCAGAAGTTAAGTTTGCATTAAAGAATATGGAAATAGGGAAGGTTTAGGGTGATGGAATTCCTGTTGGGCATGGAAGAGCCTAGGAGATGTAGGAGTGTCATGGATGACACAATTTCTTAATAGGATCATGATGCCAAAAACAATGCCTTTATGAGTGGAGGAAGAACATCATAGTGTCAATCTACAAAAATAAGGAGGTCAACAGTCTAAGCAAATTATATTTGAAAAGATTGGTGGAAATTTATAGAGAGGGAAAGAATGTTTTACATATATTTTTTATTGACTTAGAGCAAGTGCGTATGATCCAACAAAGATATTTGGTGGGTGTGCGAGAAGTGAGATATATAAACGAGATAAAAGATATGTACATTGGAGCTTAGATTATAATTAGAACTATAACACCGGAGATATGCGACCCAATTTCCATAGGACTACATCAAGGATCGACCTTAAGTCCTTATCATTTTGCATATGTGATTGATAAATTGATCAAATGTATTCCGAATCACATTCGATGATGTATGTGCTGATGACATTGTTCTTACTGATGAGACAAAGACAAGGGTCTATTGTAACTTGAAAAGTAGAAGGAAGCATTGAAGTCAACGGTTTTATAGTAAGTAGGTCAGTAGGTGTAAAGCAAGACATACAAAATGCAACTTTAGTGGTAGGGAATACTAATGAGATGGAATTAACTTAGCTGGCTATGAAATACAGAATAAGTAGGAGTAAAGCAGGGCATCCAGATTACAGAATGCAACTTTAGTGGTAGGGGGAATACTAATGAGATAGAATTAGCTTAACTGGCTATGGAATATCACAAATGGATTAATTTCACTTTATAGGATCGAATATTAATTAAGATGGGGATGTGGGATGGTGTTAGTCATCAGATAAATCAGGTTCAGTGACCTGAAGATGTGCGTCCATGTGCAATGTGATTAGTGTATAGTGGTTAAGTTGTAAGGAAATTTATACAGTAACTTTATTACTCTTGCCTTGTTCTATGGATCAGAATGTTGGACAATTAAGAAACAATATATTAGTAAAATGAGTGTAGCCGAAATGACAATGTTAAGATGGATGTGTGGTAAAACTAGAAAATATAACATTTGAATTAAAACATTCATGGAATCATAAAAATAACCCCAAGAGGATATTAAATGAGAGAATCGTTTAAGATTGTTTGAACATGTACAATGTCAATCACTAAGTGCACGGTTAGCAACTGTGAGAATATCATTATCAACAACTGTAATAGAGATCACATGGACAAATCCAATTAAGAAGGATATGAGTATGTACTGATCGAGTTATGACATTGCTCATTTAGGTGACTGCAAGTAATTGGGATGAAATTGGAAAGATAGGAATGAGAAACGCCTTGTCGGCCTCGGCCTCTTGATGACAGTGGAAACCAACCCTGATGGAAAGCCCAGCTAAGGCAACTATCCTATGAGAAGTAGCTTAGATGGGCATAGAATGACTTTTAACGGATAGGCGATAGGCGAGTGGACATGAGAATAGAAATAAGCTGAGTTGGGTTGTACATGTATCTGATTACATGGTTTAGTGACATCTGTTTTTTGTTTTGTTTTTGTTTTTGTTTTGTATGCGGAGGATATTCATGGCTCACGATCGTGGTATGAATTCAGATTTGATGCAAATAGAAGCTATCATATGGTTTTTTCTTGTGATTGATTCAAATTTAAATAGAAATTTTTGGTGATGGAACTTTTTTGGTTCTGTATGCCCATATAGTCAAAATCAGCTCCAGTCTGTTGTAATTCTTACTCACTAAAAACTGCTCACTCTGGAATATAGGAAGTTCGGATCTGCCAATGATTTACTTCATGTGTCGCTAAAATCCTACGCTTGATACAAAGATAGAGTTACGACAGTTGATACAAAGATAGAGTTACGACAGTTGATTTTTTGTTATGGCCAAATTCAAACTTGAATGTATTCGTTTTACCTAAGAGTGCGATCTATCTAGGGAATGAAAGAATATTCTGAATCTATACATTATTGCCAGGTTCAAGAAGGAGCTCGCTTCTAGTGTATTTCTTTTTTCTTTTATTTTCCTCGTCTCCTTCTCAAAGCATATGATGGCTCTCTTCATTTTTAATTGCTTAATATATCTTCTTTGCGAGGATGCTTGTGCTTCTTTGTGAATTACATCCTGTTGTTTTTGCTATTCCATGAAGGTGTTAGTCAACTTAAAGAGAAATGGACTGAATACAGGCATCCTCAGAAGTTGAAGAAATGGACATCACTGTTTATCTCCCCAAGATGTGAACGGGTGGCTATAGCGGTTGGAAACCAAATAACAATCTTACAGAAGGATGATGATTACCGAGATCCCTGTGGCTTATTTACTGGTAAGACATGGAGCAATGTTAAAGATGTCCACAAGAGCTGTGCCAGAGTTTTATGACCTTGCAGATCCTTTCTAGATTCCCAGTTGAGGAACTTGTTTAGGAGCTGCACATAATGATTGGATTTATTCTTTTTAAGCATTATTTAACTGCTGAACTATTAGGTTACGACACCAGGATGATTCTAAGAAAGATGGAGAAATGGCCACAAGCACATAATGTAATGCAATGCTGCCGTAATCCCTATAGGACAAAATAAATAGCCTTATCCTATCTACTTGTGATAGTTCTGCCTAATGCTTTTGGTATCCGATACCCTTTACTTCTATGAAGCAAGGATACTCCAAAGTGGACTACGTGGCAGGGTCAGAGGCCTATGTGCTCATGGGATGCTGCTGGGTGTAGGAATGGTGATGTGAACTGTCAGGGCCTGGTATGCATCCCATAGCCATTTAGCAATTTTGTTTATTCCCCATTTTGGCCCTATACCTCGGTAGAAAATCATTTTTTGCCTCCATGCGCATTCCCCACAGGTAAATAGGGGATCAAGATTTCTCGCTTATTAATAATATAGTACTAATATGAAATCCAAACCAGCGGCTCCCTGACTGCTATATTCGGGTATTCCCTGCCCCATACCCAGTCAAAAGTGTTAATAACCTTTGACTTTTGGGTAGGACAGTTTAGATTGAAATGGCCATCCCTAGACAGATGCATATTGGATACGTTTCAAATGTATCCTATTCATCTTATTTTTCTTTCAATAAGCCGCGGTTCCCTTGGCTACAAGCAACATGCTGTATTATACTGCCGTTTCATCTTGTCCAGTCATTTACCCAATGTGTAATGGAAGGTGAATCCACTAGTTATACCTCTTTGATGCATGCTGTATATACATGCCTATCAGATCTAACTCCGCATAATTCTCTATTAACTTGTTTATTTATATTTATCTTTACTCACCAAAACAATATTGAGCTTTTGCAATCTCAGTTGGCATTGTCTAGAGTTGCCTTCAGACGAACCTACATGATCACTTTATATCCTCAATACACTCCCACTATTTATTTTCTGGTTGATTTATCTCTTCTTCGTTGTCAAGCACTACTTCTAATTTGTGCTCTGTGAATTTAGGCAGCTACCTTGCCACTTTTGTATGTGGAGCCTGGTCAGAAGGTCATGATATTCTCGGAGTCACTGATGATACTGATACACTCTATTTTATTAGAGCTAATGGTGAAGAGATAACCAGAATTACGAAGAGGCATTTGAAAGGGTCTTTACCAATTATCAGCGTAATTGCTGAGGATAACACTGATACAAAAACATCTTGCTTGTAAGTTTCATACATCTTAAATTCCTGGCTGAAGTGTATCCTATTACAATTTTGTTTGCTATGCAAACTATAAATTTTTGTCTCTGTTCGCTCCATCGCTGTTTGAGGGGACACAAATATTTTACAGGTGCACCTTCAGCATTCTTACATCCGATGGTTCACTTCATGATATTGAGATCAGTCGGGATCCAAGTGCCTCCATTTCTACAACGCAAAGCTCAAATAATGGATCAATACTAAAGAAGCAATTCCCTCAAAATGTGTTCTGTTTGGATTACCACCCTGAAAGTTTGTTGCTTGTTGTAGTCAGTGGTGCTACCAGCATCTCATCAACTGCTACTACTGGTACCATTCGGCACTTCTTTTGTTCATCTCTACATGATTTTGCACTAAATGTCAGGTGGAATTCTTAGATTCTACCTATAAAATTTGTGTCCTGTATTCTTGGAACTGTAAATGACATCAGAAAATTAATGATTCCGCTAATGAGTTTCATGCAATAAGTTAGTAACTGAAAGGATGACGAGATGACATATAGTATTTTATTTTCTTGCTCAAAAGTAATAATTAACTTCCAGTAGTTTGTGGCTTGAGTATCACTCCATAGTCTTCTAATTATGCTGATAATATTAGCTAATAACTTATGTGGAAATCCGACTGCCAAGTACACTAGCCATTTTCCAACTCTGGATCTGGGCTTCAGGTCCCAGATGCTCTCTTGAATTTTGTTTTGAGTAGGCAATCATGTAAAAGATATATGGCGAGCAGCCTTTTAACACTTTAATAGGAAACTAAGCAGTTTTTAGTTCTAAGCCGTTTTATTTCATCAGGAAGAGATCCTCTCAGTATTGGTGACCTCATTTCTTTTGCTCTTCCTCTCTGTTTCCAGGATTTTACGGTCTTTCTATTTGGAAAAGGACTATGGAGTTCGACTTGAAACCAGTAACTTCTACTCAGTTTGAAGGTTTATATTCCAAACCGAAAGGTTATGTAGGCCAATTAACGTCTCCAAAGGCACTAATCTCACCGCAAGGTAAATTTGTTGCTACTTTGGATTTGAGAGGATGCTTGGTCACCTTTAAGCTGGATGAAGATCAGTCTTCTGTTTCACAACTTTCATCTGAAAGAAAATATGAGTTGCAAGGCAGCAATATGTCGACTAGAGAGGGGAAATCCTTGAACAATTTAGTGGATTTTACTTGGTGGTCAGATCATATCCTTACTATTGCTAATAGGAGTGGCAGCATCTCCATGATTGACATAATTAGCGGTGTTAAACTTTTAAAGAATGATCCTGTATACTCTATGCCCATATTAGAACGAGCACAACATTTCCCAGGACGCCTTTTCCTTTTAGAGAGTGTATCATCTGAGGAGAGTTGTGGATCATCAGATATACTTCTCATGGAGTCGGCAACGGTGGAAAAATATAAGCAGTTTGATAAAGCTAAATTGCATTGGAGCTTGATATCATTTTATGGAAGATCCGTGCCGGAAATGTATGATGCATTGATTGGCAGTCAAAAGTATCAGGCTGCCCTCGATTTTGCTGATTCTCATGGGTTAGACAGTGATGAGGTGTTGAAGGCACAATGGCTGCATTCTCTCCAAGGACCGAGTGAAATAAATAAGTTACTGCTGACTATCAAGGATGAAGCTTTTGTACTTTCCGAGTGTGTGAATAGAGTTGCACCAACAGAAGATGCAGTGAGGGCTTTGCTTTCTTGTGGACTCCGCCTAACAAACCACTACATATTTTCTTTATCAGAAGATGATGAATGTAGGCAGACTTGGGATTTTCGTTTGACAAGACTTAAGTTGTTACAACTCAGAGACAGACTGGAGACATTCCTTGGGATAAACATGGGCAGGTAATAACATGATCAGCAGCATCACAGAGCAAATACAGTGCATTGCCTTACTTTCAAAAGCTATTGCTGAGACCTTTATTTTGTATTATTATCTGTTTCCATTCATGGTTTTCCAATTCCCATGTGCTCCTCATGATTGCTTTATTTTCCTTCAAAATTTTGTGGGCCTGATTGTTGTCTGTATATGAAGTTCTCTTAGAGTATATTCTGTCAAAGTTTTTAAGTTGATTATGGTCATAATATTTTTAAATATGAGCAGGTAAGTTTTCTTCAGTCTCCAGCTTTCCCTCATGTTTTGTGTAAAATCTCTTTTTTTTCTTGGTAAAATTGTCTGTAAATTTTGTACTTCTGCTCTTGAGCTTTATATGCTAACAACTGCTGCACTATGTCTTTGCTATATGTAAGTCAATATCTTTTTGATAAGTAAGATTATTATATAGTAGAAGGCGTCAAAAAAGGTGATGCGTCCATGTACACTAGGAGTATACACAAATTGCTAATTTAGGGAAAGGCTATTAACAAATTCTACAAATGAATGAGAGTGAGAAATGGAAGTATTAGCATCGTCTGAACACCATGACTGGAGGGTGCGCAACACAGTGTCTTTCAACTGATACAAGGACCTCTCCTTGTTGTCAAATACCCTTCTATTCCTTTCAATCCAAATGGTGCAGCTGCATCCTTGAAGTTGTTTATCATTTGATTCAGAAAAACTGTGTTTAGAAACAACATTAAAGTTGCGATATATTTTTATGGTTTCATTGGATCTTCAACTGAAGTTTTTAAGTTTAATGTTTCTCAAACACCTGCTAAAGAAGACCTTTCAATGTATAAATGGGCTCATTAGGTTTGGGAAAAATCTCTAGTTTGCTCCTTCTCCAAAAATGTATCTGTGTTTACTAATTTGGAGGTCATATTATTTTTCAGATAATGTTTTATCTTGAAGGTGTGCAATACATTAAATAACTTGTATTGACAAGAGCTCATTGACTTAGCCTTGTACAGGTTCTCTAAGGAGGATTACAGCAAATTTCAAACTTCGCCTATTAATGAAACTGCTGTAGCCCTTGCAGAAAGCGGGAAAATTGGAGCCTTGAACCTTCTCTTCAAACGTCATCCTTATTCTCTAGCTCCTTTCATGCTGGAAGTTTTAGCTGCTATCCCTGAAACAGTACCAGTGCAAACATATGGGCAACTGCTTCCTGGAAATTCTCCTCCTCCAAGTAATGCTTTGAGAGAAGAAGATTGGGTTGAATGTGAAGAAATGGTAAAGTTCATCAGCAGACTCCCTAATAATTATGAGAGTTATGTTCAGATCAGAACTGAACCCATTGTCAAACGGTTATTGGGATTAAGATGGCCTTCAACTGATGACCTCTCTGTATGGTACAAAAGTAGAGCTAGATATATCGATGAAATAAGTGGGCAGCTAGATAACTGCCTATCTTTGGTTGACTTTGCTTGTCGTAAGGGTATCAGTGAGTTGCAGAAGTTCCATGAAAATATTTCTTATTTGGAGAAGCTCGTCTACTCTGTGGATAATGATGATGAAATTAGTTTTACCATGAGCCTTGCTGCATGGGAACAGTTATCCAACTATGAGAAGTTCAAAATGATGCTCAGAGGAGTCAAAGAGGAAAATGTAATTAAAAGATTATTGGATAAAGCAATACCATTTATGCATAAGAGATCCAATATTAGTGATGAAGATATGGATAACAGCATAATTTCTGAGCAGACGGATGGCTCATTTCTGGTTAGATGGCTGAAAGAGGTTGCTAAGGAGAATAAGTTGGACATTTGCTTGATTGTTGTTGAAGAAGGGTCCAAGGATCTTGTGGGAACAGGGTTTTTCAGAAATGAAGTAGAAGCAGTAGATTGTGCTGTTCAGTTGATATATTTGTGCACTACTACTGATAGATGGAGTACTATGTCCTCCATGCTGTCTAAACTTCCACCTCTACAAGGTAATTCTTTCCTGTGTGGACTAATTATTGGATATCAAAAGAGAACCGTCTTTGTCACATATATAAGCATAATTAATCTTCGTTTCGAAATGAAAGTTAATTCGAGAATCTCATTTTTCTTCTCTCTTTCTTTGCAAAATGGTGCTGATGCGTAGTATACACAGTGAAACCATCTAACATGAGATACCCCTTTTTAACTGTTATGTGGTTATATTTGTGTACAGAATGTATTTGTGTACAAAATGTATTTATGTACTACATATATGAGTTATCCATTGTCTATGCTGTGACGACTTGAGGAACAATTCGAAGAATTAAAAAGTGAGGTAATGCAGAATCAGAAAGAGAGAATGTCAGCTCATTGTCTCTTCCTCAGTGCCTTGAGAGCCGGAGAGGGGATTTGCTTTATGAAGGTACCTGGGAGGAGAGAAAATTAATACTCAGCGAATTCAATATTACCCAAAGGAGAGATAAAGTAATTTTTTAAAAAAATTTTGATTGGAGAAGGAGAAAGCTATGGGTTCCTGAAACCAGTATCGATGTAAATTGATTGCAGGTGTGGAGGGAAATTAGCAAAGGCTGGCACAAATGGGTCTTTGGTTGAAGTTTTGAAGGATGAGTGGGTGGAAGGACTAGTTCCATGTCAGAGAATCCTAGATCACTTTTCCATTGCAGATCAGAAGGTTGTTATGTCATGGATATAGCTCTAGTGCAGGTGGATAACATAACCTGGTCGTCATTATTCAGATGTTATCCTAATTAGGGGAGTACACCTTATGTGAATGGGTTCTTATTTTCTTGGGGGTGGGGAAATGTTTACTCCGTGAAATTCTTGATTAATGAAAACATCATTGGCAAATGCTTTTGCTGTTCGTTGTTCAAAACTCCAAAATTCAATGAGAAAGGGGTGGACTAAGTGAAATGTAAAGAGGTGTGAAGGGGAATTCTCTGTCAAATCTGTAAAGAAACGGAGAAGAGAAGAAAGAAGAAGAATATGATTTGGAAGCCTTAAACCCTAAAAAGGTTAGGCTAGGGTATTTATACATATGTGCATATATTAAGAAGTTACACATAACCCCCTTTTATAATACCCCTTATTCACTAACACTCCCCTCAATTTGGAGCATAAATATCATGCATGCCTTGACTTGTTACTCATATAACGCAACCTATTTCCAACCACCGACTTTGTCGAGAACATCGGCTATCGATCACCGGACTTGGCGTAACCTGTGACAATAATCTTTTGTTGTAGCTTCTCGCGAATGAAATGACAGTCAACCTCAATATGTTTTGTGCGTTCATGAAACACAGGATTCGATGCAATATGGATGTTTGCTTGATTGTCACACCATAGCTGCATAGGTGTTGAACTACGAAACCCCATCTCCTCAGTATTTGGCGAATCCACATCAATTCACAAGTCGGTGAGCCGTGGCCCTATATTCGCCTCCATGGATCTCGACACAACCTTCTTTGCTTCTTGCTTTTCCAAGACACTAAGTTGCCTCCAACAAATACCTGAATATCACGTGGTTGACTTCTTACTAATAGGGCATCCGGTGAATCGGCATCACAAAACCCTCAACTCTTATGTGCCCGTGATCTCGATAAAGTAACCAGCGGCTGGAGCTCCTTTGAGATATCGGAGGATTTGTATAACGACCTCCGGTGAGTAGATCGTGGAGTCGACATAAAGACCGACTTTACTAGCTCGCAAACGCATGTCCTGGTCTAGTCACGGCTAAATAGTTCAACTTCCCTACAAGCGTGCGATACCTCTCGGATGATTCAATTCTTCACCATCATCATCTCTAAGCTTCACATTAGCATCCATAGGAGTCTCATTTGGTTTTGCCCCTAACATCCGGTGTTAGTAAGTAAGTCCAGTACATACTTCCGTTGAGAAAGAAAGATGCCTTGTTTCGAACGGGCAACTTCAATTCCCAAAAAATACTTGAGGTTCCCAAGATCTTTTGTTTGAAATCTCTCTTGAAGGAAAGACTTTAGAGCATAAATTCCCACACTATCTCCGCCCGAATGACGATATCATCAACATACACAACCAAGAGAATACACCTTGCTTGGTGTTGATAAAAGGCGAATGATCAACGCTGCACCGTATAAGGCCAAACTCTAACACAACTTCACTAAATCGACCAAACCAAGCTCGAGGTGACTGCTTTGAGACCATACAACGACTTTTTAACTTGCGCCATCCACGACTCCCCACCGAACAACAAAACCGGGAGGTTGTTCAAGATAAACCTCCTCGTGCAGGCCACCATGAAGAAATGCGTTTTTGACATCTAGTTGGTGAAGCGACCAGTGGTATGATGCAGCAAGAGAAACAAGCAACCGAACAGAAGCCAACTTCGCAACTGGAGAAAAAGTTTCTGAATAATCCACACCATACGTTTGGGCGTAACCCTTGACAGGACGAGCCTTCAATCGAGCAAGGGAACCATCGGGATTCACTTTCACCGTGAAAACCCACTTACAACCAATTGCCTCTCTTATTCGCCGTGAAAGGTATCAAATCCCAAGTCGATTCTCCTCGAGAGCCTTCATCTCCTCTTCCATAGCGGTTCTCCAACCAGGATGAGCCACTGCCTCAGACACAGACTTAGGAATAGGATAAGACTCAAGAGAATTAATTAAGGAAGATGTAGAAGAAGACAAACCAGAATAACTAACGTAGTCAGCAATGGAATATTGTGCACAACTACGCTTACCTTTGCGAAGAGCAATCGGAACATCTAGATCAGATAGAGGTGGCACAGGAGTGCCAGGATCTGCAGAAGAGAGGACTGGCTCGGTAGTGACCACATTAGGAGGTGCAGAAGGAGGTCCCTCTCGTTGACGCGAGAGTAAACTTCTTGAATGGGGGACGATAAGGAGGTACAGGAGGAGGTGAGTACAGGGGCGCCCGACAAAGTGATAGACAAGGAAATCATCATCGAGTCAGAAGAGGATGGGTCAACAGAAGACAGAGGATAGAATGATTGAGATTCAAAAAAGGTGACATCAAGAGACACGAGATAACGATTCAACTCGGGAGAAAAACAACGATACCCTTTTTGAGACCGAGAGTAGCCAAGGAAGATACATTTGAGAGACTTAGGATCCAACTTGGTTATATGAGGTCGATGATCGCGAACAAAGCAAACACAGCCAAAGGTCTGCGGTGACACGGAAAACAACGAACGGGAAGGATATAAGACACAATATGGAATCTCCCCCCAAGAACCGAGGATGGCATCCTATTAATAAGATGACAAGCGATCAAAGCGCATCGAGACGAGAATGACTTAGGCACATGCATTTGAAAGCTAAGAGCCCAGCACTTTCCATTAGGCGATGGCGATTCTTTCTTTCCGCCACCCCGTTTTGTTGAGGTGTATCAATGCAAGAGGAGTCATGAGTCATGCCATTGTTATGCATAAAAGTAGAAAGGGGTGGAGAAATATTCTTTTGCATTGTCACTACTGAAGAATTTTAATAGGCACACCAAAGCGGGTATTAATTTCGGCCACAAAAACCACAAAAATGGAGAATAACTCGAGCGATTTCTCATTAAATAAATCCAAGTTACACGTGAAAAATCATCGACAAATGTAACAAAGTACCGATAACCAAGTTTTGACACTACTGGGAGGCGGACCCCGAACATCGAATGAACCAACTCAAGCGGGACACAAGCCCTTTTATTGACTCTAGGAAAGTATGAAACACGATGGTGTTTAGCATCTTGACAAGCTTCACAATTTAATGTAGACAAAGACTCTAAACTAGGACACAATTTCTTCAAATTCGAGAGACACGGATGACCCAAATGACAATGAATCGATGCGGTGTAAGGGAAGTGACAACTGGAACATGTAACAGAGGAGACAACATCATCCGGCAAGTAAAGCCCTCTGATTCGTAGCCTCACCAATAATCCTCTTCGTCGTAAGATCTAAAAGACAAAGAATCGAGAAAAAGAATGAGGCTACAGTTGTAATCACGAGTTAATTTAGTGATGGATAGTAAATTGAGCGGAAAACCGAGGGAGGTAAAGGGCAGAAGACAAAGATAGAGATGGAGTGATACTAGCGATCCGCTCCCGACACACATGCAGACCCGTTGGCTAAAGTGACACTAGGCAATATAGAAGAGGTAAAGGAAGATAAAATACTGCATCACCGGTCATATGATCGGTAGCACGAAATCAATGACCCATTTGCGACTCGAGGAGGAAAGACACGCAGTGAGTTTACTGAATGGACAAGAGTGGGCTGCGAGAAGAGGAAGATGAAGACGGTTGAGAGACAGGCTGGGTATACCTAGCATACTCTTCATCGACATCATAACCATCTTACATTCGGGCAAATGAGAGGGCCCGACTAACGAGGTCGGGATGAGTAGCGATATTAGCAAATCGGTTACCGATGGGTTTCCATGTAACTTCCAACAATTGCGTTGCGGATGCCGTGTCCCATGATGGTAACATACCTTGACATCTGATGCCCCAGCGGCCGTGGGCATCATCACCACCACGACCACCCCACCTCCTCTACCACCTCTGTGTCCACCACCACCACGACTACCATGATCGGAACCTCGATGCCCATGAAATGCTTGTGCGGCAAGAGCGAAAACTCACCCGTATCTCCTTATTTGGAGGAGGCTTGGGAGATGTGCGTAAAACCAGCGAAAGCCTCGGATAAAGAGCAAATGTCAGTACCTGACAAAATCTGCGAGCGAGCAATAGCAAACTCAGGGCGCAAGCCAGCTAAAAAACCCATGACAAGGAGTTGTTCACGTTGTGCCTGCATCACCTTAACATCGGCCGTAATTGGAAGCAAAGTGCACCATTCCTGAGACATTTTCTTAAAGTCGCAGAAATCTTGAGTCACGGTGCGATCTCTTTGATTCTGTCGAAACACATCGGTCGACAAGTCATACAAGCGAATCATATTATCACGACCGAATCTGACACCTCGAAATACTCCCAAAGATCTTTATTGTTTCGGTATGTGAAACTAACTTCGGCAACGTTATCGGTCATGGAATTCATCATCGGCCAAAGAGTAATGCATCATCTCGAATCAAGCCTTTGCACCTTCACCCGTTTTAATATCCGTGAGATGATCGCCCTTTTCCATACCAATAAGACTCTTACTAACCACCTTACGCCACATCATATAGTTTGTACCATCAAGCTTCTTATCTGTAAGCTTATTAGGAGTGGTGATCACTAGAAACATGCTCGAAAGTCGACATACCGCGAGAGAGAGTCCCAGCGAAACCAAGAAACCAAACAAGTAGCGGCGGAGGCCAACACACGTCAAATCGAGGAAAAACTAACCACAGGGTAGACAACTTGTACTTGGGCGAACGAGAAAAGAAGAGTTTTCGGCGAAATTCGGCGAGGCAGCCGTGCGTGAGTGCACTCGGCGGCGTTTTCGGCGGCGAAAACCACTCCTCGGCGTCGCTAGAGGCGAATGGATCTGGGTGGCGCGTGGGTAGAAAAAGTAACCAGGAAACAGCCAAAACACTAGGCGCACTGAAGTGTACTGTGACGAAAGAACGACGGCCAAACCCTTGCGCACAATAGAAACTTGCGCACCCTCAGGCACAAACACAACTGGCAAACCACAACCTGGGCTAGCCGATCAATCAAGGTTGCACACTCAGGCAACTCAGAGCATCGCTGCGGGCGGCCTTGATAAAGGAACCCGACGTCCTTACCTTTGCATGTAGAGAAGGAAAAGAAAAATAAAAAATAAAAAATAAATAAAATAGAAGTGTACCAAACCAAGTTTGTTATTGAGAAACCTGCTCTGATACCATGTAAAGAAACGGAGAAGAGAAGAAAGAAGAAGAATATGATTTGGAAGCCTTAAACCCTAAAAAGGTTAGGCTAGGGTATTTATACATATGTGCATATATTAAGAAGTTACACATAACCCCCTTTTATAATACCCCTTATTCACTAACAAAATCATATCATCAGATTTTGCCAAAGCACCAACGGGACAATTTCCCATGGAAACAATCTCGAACACAAAACAACCATCAAAGATGGCCTTTCATGTGGATAGACTTTAAGGGGACGGAAGAAAATATCCATCAGCTGGTGCTTCTGTATAAGGTAGATGGACAAAGTTCTGATCACTTCCTACGTCATTGTACAGCTGCAAAAGTAAGTTTGGAATCTAATGTCAGCGCTTTTGGCATTAGTTGTGCTATGCCAAATTCTGTTAAGGATCTCTTACTGGGCTGGTCACTGCATAAAAGGAGGAGAGATAAATTGTGGGTAAATAGCTGCTCCCTGCATTTTTTTGTGGGCCATTTGGCATTAGAGAAATAGAAGTTTTAATAATATAGACTTGTATAGATAAAATAAAAGCTTCATTTAATCATTTTTTATTTCTTTGGATCTGGGCTTTTCTGCTGCTTAGGACAAAAAGACCCAGCTGTCTTCTTTTGAGAAAACCTTTATTTGTGGTTTATCGGAGATTGTGCAGAGATACGTATAGTTGGGAGATTGTGGTTTATTTTTCCATGTGCACGGGCAGTGCCCCCCTTTTTGGAGGCACTTTAGTTTTTTGTAGTATATACTCACTGAAAAAAGGGGAGAGAGGTCATGCAGAAACAGAATTACAGGAAGAAAGGAAGGAGGGAGTAAAAAGACATTTAAATCAATTATGTATTTCTTAACTACAAATGGAAACAGAAAACTAAATATAGTGAATAATTGTTACGAATCCCTAATAAGTTGTGTAAAATTATGCCCAAAGTAAGAAACTGAAGTTTTGAACCACCTATTAGTATTAGGGTACTCCCATGCCTAGAGTAGATGTAATCTAGTACTGTTGAAGCTATCTACTTTTAATAAGGAAGCCTGGTAAATTAGCATAAGAAGCTATCCATTATGATTGGTTTGCTCCCACGCGTGGGAGAGGTGTGTTTATTTATCATATACAGTACATGGATACTTTTACTGGGGAATCTTGGTGTATTTTGTAGACTCCCTAGTCCCAAGGTTTCTCTATTGACCCATAAAGACATAAGTTGTGACTGTGATCTAGTTTGACACCCTTGATTTGCACCTAGTATATATAAAGTGAATCTTAAATAAGCATTTCCAACATTTGGGAACATATCTCTTAAGACATGTCAGTGCAATACTTGCTGCTAGCAAATTTTCTTCCTTGCTTACTTTTTAGAATCAAGCCGTTGCCAAACTATTAATATCTGGCTGTCCATGATTTGTTATGTAATATCATCATGGAGACCACGTGGTTTCAAACACGCAACTGTAAAAAACCATGAGATGAGGACACTGTCATCTACAATATCTAAATATATAGTCTCTATGTTCCATCCAAAGAGTCCATGTTTGAAAAGTCAAACTATTAAGAGATATATAACTAGCATTAGAGTTGGTCATGATTACAATAATGCTTGAGTATAGTCAATATGTTAATATTGGAGGGTAATGTTGAAATGTTATGGAGATTGTAGACATAATTTTTGAAAGTGGACTCTTAAAGTGAAACATCCCAAAATAGCATGATGGTGTCTTTGCCCGGAACCGATGGAGTATATAGTAATACATAATTCTAAGTTATTACCCTAGTAAATATTTTTTGTTCTATGCATTCTTAACATATCTTGATTTGGTAAACATAACCAAAACTGAGCACATCTGGAATAATACCGAATACCCTTATTTCTTGTGTAGACACAGTCTACTACGTCAACTCTTGCTCGTATAGATATGTGTCGGCTTGACTGTTTTATGCACTTTTGCAGTATCACCGAAGCATAGGTCTCTATCTGGGGCTTATGTCTGCATGGCTCCTGAGAAAACTAAAGAACTGGGTTTGTGGAATGTTGGATAGTTATGTTATGTGAGAGCTTCAAAAAGTAGAGAGGCTAATGTGAGAGCTTCGTTCATTGCTAGTTTTTGTTATGTGCAATGATTCCAGGAAACTATTTCAGAGTTGTATTTTGCTACTAGCCATATCTCATTTCTTAGAATTATGATTGACTACTCAAGGCCTTACGTTTTCTTTTACCTGCCATCCTTGACCTGTTTTACACGACAGTATGGTGTTTTAATACGAAGACCGAAGTATATTTTTCTTTATCAGCCAGCTAAAACATAATTCGTTTTCCTCTTGCAAGGCTAGGAAACCTGACTGCTCCCTATGTAAGGAGAGGTGGGAGGTTCAAACAAGTTAGAGCTAGTCGTTCAAGAAAGCGTCTATGTTTAGAATCTGAGGTTTACTTGCAGTGTTATGCCTGTTTGTGGATTGCATAGTTTCTTTTTCTTTGTGTGTGTGCATGTGTTTCTGTGCCATGTATAGTAGGACGACCATTGTGTTTATCAGCGACGCTATTGCTGAATACAATTGACGGTTTCTTGCCTTGACAGATCCTGAAATTGATGGCCTCAGGAAACGACTTAAACTTGTGCTAGGCCATATTGAGGCAGGAAGGCTTTTGTCATTTTACCAAGTATGCTCTTTTCTATGAACTATAATTTTCATCATTGGATTATGTCGCTACCAATTTTCCCTTATTCTCCATGGTACCTTGAATGCAGCAAAATGTTTCATGCTCCTTGATATTCCTACCAAGTTGGACCTCTTTTCAATATTCTTTTTTTTAATAAGTAAATATAATATTAATCACAGCGCCAAATGAGGTGGCCCGTCCTGTACACGTGGAGAATACAAGACCAAAAGATTCAGATCTACACACTACCCATAATATCGGCAAAAGATCCCCTGAGTGCAGAGTCTGATACACTTTCTGCTTAAGCCGCTTGAAATCTGACTCTATTGTCGAACACCCTATGATTCCTCTCCTTCCAGACATTCCACCAGATCACCAAGGGGACAGAATCCCAACATCTATTCTTACTGCTTTGCTTGAAAAAAGTTCACCCACATAGCAGTTGAAGAACAGGCCTAGGCATAACCCAAGAAATACCAGCAGGGAGGAAAAAAGAGTTCCATATATCCCTTACAACTGGGCAATGTAAGAACAGATGATTAACAGATTCCTCCTCCTTTTTACACATGTAGCACCAATTAACATAAACCCTTCCTCGAGCTCTCAAGTTATCCTTAGTCAAACCTCTTTTCAATATTCTATGTATGCTATAGGACCTACGATCCTGCTTGGAAGAGATTTGATGCCAAACTTGGCATGTTTATCACCAGCTGTCTACTCATATCTGATACTCGTTAATCTTGCTGGTCAAACCATAACAAGTGTGAGTTATGGTTTCTTAATTGGCATGCAAATGGGCTCTTTTAGAAAGATGCCAAAATACGTGGAACAGTTTACTTTGTTGAAAATGTATAGCTAGAATACTGCGTTGGGATTGTTCAGTTTACACAAGTAGAGTGATGCTGCAAAATTCCTAATCATCAAGATTTCTTACCTCTGCTTGGCATTCTAGAGATATTTCTTTGTGTGTATATGTATGTTTGTGGTCAACATATTCTGGTAATCAGCCAGAAAAAGTGACCATTTTGAGGTTATTCATTCTTCTTCAGTTAGCTGTATTCTTGTATTCATGGGCAGGTTGCATCTAAATGGAGTTGAAATTTTCCATAAAAACTATGCTTTTGCGATCAAGCTTACTTTGAATTTTAGCCATTTCAATGCTAACAAAGTTGGCCTTGACTGAACCTATCAAGTTCATGATATTAATTTTCCTTTTTAGTTCATTCCTTTGCTGTTACTTTTATATGTTGAAGTATTCTTCTCAAATTCAATAGATGCTTACATGATACATTGTCATTGCAAGGATGATATAGGCATGCACATAACTGGGACGAGTAATAGTTGTTGCAATCAGAAATATTTGTGTTTGTGAAAGTTAACATCTTTTACTTACTTTATGTTCAGGTCCCAAAGCCAATCAATTTCTTCCTTGAAGCACATTCAGATGGGAAGGGTGTAAAGCAGATTCTTCGGCTTATACTTTCAAAATTTGCTCGACGACAGCCAAGTCGAACGGATAACGACTGGGCAAATATGTGGCGTGATTTGCAGTGCTTGCAAGAAAATGCATTTCCGTTTGTGGATATAGAGTATGTGTTGATGGAGTTTTGCAGGGGACTGCTAAAAGCAGGAAAATTTTCTCTTGCAAGAAACTATTTGAAAGGTTCTGGCTCAGTGGCATTGGCAACAGATAAGGCTGAAAATCTTGTCATTCAAGCTGCGAGAGAGTATTTCTTCTCTGCTTCAAGTCTTTCTTGCTCAGAAGTAAGTATTGACTGGATATACAAATACTTTGCCTTATTTATGCCGTTTAAGTTTCTTTATTTCAAGTAACTGTGCACACGCAATATCTTTTAATAAATTTAGTATCTTTATTATGTCAGTTATAATATATTATACCCCCTCCGTCCCAAACAAAGAGCAACAATTTCCTTTGTGTTTGTCCCAAAAGAAGAGTTGCATTTCCAAATTTTAGTCATAAATAGTCATTACTATTTCAATTTTTTTCTTTCTTTTTGAGAACATGGTATCTCTAATGTGACATACAAAAAATGATATAATTATAGTGCAATTTGAAGAAAATATATAGAAGTAAACGCACAATTTTAAATGTTTTGACTTATCATACGTGTCTCTTTTTAATTGGATGGAGGGAATATTCTCTTACTACGAATAAAGGTTGGTAATTGATAATTCAAGATTAGTAAATGAAATTACTTACCAAAAAAAAAAGATTAGTATTCCCCCTGTTCCAAAAATGTGTCCCCTATTAACTTTATACGGGTGTCAGTAAAGTAGTTGACCCTATGGAATTTTCCGTTGATACCCTCAAAGTATCTCTTTGTGTTGTCAAATCAATGGGACTCTCTTCCTTTTTCATCTCACAATTAATAAGGGTGTTACAGACAATTGACTTAAAGAATCTTTATAAGAATGGAAAGGGGACAATTATTTTGGAACATCCTCAAAAGGAATAGGGGATGCTTATTTTGGAACGGAACGAGTAAATGATATTGAGAGTAATTATGAAAAATAGGATACGCCTGTGTTAGTTGTGAAAGTACTTATACATGGAGAAAAAGTAGTGTAGGAAATGGGGCAAGTTGGAGGAGAGTCCAAAGTGACCAATTGCTTTTCTTTCTTAATGTATAGATAACTGTTGCACAGGTACACTAGCTCTTTGTTGAGCCATCTTTGATTGGCACCAATAAGTAAATGTGTGCTTCTAGAGAAAAAAGAATTCGTTTTAGGAATTTAATCCAATAGTGGCATTTTTTGCTCCAAATGTTTCAGCAAACCAAAATGTATTATGAATTGTTGTTTTTTGTTACTATTTATGTTGTTGTCGTTGCTGCCGCCGCCACTGCTGCTGCTGCTATTATTAGTATTGCGAAGTTGGAGAATAAGTTCTTGACCTTTCGCTCCTATGTTATGTTTTCCAATATGTGACTTCCTTGGAAGTTGATTCCTTTTTTGCAGTTCTCATCTTTGTCAGACCTAAATTCTGTTCGATAACGTCTAGCATCTAGTTTCGACTGTGTGAATGTAATTATTGAGCAAAAATATTTCTTTAGAGTTGTCTTTGACGGTTAACATGTGTGCTGCTCAACATATCACTATTAGAAATTGTTGGCTAAATGATGTAACGTGTATCAGATCTGGAAGGCTAAGGAGTGCCTAAATATATTTCCAAGCAGTAGAAATGTGAGGGTTGAGGCAGATATCATTGATGCACTTACCAACAAACTGCCAATGCTGGGAGTCAACCTTTTACCAATGCAGTTTAGACAAATCAAAGATCCAATGGAAATCATTAAACTGGCAATTACAAGTCAAGTTGGGGCTTATCTGAATGTTGATGAGCTTATTGAAGTATCTAAACTACTTGGGCTGAGCTCGCAAGATGACATATCAGCTGTTCAAGAAGCTATTGCAAGAGAAGCAGCAGTTGCTGGAGATTTGCAGCTCGCTTTTGATCTGTGTCTTGTTTTAGCCAAAAAGGGGCATGGTTCCATTTGGGACTTGTGTGCCGCACTAGCAAAGGGTCCCGCACTTGAAAATATGGATATTAGTTCTCGGAAGCAGCTTCTGGGTTTTTCTTTGAGTCACTGCGATGAGGAATCGATCAGTGAGCTTCTAAATGCATGGAAAGATCTAGATATGCAGGGCCAATGTGAAAGATTAGCGATGTTGACTGGAAAAGATCCTCCTAAATTCTTAGCTCATGGTTCCACAATCATCTCCTATCCACTCCACATTTCTCAAGATACAGATGACCTAAGAGATTGGTCTGGGCAGGTTGATGGGATTACTTGTGACGATCAAGAAGTGTGCCTCAGCACCATAAAAAATAAACTGTGTGGTGTTGCTAAAAGTTTGTCTGCAGAGAACGGTTCTGATTGGGAATCTTTGCTCAGAGAAAATGGCAAAGTCTTGGCTTTTGTTGCTTTGCGCCTCCCATGGCTGCTTGAATTGATTCAGGAAGCAGGAAGTGGAAAAAAGTTTATTTCTAGCTCAGTTTCTGGAAAGCTATACACGAGTGTTAGAACACAAGCAGTGGTGACTATTCTGTCGTGGTTGGCAAGGAATGGTTTTGCTCCTAGGGATAATTTGATTGCCTCTCTGACAAAATCAATTATAGAACCACCTGTAACTGAAGAGGAAGACATTCTGGGATGCTCCATTCTGTTAAACCTTGTTGATGCCTTCCATGGGGTCGAAGTAATAGAAGAACAAGTGAAAAAGAGGAATGATTACAATGAAATCAATAGCATCATGAATGTGGGTTTTATTTATAGTCTATTACATAATTCTGGAGCTGAGTGCGAGAATCCTGCTCAGAGGAAAGAACTGCTGCTGAGGAAATTTCGTGAGAAACTAACATTACTCAGTTCAGGTGATTTTAGATTACGTAATCTTCTCTTCTATCATACTTAGAAATCATTACTTGGCTGCAAGCAAATGTAACTCTCTTACCTGTTATTTTCTGTGTTGCTTCGAACAACCTTCTTTTGAATTCAGATGAGATAGACAAAATCGGCAAATCACAGTCCTCATTTTGGAGAGAATGGAAGTTGAAGTTAGAAGAACAGAAGCGCGTGGCAGATCATACAAGGGTGATAGAGCAAATAATTCCTGGTGTTGAAGCTGGACGCTTTTTATCCAGGGACATTAGCTATATGGAGTGTGTTGTGTTCTCCCTTATTGAATCAGTGAAGATGGAGAATAAGAGAATTCTGAAGGATGTATTGAGATTAGCCTATACCTATGGTTTAGATCCAACCAAGGTATGCATGTCCCCTGCATCTCCTTAAGTAGATGATAATTCATGAAAGAGCAATGTTAGGTTCAGGAACTGTAGGTCCCATCACTTAATGGCGAAACCTACAGCTTATACAACCAATCACATGCATTCTGTATCTCATTTTGTGAGATTTTTTGACCCTAGTATCATCCTTAATGAAAATATTTTATATTTCAAAGGATAATTCCACTTTTCATGTCCTTCTGTTTCAGGTATTACTGAAATTTCTTGGTTCTGTTCTTGTCTCGGAGGTTTGGACAATTGATGACATTGAGTCTGAAATTTCAGAATTTAAAATCAAAATACTTGATTGTGCTGGGGAAGTCATCAGATCGATCTCGGTCTCTGTCTATCCTGAAACTGATGGTCGCAACAAACCGCGCCTTGCCTACATTTATGGGCTCCTTTCTGAATGTTACCTGAAGGTGGAAGAAACCAAAGAATCGTCATCTATGATTGGCCCTCATCTAATGTACGGCAGTACTGATGGGTTAGCTAATTTTTGCAAGGTCGTTGAGCAAGAATGTACCAGGGTTTCTTTTATTGAGGACCTAAACTTCAAAAATATTGCTGGATTACAAGGTTTGAACATCGAGTGCTTCAGCAGCGAAGTGTATGCTCACATTAATGAAAAGACTGTGGAAGCACTTGCAGAGATGGTGGAGACCCTTGTTGGCATCTGCGGAGACCCAGTTCCCAACGGTCTTGTACCATGGCAGCATGTTTATAGCCATCATGTAGCGACTTTGTTGATAGTTTTGGAGACTAGGGCTAAAACAGAGAATGTCGCTCAAAACCCTAAAAAGCTTCTATGCTTTATAAATGAGCTTGTGCAGACATATGATAAATCCAGAAAGTACATCAGAGGCGTAGGATACCCAAGTGTTGTGGACATAATGAAACGATATGTCACAGTAATTCTAACAGCGAGTAATTCTTTTGAAAATCTTTCTTCTGATTTGACATGGAAGGACAGCCTCGTCGTTTTACTGAATTTCTGGCTCCGGTTGACGGAAGATATGCAAGAATTTTTATCTCATAATGGCTCAGAAGAAAGCTACTGTCCTAGTTGTTTAACATCGTGTCTTAAAGTTTTTGTCAACTTGGTTTTGGAGGGAGAAGTCTCACCAGGCGAGGGATGGTGCACTGTTTTTACCTATGGTAACATTGGCCTAACAGGCAGTTTGCATGTTGAAATATTCAACTTTTGCAGATCGATGATTTTATCTGGTTGTCACTTCAAAGCCATAGCAGATGTTTTTGCAGAAGTGATTTCACAGTTCCCACCTGGCTCAACTTCAATCAGCAACACTCCATCACAGTTGAATAGAATCGTGGATCTTCCGCATCTTTTTGTAGGTATATTGGAAACTATTTTACTGGACTCGGCCAGTGAATCCCTCGAACACAAGCATTTACATATTTTCTTGTCATCTTTGAGTAAACTGGAGGGTGACTTGGAGGAATTAAAGAAGGTTAGGCGTGCAGTTTGGGAAAGTATGGCCAAGTTTTCTGATAATTTGCAGCTTCCAAGCCACGTTCGAGTCTATACACTGGAACTTATGCAATTCATAGCAGCCACAGGTAAAAGTTTGAGTATGTTTTCGAATGAGCTACAGGCCAGTGTTCTTCCATGGGAAGGGTGGGATGATATGGGATTCAAAAGTTCAAACAGCGGGACCACTTTCAATAGTGAAGCACCAAAAGATTCATCTAATAGGTTTACGAATACTTTGGTTGCCCTAAAATCTTCTCAGTTAGTGTCAGCTATCTCATCAGGCATAGAAATAACTCCAGAAGACCTTTTGACCGTGGGGTCTGCAGTTTCTTGCTTCTCAAAAGTATCTGGTGCAGCTGTTTCCGAGTCACATGTTGATGTTCTGGTAGCCATTTTAGGGGAGTGGGAGGGTCTCTTTGTGGATGAAGGAGAGAGAGACGTGGCAAAGTTAGCAGAATCAGTTGATACTGGAAATGACTGGGGCAATGATGATTGGGATGAGGGATGGGAGAGCTTCCAAGAAGAATCTGATGGAAAAGAAACAAAGCCACCGGATACTCTCCTTGTTCATCCTTTGCATGCATGTTGGCTAGAGATCTGCAAACGACTTATATCTTTTTCTCGATTTTGTGACATTCTAAAACTAGTTGATCAATCCACTGCAAAGAGAAATGGTGTATTGCTAGATGAAGATGATGCTCGTAGCTTAAGCGAAACTTTGGTTGATGCAGATTGCTTTCTGGCATTGAAGATAGTGCTTTTACTTCCTTACGAAGGAATACAGATGGAATATTTGGATATTGTTGAGGGTAAGCTAAAACAAGGCAGCATACCAGATGCCGTTGGTGGGGACCACAAATTTTTACTTCTTATATTGTCTTCTGGACTGGTATCGACCATCATCAACAAACCTTCGTATGGCACCATTTTCTCTTACTTGTGCTATATGGTTGGGAGTATGTCACGCCAGTGTCAAGTGGCTCAGTTGTCGGGTCTCAAAGATCTGAAGACGAATGAGAAAGACTTTTACTATATTTTCAGCGGCATTCTCTTTCCGGGTTTTGTGTCAGAGCTTGTGAAGGGCGATCAGCAGATATTAGCAGGGTTTCTTGTTGTGAAGTTTATGCATATGAATGCTTCTTTCAGTTTAATCAATATTGCAGAAGCTAGTCTTAGGTGGTACTTGGAAAAGCAGCTTGAAGATTTACGAGCAAAGTACTTGAATTTCAAGGAGATGAGTTTAGTAAATACCGTTGCAGGTTTGAGAAGCAAGTTGGAGGATCTGATTCAATCTGCGTTACAGTTGCTTGGGGGAACAAATGGTAGATGATGTAGGCTAATTCTATTTTATGTTTTCATTTTACTAGTTCTGGTACCCGCTTGTTGTACAAGATAGAGCTTACAACATTTTTTTTTTCTCTAAAAATATGTTAAGATGGATTGACTAGGATAAGATGGAGGGGGTTGGGAGAAAATAAAATATTTAATAAAGGGATGATTAGTTGTTGGGATTGGGAAAAATAACAGGGTAAATAGGTTAAATCTTGCAATGAATGTCTAAAAAAATATTTATTTTGGAACATTTTTTTACTAAAATAACACTTATTTTAAAATGAAGGGGTATAAAAGAAGTAATTTTAAAAATTATGCTATTAACATTAGGTATTATCCACTTATAAAATTCATTATGAATAATGTAAATAGAGTAATCCTTTAGATACCTAAAGAGTACCAAAATCTATATATATATAATAGCAAGGGTAGATTTATCCCTCCAAAATCTCACTTTTTAAATTATTGACTTTTGAGTTATCATTTCACTATTTCTTTCTCCTATCTTCTCTGGTTGTATTTCTCTTTCTCTCTCCCGTCTCCTCCTTATTTTTTCTTTCATCACCACCATCTCCTCTCTTTTAATTATGTTTAAACATTTTTCTCTCTTTAAACATATAAAATAGTAACTAAAACAAAAATAACAGTTCCGGAGTCAAGAAAACAAAAATATAAGAGGTTAGTAAAATCTATATATATATAATGGCAATGGTAGATTTCTCCCTCCAAAATCTCACTTTTTAAATTATTGACTTTTGAGTTATCATTTCACTATTTCTTTCTCATATCTTCTCTGGTTGTATTTCTCTTTCTCTCTCCCGTCTCCTCCTTATTTTCTCTTTCATCACCACCATCTCCTCTCTTTTAATTATGTTTAAACATTTTTCTCTCTTTAAACATAAAAAATAGTAACTAAAACAAAAATAACAGTTCCGGAGTCAAGAAAACAAAAATATAAGAGGTTAGTAAAATAAAAATAATTTATGAAACAAGCCACTATAAAAATAAAAGTTACAGAATCAACAAAACAAAAGTAATTTAATTCGGCTGTTAGTAAAATAAAATAATTTACGGAACAAACGTTTAAAACAAATTCTTAAAAATATATATGTAAAACAAAAATATGTTAGTAAAATAAAAATATTTGATGAAACGAAAATAATAGTTACACAGTCAATAAAAACAAAAACAATTTAAAAACTGAGGTTACTAAAAAAATAAAAATAATTTACGGAACAAAATTTTAAAACAAATTCCCAAAAATAGCTATGTAAAACAAAAATATATTAGTTATATATATATAAGGGTATATTTCTCCCTTCAAAATCTCACTTTTAAATTATTAACTTTTGAGTTACCATTTCACTCTTTCTTTCTCCTGTCTTCTCTGGCTCTATTTTTCTTTCTTTCTCCCATCTCCTCCCTATTTTCTCTCTCATCACCATCATCTCCTATTTTTCATCACCATCAATTATGTTTAAACATTTTCTCTCTTTAAACATAAAAAATAGTAACTAAAACAAAAATATAAGAGGTTAGTAAAATAAAATAATTTACGGAACAAAAGTTTAAAACAAATTCTTAAAAATATATATGTAAAAAAAATACATTAGTAAAATAAAAAATATTTAATGGAACAAAAATAATAGTTACAAAGTCGATAAAAACAAAAACAATTTAAACTGAGGTTACTAAAATAATAAAAATAATTTACGGAACAAAATTTTAAAACAAATTCTCAAAAATAGCTATGTAACACAAAAGTATATTAGCTAAATAAAAATATTTGATTTAAGAAAAATAATTGTTACAGAGTTAATAAAACAAAAATAATTTAAGCTAAGGTTAGTAAAAGTATAAAAATAATTTACGGAACAAAAGTTTAAAACAAATTCTTAAAAATAGTTATGTAAACGAAAAATACGTTAGTAAAATAAAAATAATAGTTACATAGTCAATAAAACAAAACAATTTAAACAGAGGTTAGCAAAATAATTTTAAAAAATTACAGGACAAAATTTTTCTGTAAAACTAATTCCTAAAAATAAAACAAAAATAATAGTTACGAAGACAATAAAACAAAAAAATATAATGGAAGTTATTAAAATCAAAATAATTTACAAAACAAAAATAATAGTTAACAGTAAAAATAATTTCGTTATTTTGATTTTAGCTTATTTTCTTCTCAGAAATTTCTTTATTCATAAAATACAAATATAACTTAATAAAAATAATCATTCAAAAGGAATAACTTATTTGAGTTCAGAATCTATTTACAAGGCGGAAAAAATTCAAGTTTGTTCAAAGACATTCATTATACATAGTTTTTGAATAGTATAAAGTGTTCGGGGTTGTTAGACCATGAATTGACATGTAAAATTAGTGTTCTAGTAATGCTATTGAAAAACATTGACCATACTGTAGGGTTGTGCAATAGAACAAGACTAATCATCATAAATCTTGGAGATCACATTGTTGAAACAAAATTTTTGAAAGGAAGCAATGTTTGAGAAAATGTTTTTATCCCAAGATTGTCATTAACCCTATCCGATGTAAGGCAGTTTTTCAAGTTCCAGATAAGACAATTTGTATTGCTGATATCATATGCAATGACAATTAACAAGTGTCAAAGTCAATAATTGCTTGCACGTAGATCTTTTTTTTTTTAACCAGTATTTAGCCATGGACAATTATATGTCGTAGTTTCTAGAGTAACAAATTATTTTAGTTTGAAGATATTCATATGCGGTGAAGATGAAAAACCAACTAATAAGACAAAAAATGTTGTGTTTAAGAATTTTTTTTAGAATCTATAATGATTAGTGACATACTTATGTGTGATTATTAATAAACCGATCATCCTTATTTTGTTTATGTACGATTTAGTTGACGTGCGTTTAACGCACGGGTTAAAAAAACTAGTTATTATACTAAAGGGGGTGTCGCCTGATATGGTACAAAAAATAAAATAAAAAATCAAAATTAGTCCTTGTTTGGTGAAGCGTTTTGATTAAAATGCTAGCAAAAAATGTAACGTGTTCTTTTTAAAAGTGTTTCAATACAACGTTAAAATGTAGTGTTTTAAACGCTCTAATTTGGAGCGTTTTCAAAATATGTTGCGTTCACAACTATTTTATTTATTAAAATAACATTTTAAAATAGCTTTCTAAATATATTTATAAGAAAAAAAATATGTTTTAAAAATGATGCGGTTTAAAAATATTGCGTTTTGAAAAAGCTCTGCACCAAACGAGCCTTAATGTATCACATCATGGGACACTTCTTTTAGTTCTTTTTTTTTTTTTTTTTTTTGATATTCTTTAGATACACATGGCACTTTGCATACGCATATGATTCAGCATAAGCACATTTTGGAAATATGAGTAATATGGTTGAGAAAGAAAGATTTGTGATGCTTAAATAGTAAATTACGATACTCAAATGTTCCTGATGCTTAGCACGTTTTTAGTTCATTAATGGTAATGCAGTTTTTTCGTTCCGAATAGCACATTTTCTCGATAAAAAAAAAGGCATAGGATAATTAGAAATGAACTAAAGTGGACTTACCCAAATTTCACCAATGTAAATTGTAAAATTGACTAAACTACTAGTTATGAAATTTTGTGATTTTCAGATTTTAAGAACATGCATACATGTTTTTTAATTAACTTTAATTATCAGCTTATTTGGGTGTTCAATATTTAGATGGAGCAAAATTTAAGGACGGTAAAAATAAACGTTTTAATATGTACTTACGGAGTATTTTATAATTTTCAACAAAAAAAAAACCATTGGCGGTGAAATAGTAAGACGTGACGCGTTTACGGCTGAGGCCTTGTCTGGTGCAGCGTTTTGAAAACGCAGTATTTTCAAAACGTAATTTTTTTTTTGTAAACATGTTTGGAAAACTATTTTAAAACGCTATTTTTATAAACAAAATAATTGTAAACACAATACATTTTTAAAATGCTGCACATTTTTAAAACACTGCATTGAAACACTTTTTAAAAAAAACGCTGTATTTTTTACCAACGTTTTAATCAAAACGCTCCACCAAACAAACACTACGTCGGCGAGTAGAGAATTACATCATGCTCGCGAGGAGCTTATGATTTAGAGCATAACGAGATTTTGTCAACTGTTACGGAAGAATAGAAAACAGTACGCACCACAACCTGATCCAAAGACTAAAGGTTTCTGCAAAAATTGAGTTCAATTTTCAGGAGAGAGAGAGAGACACTGCCAACAGATCTCTGTTTGAAAATCCTCTGTTTATTGTATCATCAGGACGTTTCAGCTGCTCGCCAAGGTCAGTCGTCGAAATTGTTGAGTACTTATTCTATTCGCAATTCATGTTGTTGTTTGATGTCGAATTTATGATAACTTCTGGACCGGATTTCTGATCTGACCTGTTTTTTCATGTGTTCCCGTTAATTGCTTCATTGACGACTCTCGTGATTTTCATGTGATCAGTTATACTACTTTAATGAATTGCTGATTAATTTTTACGAGTTTTTATTTAATTTCCGGGGAGTGTGATTGACAAAACTTATGTTTATTCTGACCTAGATTGGTTCGGATCGAGTTTGGTTCCTTGCTGTATGTAGAAAAATCAGAGTTTTTTGAGGAGTGAAACAAAATTACCGTATCTCTCGGCTGGATATGGTATAGAAATTAAATTGTGTCCATGTATTGACTCTGATTTTGCAAAACCTACTACCCAAAAATATATATTCATCAAATTTCATTACTTAAATTTCAGCTTCATTAAAAAATATTTAGATAGACAAAGCTAGCAACAAATATGAAGCAAGAGATGTAAGAAGAGAACACATTATTATTTTATATAACTATTAATTATCAATACTTATGGAGATTTTGGTTGAATAATGGAGTAGTTAAGTATTCTATAAAACAAAGGCTGTCATGGACAAGACAATCAAAAATAAAATAAAATCTTTAGAATCACCTTAAAAGTGATTTCAAAAACCCAGTTTCCTGCGTTTTTACACCTTAAAAGTGATTTCAAACTTGGAATGTGATTCTAGCCCCTCTTAACTTCAGTGCTGAATGTTAGTGAGTGTTCAACTAAAAAATGTAAAGCATATGTGTGTGAGTATAAAAATAAAAACAGGTAAGTATATAATTTTCACTTTAGTTGTCTGATATCAACTTTTATGAGGAAAAGCAATCTGTACTGATTTTTTTACTTTAGCCTTGACTTCTTAATGACGTATGATTTTGATAGATTTATCTGCGTCTATTCTAAATCTCTCTGTTTGAGTTGATATATATATCTGGAGCCATGTTTCAGGCATACAGGTCTATACATTATAGTGCCATTAATCACAGAAGGATAGAGCATAGTTTTTAGTGGTGTAAAGTCTTTAACGAAGAAGACTATAGGCGGACATATGGTGGTCAACTTCCTATCTATATGCTGAAATTTGAAAATTACCATTTCTATCTTTTGATTCTTGAACGTACAAAGACGTTTGTAAAAGTAAAGCACGTTATGAAATTCGAAAGATTATAGTCCTAATGATTGCCAGGTGTATAACATGCCAACACCTAGTCATTATCCCTTGGCAAAGTTGGGAGATCATAGACTTGATATAACGTCTACATTATCCCTTGAAAGTAGTTAAGCAGCAACATTGCCTTGACAATGTTGCCACTGTGGAGTTCATCCTCGTCTTGGAATCAAAGATTCTGTTCAAGTAAATAAATCATGGAGCCAAGTCCCAATGCAAAACTTAACCTTTTTGAGAATACGTTTTTGACAAAATTCATTATTAGTTATCAACTTTCTCTTTGCCAAAGTGAGAGGAAATTCGGAAAATCATGGAATTGATTAGAGAAATTATCAAATTATCATCATGTCTCTCTCTCACACACACACACACACACATTCTAATTTACATGATCATAAGTTCGCATGCATATAAGTTATAACGTACCGTCCCGATGATAGAAGGGTTTGTGTTTTCAGAGGGCTGAAGATAATAAGAGAAGGAGAAGGCCTTTCAAGTGGACAGGAGCCCTGCTTAGGTATGCTAGACAGGATCTTGTTCTTTATTGGGGACTTAGAATCTGCTTCCTCACATACAAATTGCAAAGCGGAGCCTGTTGATGTGAATTTTTTTATTTGATTTAAATCATAAGAATCTTTCTATGATTTTCCAGTCAAAATGTATGTTGAAAATTTGTATCGGATTTATTGTAACAGAAGAATCTTCATTGCTCTATGTGAATAATACATGTTGATCATGACAGGAGAAGCTTCAGAGAACCTGACATGATGCTTTTTTCGCTTTTGCTGTGATAAAGCCGAGTAATTTTCACCAGCTTAGCGCATAAGAAAAATTACTGTTGAATTTCTACTGTTAGTAAATGAGCGTCAATTTTGAACAGCTTGATTGATGTGCAGAACTAGTTGATTTCTCTGTTCTGCTTGCAACAGCATGAGGAGGCAGTCGATGAATAAATCAACCTAGATTAATCCAAAATCTGATTCAACTCCAATATAGGTACATAACAAATGCATTGAATCGTTTTCTTTCAATGGATATAGGCTTGCAATTGGGTTGAGTCAGATTAGGATGGGTAACAGGTAGAAACCCAATGTAACCTAAATATCAAATGGGTTAAAGTGGGTCAGGTTAAATGGGTAACGGGTTAGAACAGGTCATCCCGTCTTACCCAAAAAAAAATCCATTCACTTATTCAACAAAAAACTATCGAGTCATAACGAGTGATGGATTTGGCCCGTTTTAACCCAAACTAATCCGTTATCATATATATATATATATATATATATATATATAAAAGAGTCAAACGAGATAGTTCAATCCTCTCACCCGTAGCCCTACTTCTTTGGAGATCTTCATTATTTCCTTGGCGTTGAGGTTATCAAGCGACCAAGTGGTCTCCTACTCTAACAGCGTGGGTACATTGTCAATCTCCTTGCTCGCACGGGCATGACGGATGCTTGCCCGGTTGCTACTCCACTCTCCACCTCGCCAAACGTAACCCTTCAGTCGAGCACAACTCTCACGGATTCGACAGAATTTCGGGCAATGATTGGGAGTCTTCAGTATCTGTCTCTTATTCGTCCAGATGTTGTCTATGCCATCAACAAACTCTCTCGGTTCATGCATAGGCCGACTACCGAGCATTGGAATGCAGCCAAGCGTGTTCTCCGGTACCTTTGTGGGTCTATTAATCATGGAATTTTACTTCATCGCCAGTCCCCCCAAGCTCTTCATGCATTCACTGATGCTGATTGGGCGGGCAACAAAGATTACACCTCCACAAGTGCCCACATTGTCTACCTTGGTAGCAACCCAGTTTCGTGGAGCTTCAAAAAACAACACACTGTTGCTCGCTCTTCGACTAAAGCTGAATACCGAGCTGTTGCTGGCATTGCTGCCACTACTGCTGAAGTCTGCTGGATTGTGCTGCTCAGCGAGCTCGGTATCACCTCCTACATTCAGCCCGTCATTTATTGTGACAATATAGGTGTCACTAGTCTCTGCTCCAACCCGGTCTTCCATACTCGCATGAAAGTTGAAACATGTGGCCCTGGACTTTCATTTCATCCAACAACAAATTTACGATGAACTTATGCGAGTTTGTCATGTTTCCTCGGTTGATCAGTTGGTTGATGCACTGATCAAGCCTCTAGCTCGCCAACGGTTTTATCAATTACTTTACAAGATTGGTCTTTATTATCTTGCGGGGGCATATTAGATAATAATATATTTATTATTTATTCTTGTTTATTTGTAATTATTACCTTGTATAGTTTTTTCCTTATTTATGTTACTTTTCTTGTAAAAAATTATTGTACCCTACTCCAAGTGTAACCTAACTCTCTCTGTAAATAAGTGATTCATTCATTAGAAAAGCCATACATTTATTCTTTAACTTTATTTGTTTCTACACTAGATGCATATATAGATACAAATGGTCAACTTGGATCAAAATTTTTCAAGAACATACTTCCTCCGCAAAAAGTCTACTATTTCATTTTGAGATGTTTAAAGAGTCCATTTTTTAAAAAATTAATGTATAAAAATATAATTTAATTACTAATAAACAACTAAAAGTGTCATTTTCTTAAAAAAGTTTGACTTTCAAATAAAAATTCTTTGCCCAAAATGAAGTGAATATAATTTATAGGCACTAAAATAATTGATTTTCTTATAATCGTAGGGTTGGATTAGCATCACTAAACTACGGCTGGGCAAAGTTTGTCAGACCGACATGGTTAAGACACAAGGTTTGTTGTTTACTTAACTAAGTTCCACAGAGTTTAACGCCGAAGCTTATGATGATTATGTTTAATACAACACTCACTATTTATTTATTTTTTTGAATTGTTTGAGGAGGTCGGCCTATTTTTTTCGGCCAACCCTCCATGAACACAGGCCAATTTTTCCGGCCACTCCTCCATCCCCGCTGGCTCATCTTTTCGGCCACACCCCCGTGGAAGTCGACCCACCTTCTTGGCTACACCCATCCCCATGAACTCTGGCTCATCTACTTCACATCTGCACCATGGTCAGCCCATCATGCCGGCTTCTCCTCCATCTTTAGCAGCCCAGAAAACCGGCCCTCTCTCCCAAAATCTTACCAAGAACCCCCCCACCTTCCAAAATTCATCCAGGAAGCCGGCCTTTTTTTTTCTTTTCACAACAGCCACTTTTTAGTTACTGGTTGCAGGGGCAAAATTGAAAATGCATAAAATTGGACAAAAGTGGTAAACAAAAAATACGGCCTCAATAGATGCTTAACCGAGACCTATTCAAGAATAAGATTTATATAAAAAAAAATGTAACAAAATTACAAATGATAATATCTGTTCTCTTTAAAATAGATATTAAAGGGGGAAAAAACTGAGGATGTCATTTGATGCCCAAGTGTTTTAGCATAAATCTCTTCCTCACCATTATCAAACTTTCGACTCCTTTCTCCTTTCTGCACATTTTGTTGCTCAGCAGACCACTCACTACGACTTACCGTACACTCTACGATTGTCAACTGAGTAACATTGCAGGCTCCTTGAGCGATATTAGTTGCTGTAATGATTACTGGTGGAGTGGTATATGTTACTCGGTTTCTTAGAACCTCCCAAAAATTTGTTCTTAAACTACCTTTGCATGCCTTAAGCATCATCTAATGGCTCAGACTCAGTATCCCTTTCCTTCAATGGTGCCCAATCTGCTTCTGTAAACAAGGGAGGGGTAAATTGTTGAGTAGGACGGCATACAAAACAATCATTTTCTTGATGAATATACTAATACAGACCCAATATTCTGTGAGAAAGTTTGATAACATGGACTTACTTGTCTTGTCTGCTATTGTCGATAGCCGCCTTTGCAATATGGAGGCCACAAAAAGGAAGATCGAGCACATGCCAAACATAACAGTGATAGGGAATGCGTTGACCTTCAAACCCAAAACCAAATGCACATTTGCAGATATTAGAAGACACTTCTTTAATTTAAAAAGAAAAAAGAAAAAAAACAGGGGGAGAGCTTGTGGCTTATGACAGCATTTTATACTAAAGTTCTTGAATATGTAGCAAGGGGGTAAGGAGGTTGAACTGCAGTGTGTGTGTGTGTGTGTGTGTGTGAGAGAGAGAGAGAGAGAGAGAGAGAGAGAGAGAATTGTATCCCTAATTGGGTTAATTCTCGGAAAAGGTAATGACTTCACTCAAATGGAGAAATTGGGGTTTGAAGGAGAGGGGGCGGGCACAGGTAGGGGTGGCAAATGGGTGTTAGGCTATTATCCATGGTTATACACCCATTTTGCCACCCCTAGGCACAGGTCAAATCTTGCACTAAAAAGGTATCAGCAAACCCACAGCAGAATCATGGTTAAAAGGGGAAACAGAGCAATTCATTGGCTTACATTGTACAGCACGATGCAGACAAAAACATTAAGCGGAATGCGGAAGAAGTTCATGATGGTGCTTCTGGCTTCCTCAGGAATGTATTGGGACCTCATCTTCATGATGGATGGCCAGAATATTCCCACGCAAGCCTCAAATGCGCAGAAACCAAGAAGTTGAAGACAACCCCCAAATGAGATGCTACCCCCTTTCTTTGTAGAAGGAGCAACTAAGAACTGTGCCAAAAGAGCAAAATCAGATTTGTCCAAGATTAGAGAATTAAAGAGGGTAATTAAGGACAAAAGTCAAACACCGTTGCATACATTTGTCAATATAGGAAGGAGGAGAGCAGAGCTGGAAACCACAAATACAATCTGCATGTAGCTTTCAACTTTAAGTGATGAGCGGGCCATCAAGCGAGATGCAATAGAGCTTCCCAACATTGAGGCCAACATGAATGTTGCAAATATAAAACCATGGGGAATATCCTCATCATTTGGACTCAAGGCAGGAGTCCAGAGGAAGACAAAGGTGTACATAGAACCTTCAAACAGCGACTGTATCGCGCCTAGCAATGCAATCTTCTCATCTGTTCCACATAAAGCAAACTACTCAGTTTTCTCTGTGCGTAATGTTTTCATTGTACCAAAACACCAGCCAGAATCCTACGTGGTGACAACTGACAAGTATTCCTAATGCAGTCTCCGACGTCTACTCAATATGAATTTTTTTGTGTATATTGTTACAATGAAGATTTAGAATAATTGACGTTAACAGAGAAAGAGCAAAATCTACCTGAAGCAATAGCCACAGCAGCACCCTTGAACTGGGTAAGCAAGTCCTTGTTGTCCGTAGGGTCTCCATAGTTCTCAGTCCACGAGGATAATATAACAGCAGCTCCAATTGCAAGAAAGCACGAGGCAGCATCAAAGGGTGACACAGGTCCAAGATTCAGGGAATCGACAAGAAAATTACCAAACAACCCAGAGATAATAGCAACGAGGCCATTTCCAAGAAATATTGCCTTGGAGAACGTTAGAGAGAGCCATTGTTGCTCAAACCCCCTCTGCAGACAAGGCAAAGATTTGATTTATTATAATAATCGTCATGTTGCCATAGTTTTCATTGACACGCAAAAATCAGTTTTTGATCAGAACTTGAATTTTTATTAAATAATCAAATATAATACCAACTGTGGTGAAACGGAAATAGGGGCTCACAACCATAGTTAAATATAATACCAACTGTGGTGAACGTTAGAGAGAACCAAAAATCGGTTTTTGTCAGATAGTTGCAGATGGATGTTGGGCAAAAGCCAGACAATGTGGAACTGCTAGATCTGATCCATAGGAACCTTTTTGGACACTGGAATTTGAAAATCCCCATTTGAGTTGCAACAGGAGAGGCGTGATATTTCTTGAGGGATTTCAAATTTTTCTCACAAAGTTAGTTTATTAGAGTGTTCAACTTCAGAAACACTCAGCCATCAAAACTCACTTCGTTAGCAGCTGTGTTTAATGGCACATATTGCATATCAGATTACATGAAAGTAGTTTCCCAAAATGTTTTGGAGATTTTCATACGTAGAATAAGATATGCAAGTCCTTTTCAAGACGAAGACCAATTAGCCATAACCACCTCTCATGATTTCCTTGAAAATGGGTTCCTCCTAAAATTTAGGCCTCTCCGAAACCTCCTTGTGTACTTACCACTAGATTATGTTCCCTATTACGTGGGACATATTAACTATGCATCCTATGATGGTTTACTTCTAAACTAACTCCTGCTTGTGGCGGCTATGGCACTCCATGTTAGGGCATACAACTTATCCAGAATAAATAGACAGGTAAAATATACAGGTGCTGCATTTTACCAGAAGATAGCTATTTCAAATAACTCTCACCTTGTTGTGTTCAGCCACAAGCCATGACTCAAATGCTGAAAATAGGAGAGAAGTGGCAATACCACCCAAAATACGACCCAGCATTAGAACCTTGTATTGAGAAGAATGCTTTGTAATGCAGCTCAGTATGTAAGTAATGCAGTAAGTCACGCATGCCCGCTTCCGACCCCTGAATATACAGACAATTGAAGACGAACATATATAACCAACTAATCAATGAGTAGAAACGGGAAATCAACATTGAAGAAGGTAACTCACTGTTTGTCTGCCAGCGACCCAACAATTGTTCCAAATAGCATGGAAGATCCAAACCCAGCAATAAAAAGCTGTCCAATCTCTCCCTTCCCAAAGCCATAAGTAGTGTAAAGGTAGTAAACATATGGACCCTGTAACCAGTCCCCAGCTAAAGACAAATAAAGGCTAAACCATCAGTTATATGACCAAGAGTACAGCCAAAAAGTAAGAACAAAAATCCACAGAATTATATTGGCAGGTAGCAGAGTTCTTGGCTTTTAGCAGGAATAATGAAATTAGATTAGTGAAATAACATGTCACTCCAGTAGGAAGTCCTATTTATTTCAAAAGGAGAAAAAAAGTCTTCAGGAAGTTTGGGTTTGCAGCAATGATGCATAACTATTGAACTAGTCAGTAAAGTAAATACATACAAGTTGCCGTCTGGTCTCTAAGGTACTAAGAGAAAGGAAAATATAAACATATTGTCACTCCAAACTCATTTTCCACAGTATAATCATTCGGCTACTACTAAGAAGCAAAACTACAATCACGATCCAGCATTTCAAATAAAACTTGGCAAACAAATTGATGGAAAAATTTGGTTTAATTTGTGTACTAAAGTAGATTAAAGGAAAGAACGAGCTTGCCTTTAAGAGTTCCCCATGGGCAGTTTCTAATGACCACTCACGGCTCCAAGATAAAACCTATAGTGCTCGGTGTCTCATCCTATGTGCACGTCTAACAATGGTGAACTAGACCAATCTTGTTGCCCAAAAACTCTAAAGGTATCTCAAAGTAGGTATCTATAGCCTTATTTTCCAACCCATAAAATAACATAGATCAAGTCCTTATATTGTTGTAGGACATTGACCGTTACAAAAGCTGGCCAAAAATAAAGACCAACAAATATCATAAAGCCATAATGGCTAGTGAAATAAACCAACATAAATCTCATGAAATAAATCAAAATAATTAAAGGAATAAAAATGAAAATAAAGTCAAATCAATAATTATATTAAAGAAGTTTAAAGCTTCAAAAGTGAAATTTATTTTTAAATTTCTAACAGAAATGCGCATAGATTCAACACATAGATCCCAATAATTAAATAAACCATTTCAATTTCCATAATGTCAAAAATTATCAGATCTTATTCAACAAACAAAAATCAAAGCATTCGCAGTTGAATTCTAGTAGTATAAAAACATAATCACTAACGGAAATAACAGACATTAACCGCTCGTTTGGTGCACAACAACAGACACTTTATTTTTCATACCGTCATTTAGTACAAGCTTCATTTGGCGATAGTTGAAATAATATAAAAAGGAATTTCAATTTCTACGTACCGAACTAGCATTAGGCAAAAAGAGAGAGAATAGATCTAGCTTAAAAAAAGAATTAACTCACCCATCATAAGAGAGTAGACAAGCAAATAATTGTTCTTAAACGAATTGAATGCTTGCGAAGTGTTAATGCGATCCTTATTGTTCTTGCTCAGCTCCAAGGCGGCCACTATCGCTCCCAGAGCACCGAACACCAGGTAATAGAACGCCTCCATTGTGAGCTACGGAAATCTCCGTCGATCTCCACTCCTATAAAGTCCGATCGGTATAGAAAGATTAGGGAGGGAGGAGAGAGAAAGTGTTGTAGAGTACGTACACTCTCACAGTAAGATCTCGTGTGACCACCTATATTTATACAGTGAAGAAAAGGACGCGGTTTCTCGAACTGTAATGATCTCACTTCATTTCAGCCGTTTGTTTGCGGGAGATGTACACGTGGCGATTTTGATCGGGTGTCGGTGGTTCTGTTCATGGCAAACCATTAACTTCCAAATGGCAAACCTTGGATCCTGCAGTGCACAGAAATTGTGGGCTGCGGGGCCACTGGAAGGGATGTGTCTGAGCCGTTGATGTGAGCTGCCGATCTTATTCCGCGTTGAATCCTAATATTGAGTTTATTTGTAAGAATCAGTCTATGAAGTATGAACTCTTAGATTTTAAGTTTTTAACCCTTTCCGCATGTGTATATCAAAAATCTATAATACAATACAGCTTAGCTTAGTGTTCACATTTACAATTGATTTGGGAATATAATACAACTCAATGTTACATGCTTATAATTGATTTGGGATTAAAAAAGTCAGAATTTACTGTTTTACGGTGATCCAACGGTCCTTATTTGTATTCGCATTTTTTTCTTTTTAATTGTTATCGTAATTAACTTAATCAATTAAATTTTTTTCCGACCCGTAATTTCATATACAAATTTTAAAAAAAACAAAAAAAAACGTAAGTTTTGTAATTTGATTTTTTTTCTTTTTAACTGTTATCGTAATTAACTTAAACAATTTAATTTTTGTCCGACCCGTTTTATCCGGCCGCAATTTCGTATACAAACTTTTAATTAATCCCTTTGTTCCGGGCAAAGAGGCCCCGTTTGAAAATCAATTTTTTTAAGAAACTAATTTTTTTAGTAGTTTATTTCCACAGTATATTTTTGTCGGCCCGTTTTGTTCGGCCGTAATTTTGTATACAAATTTTTAATTAATCTCTCTGTCCAGGCAAAGAGGCCCCGTTTGAAAGTCAATTTTTTTAAGAAAATAATATTTTTAGTAGTTCATTTCCACAGTATCTGCTTCATTTATTGATAAATTTCCAAACTGACGTCATACCATCGACACGAATAAGAGTACTAGTATTTTATAAAAAGCATCGGTTAAAAGCATCGATGCTAATCTATTTACCACTTTTAACTTCTTCTTTCATGAAAATCATGAATATGTCATTGAAATTTAAGAAATTATAGGGAGAGCCGACTCTTCACTTAATAGTTAATATAGATTTCGTTCAGAGCAAAAAATCAATTATTCAAATTTAAGATGTTTTATTTAGAAAATTTATTTTAAAAAATTAAGATATAAAAATATAATTAATAAGTTATTAAAAATATCATTTTATTAAAAACATTAGCTTCCAAACGGAAACACTTTACAAAAACAGAGGGAGTAAGTATATGACTTTTGACAATAACCTCTACAATTTTTTATTTCTTAGGAAAGGATAACCTAAACAATTTTTTTAGGGAAATATCATGTATATTTAAGACCATCTCTAATAAGGAACCTCAAATTTGATCAAATTTTACCTCAAAATTGATCCATTTCAGTACCAAACAATATGTCAACTTTAACCCACAACCTCAAATGAGTGAGTCTAGAGCTGTCAAAACGGGTTGGTGGGTTAGGTCAACCCACGGGTCAAGAAAACCCACCATATAATGGTGTGGGGCAGGTCAACCCATCTAGATGACGGGTCAATAAAACATCAACCAAACCCAACCCAACATGGGTTGTGGGTCAGATGGGTCAACCCACCAATTTTTCTTACCTAAAGACAACTTCTTTTATTTTCAATTTTCCATTGTTTTTCGACTTTCCTGTACTATACAACCACACAAAATCAAGTAACCAACTGAGCTGTTGTCGGCTAACATAAAATAAACAAATTAAAACAACTGAATCTTCATTTCAGACTTCTGCCAAACATTTTATGGGCATTCCTCTTACATGACTAAAAAAACCTTGGATGTCAAGACATGACTTCATGTAGGATGACATAGATTAGTATAATCCAAACTGGCTGCTACTTAATAATTTAATAAACCTTAGATTTGTTATATATAAAAAAGTAAAACAAAAAACAAAAAATAATAATAATAAAAGAAAATGAGAGATTGTTGGAAGACTATTTAACAAAAATGAAAGTATACTAGACATGTATTCTTTTTTTTTAAAAAGTATTTTCAAAACGGGTCAGCCCATTAAAAACCCGCCCCAACCCACTTCAACCCATGACCTATACGGGTCCAACCCATATAACTCATATTTTTATAGGTTGTCAATTTTCCAACCCAACCCACTATTTTAAGCAACAGTTTGAGTTGACCCAACGGGTCCCGACCCATTTTGACGGTTCTTTCAAATCTCACCCTAAATAGAATATTCCTTAGCATATTCTATTTTTATTTCTTTTACTTTTATTTATCAACATGTATATTAATTTGCTATTAACCTTTTGAATAATAATTATTTTGATCGCACAATTAATCATTTTAGTATATTTAATAGTTTTATGCTTATAATATTATTCACGTCATTAATAATATTTAAAAATTAGTAATTTTTCAATCAATACAAAATCTAACAAAAATCATACAACAACAACAATTGCAAAAACACTCATTTAAAAAAGTATGTAATATTTTATCCTAATCCTCAGAATTACTGAAGTGTTCCCATAAATGTACAATTAGGGCATTCTGAAGTTCAATGTGAGCCTCTTTATCTATGATTTGTCTATGTCGTGCAAAAAACTCTTGAAATAGAGTGTTATTAATTATTTATATTATCTAATATTAGATATTTATTAATTTTTAATACATTTAAATAAAAAAATATCATATTATAAATAATTTTAACAATTGTATAATTATTAAAAATTAATTTAATAATATGGATTCCTACCAATACCAAATTTGGGATTAGATACAGTAGGATAGCACTGTAGTCAACCCCAAATTTGGTATTCCGTTGAAGCAAGTTGTTAGGCATCAAACCCCCATAATGAGGATTTGTGGGTACCATTTGTTTAGACGTAAATACCTAACATCTCCATTTAGAGAAGGAAACAATTGGAGTTGAGTTGATTATTAAACTAAGACCCTACTAGGTGTATAAGTCAATGCATGTGTGATTGTCAATTGGTCAATTCCATTGAAAGAGCGGCATTTTAATGAGTGTTTGTAGTATTATATTCACATTGCTTTCATCCCGGAATGTCACATGCGTGTACTGGGACAATAGCAACACATTGCAAACAAAGCACGAAAATGTGAGTAAAAAATGAATTAAATACTCCTTGGATCATGAATGTGCAAGAGATAATTATCCATAATGTTAAACTGTAACTCGTACGACAATTGGGAGTAACCATGGAAAAAACAAAAAAAAATATAATGTTGTGTATTTCAAAATGACTCGTTGACAGCTTTAACCACCATCCATTATTACTCATGCCAATTAGAAAACTACAAATTTTCCAAATATAAAATATAATGTCAAAGATGATCTTAAAATGGCTTAGCTACTTGTATATCATACAAAAACCAACCGATAACTTCACATATTGCACTAATCGAGATTCTGACAACTTGGGACATCATCTTAGGTATTGTTCCATACTTGTAGTTACCCCATTTTCATCGGATATAAACACCTTAAATCACGTTTATTAAGTTTGACTCTCGTCCTATTAAAAGTTTGCTACTTAGTAACCAAGAACAAACGTTAATCCATCAAGCACGTAGGTGTAAAGGCTATTCTAGGTTCAATAAGTCTCTAGTCTCGGGTTGAGAACCAAAATATAATTAAATAAACAAGTGCTAATATTTATACATATATAAAAAGAGAGGAGCGTCAAAAGTGACTTTCTAAATTTAAAAACATTTATAATTTGTATATTTTTCATGTTTTTTTGGAAATTGAAATGAAAATCAATTATATTTTTCACATTCAAATGACTTTACAAATATTTTTAGTGCATTTAATGTAAACAAATTATATAACATTTAATATAGTTCAATATGATTTACGAAATTACAAGAAATACAATATCAAAATAATATCAAATATTGAATAATTTATTATATATCCGATTTCACATTTCTTTTTTTAATTTAATTTAATTTTTTTTTTTGCATTTGTAATTGATATATTGACTTCTAAATCTTCACCACGGTAATATAAACTCCCAGAAATAAGATTAAACGATGAAACAGTCAATTCAATATAAATTATTTGTCACCATTATTAATAATAGTATTGACAAATAATTACAATGCAGTATTATTCAAACCAGTTTAAAACCATAAATCAAAGTAACATAGTTACTTCTCATCACTAATGAATTAGTTAATAGTTTACTAAATAAATATTTTTGGTAAACGTACAAAATAACGATAATATTTTTTTCGTTTAGTAAAAAACGAATTACATTAACATGCTTACTAAATAATGTATTGCTCAACATATAATATTATCATTATCTCATGAAAGATTTAATATTTTAACTAACTTTATTTAAAAGTTATTATCGATGTAATAAGAAATATAAAAGATGGATGTCAGATAAATTTATAATATACAAAGACAAATTAATAAAAGAGCACATGCATTAAATTAATGTTTCTCCAAGGAGTATATAAAATAATTGTCAATCATATTTATTTGCAGCCGTATGAAGTATATAAACTAAATGCAATAAATATTTTGAAACAAATCATTTTTGATTAGTTGTTTTGAAGCTTAATTTATGAGTAATATGAGTAGCTTTATGAAAAGTTTAATTCTTCTTCATTCTTATAAATTTTAGATTCTTATAGTTCTAAAATTTAAAGATTTTTAGAACTAATTTGTTGTTTGAGGTGCTTAGGTATTTTCATTATTCTAAAAAAATATGTTTTCTATATTTTATAACAAGTTTATATCAATAATATCAATAAATTATATAACAGTCAGATTTCAAATAATTTACTTCATACAACAATAATATAAACATACATAGTTATGACATATTATGAAATTTACAGACAATTTCATATAAATTAGTAAATAGAAAAGACAAATTAGTAACTGAGTATCTACAATAAATTTACTCTTAGAGCATGTGCAATGAGGGTTTTTCCCAAAATCTAACTCAAATCTTCCCCTCCAATGAGGAATTTAAAAAAATCATCCCAAAATCAATCAATGATTTTAACAAAAAAAAAAAAATCATCGCATGAACCCCAAAGTCCCCAAATCCTAGGTCCCCTTTCCAAGTGTCATCATTTGAGTGAAAAACATTTTATTTTTCCCTCATTACCTTTCTTGACCAATTTTTAACCAAAAAAATTTAATTTTTATTTTTTTTCCTGAATTAAAGTACACATTTTTACTTATAAAATAGAGACTTGATTTGTTTCATTTGGATATCAGGAAAATAAAATGATTTTTTCAAGTTTCTAGTCATTATTAATGGAGATAAAGATGGTGGGGTATGTAAATGTATTGGATTTTGTACTACCATTGGAAATGTTTTTTGGTTTTGAATCAAATAAATATCTAATGTATTATTTTATTTGTTTTTAATGGGTTGTATTTGATTTTTGGTTTAGTTTGTCAAAACCATTGTACATGCTCTTAACATTTACTTGTCACTGATAATGGTAATAATCCAAAAATAAATAAATTATTGTATAAAGTATCAGCATATGCACTACTCCTATTGTCATTCAAATATTTTGTGTTTAATCGTCGAATACTTATAAAATTCAAACAATTTTATAAGTGAAATCTATAGATTGAATATATGCTAAGGTTAGATTGAATAAATAATTGATAAATTTATAAGCAAATAAATATATATATGACCCAAGGGGTGGCAGAGATGACAAGACTAAAGGCCACACTTACCTATCAAAAAATAGATAAATAGATAAATATATACATATATATGAGATTTTTTCTACTTCATTTTAATCAAATCTGAAGCTAAAAAATAAAAATTTTAATTTATTTGTCTAGCCTACATGTTTAAAAATATGTCTAATATATGCTCAAAAAAATCAACCTAAATTAACAAATAAAAATCTTAGTATATTTGACCAGCCTACTTGTTTAAAAATTCAGGTATAATGTTTGCAAAAAAACTTTAACCTATTAAAGTTAGATTACAAAAGATATATATTTATTCAACTTAATCGGTAATAGACCAATGTTAATTTGAACTTTACTTTTACAAATATTTATCAAAATATACAGATCTATGATGTTTTTCTCCATTTTCATCAGATTAAAAGTCAAAAGGTGCATAGCTGATGTTTATTTTTCCATTTTTGTCAAAATTAAATTTATAAAACAAATGTGCAACATAAAAAGTTGGGATCAAATTTTTTTTTATCCATTTTGAAAAACAAATTGGAAAAAAAAAATCATATACTTCAAAAAATTTTCTCATATATGATATACCTAAGTTTCTATTTTTATAAACTATTTTTTAAAGTAAAGATGCATATTGATATATACTTAGATATAATTAATTAACTATAAGATTTGTATATTTTTCATACTTAGTTAAATTAAATTCTTAATTTTTTAATAATAATCGAAATTCAAATTTGTATCATACAAATTTCTCTCAAAATTTTATTTAAAAATAAATAAAAAGGAAAGCTAAGAAACCTAACTGTGAAATGGTTTGAAGGTATTAATGTTATGATTTATTAGGGGGATAATGTGTCAACATATTCCGAAAAAGGGAAGGGAGCCTAACGAAATATCAACTATTTGTTATAGGACTTTTCTTAATGCACACTAAGAATCTAGACTCAATAACTTTTGTTATTGAATAGTTGTATAAAAATTATGTTGCATAATATGTTATTTCCAATATTTTAGTGTTGAAGGTTCTGTTTAGAGTATGTTATTTCGATTTCAATCCTTTTTTTGTTAAATATAACAAACAGTTTGATATATATATATATATATATATAGTGCTTTTTAAAGGTTATTTGAAAATTATCAATCCAACACTTAAATGTAATTTTTTGTGATGCTTTTATTTGGTAGCAAGAAAGATTATCTCACTGTTTTAATATTAGCAATTCAAAGTACAGTTTATGTCGTATACAAGGATAAATACAACTTTATTTTTTAAAACCACCCCTTCTAGAATTAAAAGTTTTATATATATATATATATATATATATATATATATATATATAAGCAGTGTTCCAAAATTTATAATAATTTTTTCAAATATATGTGACTTTCTAGCTTTAATTTTAGTGTAATTTTTTTTGTTCACATTAAAGTTTTTAATTGCATATTATATTTAATTTTATTTAAGTATATGATATTCTATGGATATATTCAGTTGTATTTAATTATATGATATTCTATTGATATATTAAGTTTTATTTAAGTATATGATATTCTATTGATATGTTCAGTTATATTTGTGGAGAGATTCACATGTATTGAGGTTGACAACGAATATGAGATACAAAGTATGAGTCCAACGAGAGTTCGGAATAATTGAAACTTTTTGTCAATTGGATTGCGAAGATTGGCGATGGTAAAATTGGTGAACGAAATGATAATTGTGTTAGAAATATAGCACGGGGAAAATATATAAATACAAATTACAGAATGTAAAAAACAATTAAAAGTTACTACTTAGAGTGAACAAGACTGGAAGACTGCTGAAATGGCAAGCTTCCTTGAAATCTGTTGGTGAACTAAACTTGTGAAGGTCTGCTAATGAACCTTTGCAAAGACTGATGGTGCTTCAACGAAATATGTTGGTACTTCAACGAAGTCTGCTGCTGTAGAACATTGGTCTACTTGTAAAACGAAAACACTACTGGTCCGAACCTTGTGTCACACACATTTTCCTTAAAACAGATTCGCCCCTTCCCGTACGTGATTGGAAGGTTTTCTGGACGTCTGTCTCCCAGGATACAATGGAAACACCTTGAGACCTTTAGCACTAAGGTTTCCGGCGAACTGAGATTGTGTCTGGCTTTATTACCAATATAGAGTGAGGAGGTCAAGGAATTTCACTCAAAAAAAAAATACAGAATGCAGAGGAGAAATGGAGATTGTCCTAAACTGTGTTTTTCAATTGTGGAGATCATTTCCACAATTGTGGAGCTTGTGTCGCACACAGTTTCCTTAAAATAGATTCGCCCCTTCCCGTACGTGCTTGGAAGGTTTTCTGGACGTCTGTCTCCCAAGATACAATGGAAACACCGTTGAGACCTTTAGCACTAAGGTTTCCGGCGAACTGAGATTGTGTCTGGCTTTATCACCAATATAGAGTGAGGGGGTCAAGGAATTTCACTCAACAAAAATTGCAGAATGCAGAGGAGAAATGGAGATTGTCCTAAACTGTGTTTTTCAATTGTGGAGATCATTTCCACAATTGTGGAGTAGCAAAAACCAAAAGAATAATTAACAAAGTGGGTTAGTCTGAACAGACAAATTTAGTCTGACATTCGTATCCGCGAGACGCGTTTGCACATGAGTACGGTACCCCGAAGGCTAAATTGGACAAGTGTGCATGAGAGAGAGCCTCTATTCTATACAAGTTTACCCTTACCACATAAGACACTTGTATATAAACCACTCAAGCTTTTGTTAATTTCTCAATGTGGGATAAACTCACTTCCGACAACCACACTTTAATCAATCATAACTTATTCATCCAAACACCAAATTGGACAAATAAATATATGATTTCAATGTTCTCACGGAGTAGAACACGATTCCATAATTACCCTTGTCATTACACAAATGACTCGTGAAGAAATCCGTGCCACAACATTTGCACAATTTCATTCTTAAAACATAATTTTCCAACAAATTGTACTTATATTGATATTCTCAATCAACTGCTGCTTAAGGAATTTAACGATCTAATCGCTCCAATTGTACAAAACACATATCCTTCATTTGGAAGCAGTCCCGATGATTCATCGTTTTTGGAAAAAAGAGTTATTCTAGATCTGATTCTTGATGTGATTAATTCAATAAATGATTACATTGTATTGAAGAACAATTCAAAAGGAAGATTGTTTTTAAGCTCAGATTTTCCGTGTCATTTTGATATAAATGTTGATCTTTTGAACAATATAGATATTCCTAAAGCTTTAAATAAAATTTCATGTTCTGAAATCCTAAATCATAAATTGAATTTGAAGGTTAGAACTTTATTAATGTTGGTTCGTAACATTGATTATGTCATTGGGTTATGTATTAGCACGTTATTAATTATTACAAGGTTAAGAAATCATGTTTTAGAAAGTCGAGTTTTTTTAAATAATCATTCTGGTGGTACTGTTTTATTTTAAAAATATCACTGGCACCATCTGATCATAAAATTTCATCCAAATTTCAAAGAAGACAGTTTACGCTGATGGTATCTTACGAAATGTCTACAAATAAAAGTGTCTAGCATCAGACTTCTTTTGAAAACCCCTATTTTTAGTCATGATTAGTATGTCATTTTGTCTAGAGTTACTAATATTAAGGGTCTTTGAAATTTTTATGTGATAGTAATAGTTGTAATAATTATATATCTTCAACGAAAAATGTTGTATATAATAAAGTATTTTAAAATTTATAATAACTTTTTTAAAAAAATTATATGATTTTCTTTGATTTTATTGTTTATCAATTTTTATTTATTTTGTTCATATTAAATTTTTTAATTATATATTATTTAACTTTAATTAAGTATATAATTTTACACCCAAATACAAATCGTCCAACACACGAATATATCACTAATTTTCTTTTTAATTCTAAGGATCGTCCGGTCTTCCCAATTTCATGCCAACAACGAGTCAAAACAATTAATACGAACATGGGACTGATCTAATATCGTTGACTATTGTTACATGAAGACTACAAACACCTTTTAATATTAATATTCATAAAAATGTTTGGTGGTGAAGATCACTTAACTGGTGCATAGCATTTGAAAGGCAGATTTCAATTAAAAACAAAAAACGCTCAGAAGCAGATCTCCCCCAAAAAAATGTTACGGAGTACTATTTTAATTGAGTTTATTCGATCTACTTTAGTAGACTTTCTTTAGTTCAACCCATTCATGATTCATGAGTGCCTAGCACGAACAACAATCAAATGAATGACATGTATGCTATGGGTTCTTCATAATTTGGTCCAACCGCACAATATAACGTGGAAGATGAAAATATTCATCTCTCTAAAGTTTAAACAGGAGACTCTTGTGTAGATGAATATTGAATAGCTAAATTTCAGGTTTTACTGTCATCAAGGACAAAAGGAGTATGTCATCGATGTGAAAAGCATTTGAAAGAAAAAGTTTAAAAATGGCTATCATTGTTTTCTGAAAGATGGATAGGGTATTTTTTAAACCGAATGACATGATATTTCACTAATAATGATGGTCAATGAAATCTTTGGTTTGTCTTCGAGGGCAATACACAGTTGTCAAAAACCTGACTTAAGATCAAACTTTGAGATGATCTTTGCATTTGATAAAGATTGGAACAAAGACCGTTTCTATAGGAGAGAAAATTTATCATCTGCTAAAAAGTGATTTAGTGCCCGATAATTAATAACCCTGCTGTAGGAACTCTTGGTGAACCATCTAGTAAGTTCAATTATTTTTTTACAAAAAATTTATATTTCGTTCAAAACAATAAACTTTAGTATTTGTAAACTACATTAATTGAACTATAATTTGGAAAAAATTGCGAGCCGGTCCACTTTTCAAAGTTTCTAATCCCTCCAGTGCCGTGTTTTTTTTTTCAATCGGTAAAAGACACTTTTGAACACGCAAAGACAGTGATACCTTTAATGAGCATGAGACGCACTATATAAATGAATAGCGGTGCATTGACTATTGAACCGCGATTCATCAATTTTATTGCATTAATTTTTACACTACGGTTCAATAGTTTAATTGCTTACCTTCTTCTTCCATCTCCTCCGTCGTAAGCATTTTTCTTCCCCCTCCTCATTCATCTTCGTCCTACTGAAAAATCATTCAACCCAGCACCAATTAATTACAATTTCGTACATAATGAATCAAAGAAATCGTTTACTTTTCGGGTGCATTGCCCCCGAAACCCCCGCAACCTGACCAGACACGTAGATTCACGTTTCGTTACGCAATAATGATGATTTTCGAATCCAAAGTATGTTACCGGAGCTATTAAAAGAGACGATGATATTTTTCAAAAAAAAAATTCAAAAAATGGTCTTTTACGGTTGAAAAAAAAAATTGGTGGACTTTTGAGATTAAAAACTTTGGAAAATAAACCGGCCAGTATTTTACCCTATAATTTGTGTGCTATATAACTTTTTAATAATAATAATAATGATAAATTCATCAAATATCTATCAAACTAATTGATAAATTGACCAAAAAAATTTCAAAGTACTATATCTCATTAATTCAGACAAAGGAGTATGTAACTATTTTCAAAAAAGTAAATGTAATACAAAAAAAATGTTTTTTTAAACTAGATTTAAATAATTTTTTGGTCCCTCAACTTTAAGAAAACCTTTTATTTGGTCCTACAACTATAAAATAAATCAGTTTAATCTTACATGTCCAAAGTACCCTTCCTCTCTTCCCCTCAATCATCACCATCGCTGGCTGTTCGTCCTTTTCGTATTCCTCCGCCACTGGATCAAACCCAGAAAACTGCAACTTAACTTTTTGATTCAATGTTGAATCTCATCACAAGTTGCACGGTAACGATAAAGTACCCATTTTGCAATCTAGTCGGAAAATTATATCAAAGCTAATCCCCGTTGAGCCTAAGATAGGGAAAAATGACAGACATGGTGGACCTGGGGAAGGGGGGGGGGGAGTTCCGCTCCCATGGAGATTTCCCTTGATAGCATGAACATATATTGGATTGAGGGCAATGGATCCAAGTGTCTAAGCTAAGAGAGAGAAATGGTGGACAATAAAGGAGGGAGGAAAGAGGAAATAAGGAGAGATAAAATGGGTCTAAGCCAATTCTTTATAAACAAACTTACCAATTATTGCTAGCTACTGCTGTCCATTTAAGAAATTACAAGACCCACTTCTCAAATTGCAGCCTATTAAGCCACACGCACAAGTCGTATGAGACTCAGCTGTCCAACACAAAAGAGAAGTCCACGTCGAGCACTCCACCTTAGTTGTTATCTTCTTAAGATACTTTCCTATCTACATCTCCTGTTGTCATTATCTGATTGTATCTTATGTTTTCATATCCTGTATATAAACTCATTCACCCACTTATACGAATATAGTGGAATACAATAATATTATTTGCATTGGATTTTTTGCACTCTTGATTTAACTTGATATCAGAGCCATTCCTTAGGAAAATGACTTAACCAATTAGCTCTTCCTCCTCCCCTAGTCTGTCAGTAAGTTCTTCCTCTTCCTCTAATCTGATCGTTCCTTCCCTTAGTTCTGCCCATCACTATCTCTCCCTCAAACTCACTGGAACCAATTTTCTTTATTGGAAAACGCAAATGCTTCCCTTCCTTCGTGGACAAAAACTGGTGGGCCTCATTGATAGTAATAACCCCCACCACCCACACATATCTCTTCCGCCACATATAGCACATCTTCTACGATTAACGACAGTGCCCTCCAACCCAACCCCGCCCACCAGAACTGGTTTGTACAAGACCAGATAGTCATGAGCATGCTTATTTCCTCCTTGTCTGAAAGTGTCCTTCTTATGGTTGTAGGTTGCTTCTTCTCCCAAGCTCTTTGGGCTGCCCTCACGGCTGCCTTCCCATACCCGTATCCTCAACTTACATGCTAATCTTCATGATCTCAGCCAAGGAGACAATAGTGTTACCACCTACCTTCAACAGGCCAAAGGTTTTGCAGACGAATTGTCTGCTGCTGGTCATCTTGTGTCCGATTCCGAATTTAATATTTATGTTTTTCGCGGTCTTAACTCTGTCTTCAAACCACTCGTTGACACCCTCTCTACTCGTGCTGAGCCGGTCACTTTTCCTAAAATCCACAGCTTACTTCTTAGTCATGAGTTCCTTAACCGCGATTCCATGTCCTCTATAACCATCTCCTCATCCAAACCCGAGTGCACGTCCACTCCACCCTTCCCTTCTGCTCATTTTTCCAACCGTAGTGGTCCCTTCTCCAGTCGTGGCCGTGGCCGCGGTCGTTCTGATCATGGGTCTTCTTCCTCTTACCAACATTGCCTTCCCTCCTTTAATTCTCGCCCACCTTGTCATTTCTGTGGGGGAACGAATCATGCCCCTGCCAACTGTTATCAACGTCCCATGCAACCTCCTCATCATATAACTCATTTTACCTACATGCCGCCACCTTTATCCCCCTATAGTTGGTTTCCCGACACTGGTGCCTTTTACCATGTAACATCTGACCTCTCCGTCTTGTCTCAAGTTGATGAATATACCGGTCCCGATAGTGTTCATGTTGGAAATGGTTAAGGACTCCCTATTGCCCATATTGGTTCTACTTATCTCTCCACTCCCTCTCGGTTATTTCATTTACATAATGTTCTTCATGTTCCCTCTATATCTAAGTCTTTACTCTCTGTTAACCAATTTACCAAAGATAATGATGTTTATTTTGAATTTCACCCTTCTTTTTTTGTGTCAAGGATCAGGTCACCAAGCGCACTCTTCTTTCCGGTCCGAGCAAAGATGGACTCTACACCATTCCATCTTCCACTATTCCCTATGTTCATCATACCGAGTGCGTCTCTTCAGAATGCTGGCATTGTCGTCTTGGTCATCTGCATCTTCGTGTCCTTCATCAAATCATTCAGTCCAATAATTTAGCTTGTTCTTCTTCCTCTCTCCATTCATTATGTAATGCTTGCCAACTTGGCAAGTCAACTAGGTTTCCCCTTTCTTCCAATAAAACGTGTGCTCGTTCTATTCTAGATTTAATTTTTACCGATGTATGGGGTCCTGCTCCTATCTTGTCTTCAAATGGAAATAAGTATTTTGTTATTTTTGTGGATGATTTCTCTAAGTTTATTTGGTACTATCTCATGCAACAAAAATCTGACGTCCTTTCCATATTCAAACATTTTCAACTTTATGTTGAACGTTACTTCAATGCCAAAATAAAAAATGTCCAAAGTGACTGGGGTAGCGAATATCGTCCTCTTAATTCTTTCTTCAAAACATGTGACATTCATCATCGTATTCCTTGTTGAGACCGGACTTTCCCTTCTTGCTCAAAGCTTTGTTCCTTTCAAATTCTGGGAATTTGCTTTCGACACCGCTGTCTATCTCATCAACAGAATGCCCTCTCGTGTGTCTCGCAATCTCTCCCCTTATGAGTGTCTTTTTCAACAAAAGCCTGATTATTCCTTCCTGAAGATTTTTGGGGTCTCTGTTATCCCTATCTACGTCCTTATAATCGACATAAAATGTCTTTTCGTTCCGCCCCGTGTGTATTTCTTGGGTATAGCTCGAGTCACTTGGGCTACCAGTATTATGATCCTTCCAAGGCCCGTCTATACATTACTCGCTATGTTCGTTTTGATGAATTTACATACACATTTGCTGGCCCATCTATTCTAGGCTCTATTCCCAGCCCATCCCAATCTATCCTTGGTCCCATTCCCAGCCCATTCCCACCAAACAATCTCCCTTGGGCTGTTGTCCCTTTACCCGTTCCTTCCCCTTCAGTTCGGCCCACTTTATAGCTCGATCCTCCTACTCACGATTCCTCTCCTTTCGAGGCCCTATCTCCACATATGGACCCGCCCCAAACTCCTTCCATCCCCTACACTACTCCCAGTCCAGCGTCCTCACATGCAAATCCCATATCTTCCTTCCCAACTACCCCTACTTTGGAAATTCCTCCCCCCGCCATTCCATCCAGTCCGCCCAATGCACTTCCTCAGTGTACTCACACCATGCACTTTCACTCTAACCCCAAACCATTCATTAAGTATTCTCCTTCTCCAAATGCCTCCGTGTGCACCCGCTCTGAACCCATTGTCGAACCAACGTGCTTCTCCAATGCAAACAAACTTCCACAGTGGCGTCATGCAATGACCGAAGAAATCAATGTTCTCATTCGGAACGGTACCAGGTCCTCGGTTCCCCATACGCAATCCATGAACCTTGTTGGTTATAAATGGGTGTATCGTGTTAAACGTCGCGCCGACGGCACCTTTGATCGTTATAAAGTCTGTCTTGTCGCGAAGGGTTTTCACCAACAGCCCGGTAGCGATTATTCTGAGACCTTCAGTCCCGTTGTCAAACCAACCACCATCCGCACTGTCTTCTCCATTGTTGTGTCCCTTGGTTGGTCCATCTGCCAACTTGACGTCAACAATGCGTTTCTTCATGGCTTTCTCGATGAAACTGTGTACATGACCCAACCACCCGGGTTCATGGACCCATCCAAACCAGATCATGTATGTCACCTTCATCGCTCTTTATATGGTCTTAAATAGGCCCCTCGTGCTTGGTTTCAACGTCTAACCACATTTCTCGTTACCCTTGGTTTTATTCCCTCCAAAACTGATCCCTCTCTCTTCGTCTTCTCTCACCAAGGTCTTCTTGTCTATATCCTTGTTTATGTTGACGACATTTTGGTCACGAGCAACGTTCCTTTTCACACACAGTCCCTTATAACAACGTTAGCTCGCGAATTCTCCCTAAAAGATTTATGTCCTCTTCATTTCTTCCTCGGTGTTCAGATTCATCAACTTCGATCTGGTTTGTTTTTCTCCCAACGTCAGTACATCACTGATCTTCTCACTCGCACCGGGATGCTTAGTGCTAAACCGTGCCTCACTCCTCTTTGCACCACGGAAAAACTGTCTAAACACCATGGCAAACCTTTCTCTAATGCCACCAAATTTCTCCAGACTATTGGTGCTCTTCAGTACCTCACCCTCACTCGTCCTGATTTAGCTTACCCGGTTAATAAGGTTTGTCAATTCATGCACGCTCCAATTGATTTTCACTAGACCACCGTCAAGTGTATTCTCCGATACTTTAAGCATACCATTGACTGTGGCCTTGTTCTCACCAAAAATACATCTTCTCAATTAGAAGCCTTCTCGAACGTTGACTAGGCTGGGTGTATTGACGATCGGAAATCTACTGGCGGATTTGCAATCTTTCTTGGGTCTAATTTGATTTCCTGGTCGTCCTGCAAACAACGAACAGTTGCTCGTTCCTCCACTGAGTCGGAGTACAAAGCTCTTGCTGATGCCGCTACTAAATTAACATGGCTTCGCTCCCTGCTGCATGAACTCAAAGTTCCAACCTTGTCCCCTCCAGTTCTATGGTGTGACAATCTGGGAGCTACTTATCTTTCAGTGAACCCGGTGTTTCATGCCTACACGAAGCATGTCGAGATCGATTTTCATTTTGTTCGGGATCAAGTGGCTTGTCGTGAACTTTCAATCCAGTTCATCTTCATTAAAGATCAGCTAGCTGATATTCTAACTAAGCCGATATCTTCCTCTCGCTTCACATTCCTTCGGGACAAGTTGCGCGTGTTCAGTCGACCACCCTCATCTTGCGGGGGGATATCAAGCCACACGCACAAGTCGTATAAGACTCGACTGTCTAACACAAAAGAGAAGTCCACGTCGAGCACTCCACCTTAGTTGTTATCTTCTTAAGATACTTTCCTATCTATATCTCTTGTTGTTATTATCTGATTGTATCTTTTGTTTTCATTTCCTGTATATAAACTCATTCACCCACTTATACGAATATAGTGGAATACAATAATATTATTTGTATTGGATTTTTTGCACTCTTGGTTTAACTCAAGCCATTACGAACCCAATTCCTCCAAAATTTCATTCTCGATTCTCCCGAAGGTAATTGCGCTACCATTCCAATTTCCCATTTGTTCCCCACCCAAATCAACTGCACTCCCACTTCATCCCCCTGGTAAAGCGTGCGTTTACTTGTCTTTGGAATTTATACGCTTTCTTCAATTATTGAAGCTTAAAGTTTGCCAATATTTTATTCTATTTTTGTTTTCAATTTTCAGATAAGTTGCCGTCCAATTTGGATGTTATGATTCTTTGATCTGGGTTTCTTTTGGTTGTTGAATCTGGGTATGCATACAAGGATGCTTTTGCAGAGTTATTTCACTCCATTAGCAATTATGTCACTCTTTCCAACGACTGCGTTGGTTGAGATCTCAAAATGACAATCGGATTGTTATTTTTTATTTGCTTTAATAAGCATTATTAAATGAGTATTCTTTTCTTTTCTTTTTTTGGGATTTTGATTTTCATAAGGGGTGATTTAATTATTTGTTTGTAATTTTATTCAATTGCCATGGATTTTTTTTATATAATTGAAGGTCAGGGAACTTTTGGGTCAAATAAGACGGGAATTGTAATGTTAACCGGAAGAGGGGGAAATCTAGCGAACAAATGCAACTTGTGTTTTCGTTAAAATTGGAGGACCAAAAAATTATTGAAATCTTTAAACAATTAACACTCTTTCTATCCCGCTTGAAAATTGAAAATTGAAAATGTTGCACATTTCTTTTTAGCTTGTCTCAATTGAACAAGACTTTTAACTATGAGATGGATTTAAAAAACATTCAAGGCGATGTCAGGCTTAGTTAAACTTCTCCAAAGTAAATAGACTCTCTGCTTTTACCTAGAAAGAAGGGAGGCTTCATAGCAGAGCTTGTAGTAATTGGAAGTTCATTCATAAGAAGTCGTGTTGTTGAAATCAATATCTACCAAATACATTTCCTCCTTTAAAAAATACAAAAAATGCGCAGTTAGTTAAAGTGTAGACTCTTTTTGAGACGAGAGGAGTGGTTGATGGAGGTGCACCGAAAAGAAAAGAAGATCGGAATAAATACTCAATGCACTTTTTTTTAAGTGAGACAAAGGGTGTACCAAATTATCCTCGTGAATTCAAGATTATTGGGTAGAGGCACTTGCACTTGCTTTGCTGTCTGCACATTTTCTATCTATTAGACCTTCTCCCTGTTTGGAGTTTGGACCCCCCCATCCCAAAGACTAGAAAGGAAAAAAGGAATTCCAAAACACTGACGGGTATTTTAGTCAACAATGAGAAGACTTGCTTTTTCTAAAACAATCTTCCCTATCTCACATTCTTGAAGAAGGATAACAATGTATCCCTTCGCGTACCCTATTTGCCTATTTGGTAAGGGGTACCTCAGGCGGCCCGCAACAGTTTGCTTTCCCCGAGTTGGATATCTTGGGTAAAAACAACGACTGTATACAAGTATATTCTCAACAGTCAACACCAGAGCACATGAGTCAAGATAGCATACTTGATGCAACTCAGGTATACACGAGCCACTGCAACATACTGGATGCAAACAAATTACCACCCGAGCCCGTTAGGTTTGCTTTGCTTAAAACCCTGCCTACACCCGAGTTGAGAACATGAATGTTCTCTACTTACTAACCAACTTGATTCGAGTAAATTGTTATGGTTCCCTTTACACCCGAGTCGAGAACATATTCGCAACGTAGTAATTATAAAAAGCCAACTGTACCTGGCTAAGAGCAGCTCCAATGGAGCTTGAGAAATGTTTATGCATTGTATAAACCAGTTGAAGAAATTTGGGAACCATTGTGGAATGCTTTGGTGGCAATAGAAGACATAAACCGGTTGTAATTGTACAACCGGTTGATGATGAAGACTTTTGGCAGCAACCCACTTTTACTCTCTTTATTGTATTATTATTTAATTAGTTAAAGAATAAAAATGTTAAAAATGGGTCCATGTTATAAAGCTTTTATGAGTTTATATATAGTAGAGAATATTTTATAAAAAAAAATTTATAAGCTGATGGTATTGACATTGCATGAGGAATAAACCTTTTGAAAGGTCGTGGATGTCCTAAGTGACCAAATCTGGAGGGCAAGGGTAAAATTATCCAGCAAAGCGCCAAGTCATCAAAGTCTGCAGAAAAAAGTTTAGTTGGGGATGAAGCAAGATCCGACCCTTGTAAACCACCACCACAAACTCAGATTTTGAGTAAACAAAAATATCCATACCATGACCCACTAAAACCTGTATCAACTGAACAGTCAAAAATCTCCCCATTGTGTACCAGGAAGACGAGAACTAAAACTCAGGAACTATAAATCATTTAAGACCCAAAAATTGCAAAAAGATTGCTTAATATAAAAATATACCTGCAAAGATTATTACAGCCAACAAGCAGTTGTTCTTGATTTTTTGATTTAGAGCTTGTAAATGATGGTTGCTCTTACTTCAGTCACTCCGCACTTATCTTCTTCCTACTCTTTGCATCCCAAGTCTTACCCTATCAATCCCAATTCGAAGTACGAATACACCTGTTGCATAGCAATCAAAACTGCCAGATCTTCGAGCAAGCGATGGCTTAAAATCCGTAGTGCAGCAACCAAACCTGCAAAATCTCCAGGTATTCTATTTTCCGCTACATCTTCCTTTCACACACTAAACTCAATCCAGTGCTAGGAGTGCCGAGTTTCTAGGGAAGATAAATGTTGCAATAGCCAGCTTGTAAAAAACTGTGTTTTGTTCTTTAACATGTTCTGAGTCTGTCTTCTGTTTTGGAGAGTTTAGCCGAGGAAGAATGGAAAACAAAGAGGGTAACACTGCTTGAAAAAAGGGTACCTCTTCTCTCTCTCTCTCTCTCATGTATCATTGCACATTTCATACAGAGAATAATTCGAGTCTTATCTATGTATAGATGACCATAAGGAAGATGACTTCCATGACTCGATGAAATATACATGAATTTGAAGCTTGCATTAAGATATTGCAGCGTAAAATCCTTTGAAGGATAGATTGACCCAATAATGACCTGTCGACAACACTTACAGCCACCGGCTATCTTCTTCCAAATACAAATAAATAAATAAAAATAAAATTTTGTTGGATCTTTTTGGAAGATGGAAGCACATTTGTGATTGGGTAGACTTCCATAATATACGGAAGTCATCGCTCCATGACAATGTGGAGCTGAAACACCAAATTATACCTCTCTTACTACGACAGAAAGACATAATTGTTTTCTGGTAAATAAAGACTAAGATCAAAGCATATCATTAACCTAAATAGGAATACGTGGGGCGCACAAAAAGTTACACAGCATATTAAGGAAGATAGCTGTGTTGTGCAGGTGAGAAGTGTGGATGTGAAGGAAGCTTTGCGACTTCAGAAAGAAAATAACTTTGTGATTCTTGATGTAAGACCAGTAGCAGAATTTGAAGAGGTTAGCACACGCTCTATACTTTCTCCAAGCTTAGCAACCATCTTCTCAAGAATGATGGCTTTATGAAGGCATGCTCATAACTGCTCAAATAAAATGAAAAGGAATGTGGTGATTGATCTCATATTTTCTTTTGGGTCAGGCTGATTAATATGTCACTTAAAGCACTGTGGATTTTTCTGTGTTTGGTGTAGGCTCATGTACCAGGTTCAATTAATGTGCAAATATATAGGCTTATAAAAGAGTGGACAGCATGGGACATCGCTAGGAGAGTTGCATTTGCATTTTTCGGCATCTTTGCCGGAACAGAAGAAAATCCTGAGTTTATACAAAGTATGGCCTAATGAGCAACATCTTCTATGTTATTGTTAATAATTCGTACAGATTCTTATATGGCTCTTGGATCAACTAACTTTTTGACGTGTGGAAGCAGGCGTCGAGTCAAAACTAGATAAGAGCTCAAAAATAATAGTAGCTTGCTCATCTGGAGGTACAATGAAACCAACACAAAATCTTCCTGAAGGCCAACAGTCAAGGTCATTTCTAGAATCCCTTCTTTCTCTTTCACTTTTGTTCCCCTATTTCCCAACATTCTAACGTTCATTGCCTACATAAATTGCAAATACATGCTACGACAACTGATAACAAAGAAATTCAAAGTCCACTTTTTAACTAAAGACATCCCGTTTTACATATAGAAGAATAAGGCTTTCAATTATCCTGATCATGAACCAACAAGGAAACACCGGTGGTAACAGTTGCTACTTCCTGCAGGTCACTAATAGCGGCCTACTTGCTAGTACTCAATGGTTATACCAATGTCTTCCACCTAGAGGGAGGGCTATATACCTGGTTCAAGGAAGGACTGCCGGTTGATTCCAAAGAGTCAAGTTCTTCATGAGAAAAGAGTGTACGCAGTTACCAAAGACTGAACTCGAGTTAAAGAGTACTCTAGATGAGCTCACGACCCAAATTTGCTGGTGTTGTAATTAAACGGTGTGGCCCCTAGAGCAAACAGTTTTTCTAGGTAACAAGCAATGATGCAATTGCATAAATCTGCATTTCAATCATCTTTAAGGCTGCATCAATTATAGACATTTGTGATTCCTCCCAAAATCTGTGTGGAGTCAATTATCATATTAGAACTGGGTTTTCTTTTATTTATTTTCTTAGGAGAAGGCGGATAGTAGGGCAAACACATTGTAGCAATCTGATATCTAGTTGGGTTCAAAGTACTATCTGGGAGCCCTACATGGACGTGTTGAGATACACGGATAACTGGGGGTAAATCTCAAACCAGGTTTGAGAAATAGCCCAGCAAGGCCTCTGTTGACAGTGGTGGACAAAGATTAATGGCCATATGTTTGGTGTCGTGTCGTGGGATTGACCTTCCTGCTACACTACTACCAAAAGTCAGTGGGAGTGAGCTCTGACCACAAAGCCATGAAATTATACGCTGAGATTTCTAATAACTCACGAGCATTTTTTTCAAGAATATTATGCAAAAAATGACAATGGCAAGAAGTCCAAAAATGGCCTTGGTAAATGGATCATTGTTTCCTATAAAACTACTGTATATTCATGTCTTCAACATACATCAATGATGCTATTTGCCTATTGACAATGTTTTTACTATTTAATAGATATTTTCTTTTTTTATTTCCTAGGACAAGTCCAAGCTTGTTTTGAAAAGCTCAAACATCCATCAGGTGATGATGCCTAATAAAGAGAGAGTACATGGCAGACACTTGTGTGCCCGAAACACATGTATTGACACTTGATTGGAAACTTGCAGCCATGCACCCCGCTAATTGGGAAGTAGAAGACGGGAACCTAATTGAATATAAGTAGTTATGTGGGTACCTGATAATGTTGCATGCAAGCTAATGTATACCTATAAATAATACCGAACAAGAAACGGCATCAGACTTCAAAACAATAAAGGTTGTAAAAAAGAAAAGACTACTGAAATAAAGCATGCGTGCATATAAAAGTCTAGCTCATTTCGACCAATTTAGATGTATAAATTCATGCCAGAAGTCTTACCTTTGGAAATTGTCATACAGGACATCTCGTGTCTTGTTTATAGCCATGACCACGATCATGATAATAGGAGTAAAGACTTCAGCAGCATTCTAAGACACACATAAATAAATATAAAAAAAATTAAAGAAAAGACATGCATAGAATTTCTAATTTAGGCTCCGTTTGTTTCACGGAAAATGATTTCCGGAAAACGTTTTCCTCATTTTCCGGTGTTTGGTAACCTTTGGAAAATGTAATCAACGGAAAATGAAGCCTTTTTTTTCAGGAAAATGACTTACGAATTCATTTTCCGTAAGTCATTTTCCAAATGTTCAAGCACCCCTCAGCCCACTTCCACAATTACACATATTTATATACACACAATATTACACAACAAATAATTTTAAAAAAATATAAATTGAGTTTGTGCACACTATTTATCAATTATTATTTTAATAAATACTCACTACGTCCTAAAACTAGTGTCTATTATATTATTTAGGGACGTCCCAAACATTATTCATTTTCTTTTTTAAAACATTTCTTTCATATCAATTATAGTTTTTTTTATTTTGTATTTTTGAGATTGAAAAATGATGGATCTTATTGATTTGACACCACTAATGATAAATTGTGGATTACTAAAAAAAAATTACTTAAAGTTCAACATTATCTTATATTCAATATGAGCATTAATATTAGAATATACTTTTTTGTATTTATTCATAAATTGCTTTTCGTAACATTTTCTATGCGTTTGCCAAACACCCGAAAATATTTTCCGCCATATTTTCAAAAGATTTACCAAATACCTGAAAATGAAGAAATCATTTTCGAGAAAACATATTCCGGAAATCATTTTCCCTAAAACAAACAGAGCCTTAAGGTAACCTGACCTTGTGGCTGATGTTTGGCTGCAATTGGTTGTAACCATAATCTCATTGTTCATCTAAACTATGACTTCTTTTACTGCAACGTGAGAACCCAAAATGAAAGTAAAAAAAAAAAATTGGTTAGTACCTATTGGTCGGGATGATCAGCAAGCTATTGGCATACTCATTCAAACTCAGAGATGGCATGATTTCAGAGACTATTTATGCAGGCGGACATGACAGCCTTTTAAAGGTCTAAGAGCCCAATAGATCCAGTCGTAATGACCTTGCAGAATTGTTAGAAATGGAGGCCCAATTTATTGGGTCAGCCTTCTAATTACTCTGTGAGCCCAAAGCCCAGCTCGGCCCATCCCTTGGGTGGCCCTTTTAGACCGTTGCGCAAAACCAGAAGCCAAACCCCCTAAGTTTGTGTATCACTTACTGCCCCTATGCCCTACTTGCCTTGATATATATACTCTCTCTTCCGTCATTTATGCAGGTCGTGAGAGATATTACTGCAATCGTATTACCTCTTTTCTCTCCTTCTGTCCAGAAAATCTCCAGTAGATCTAGGTTGGATTTCCTCTTCCATCACTTTATCCCTTGGTGAGATTATGAGTGAGAGAGAGACCTAGATCTTGCCATTCTTTGTGAGTGTAGCCGAGAGATCAGAGAGAGTGCTTGGGTGGGTCACAGTGGGGATTTGAGTGAGCTGTCTTCTCCTGTTGCCTTCTCCGTTTCCGTTGCCGGAGATAGGTGGTCGAGCCTGTCTCTTTGTGGCTCTGACTTTGAGAACTAAGTTGCTGAATCTGTGGACCCTTTTGGTGGACGATGGTAGGTGGAAGGTTTCTGAGCCAATATGGATGTAGCCTAGGTCTTTGTGACCGATGAAGGCGAGTCATGCTTTGGAACATGGCATCTGAGACATCCATCTCCGTTCTTCTTTCTGTTTTCGTTTCTTATTCAGTTTACTACTCTTGCTGCTAATCTCTGTTTTGGTTTGGAGTAGTACACCTTGGTCCCTTGGAGCTTCTTCCACTTTTATATTTCACCCCCTAGTATAATAATCTGTTATCCCCTCCCACACTGTACGTGTGTGTGTAGGGCTAGTTAATCTGTATTAACTAGGATTATTATTTCGGTTTTGTAATATTCGGTAAATCCGTTTCTGTACGAGTTGTTCCGGGCACAGAGTTATATAGAACCACAAAAGAATAAACTTCACCTTCAGGGCATAACAAAAATTACTCCAGGCCCAAGTATGCAGTTAAAACAAGATCTTCTTAAATGAGTAGAACTCTTTCCTACTTAGGCCATTAAAGCAGCTCGTGCCATAGCTAAAGCACCCTCATAACTCCGATTTCCACCAATAAACCCACTCATATGGACAAAGATGCAGCCAGATATCCCAGCCACCTCAGAAAGTTTCTCATCTATCAAACCCCTCCACAGAGATGGTAGAGGTTTCCAGCTCTCAAATCTATCTGGTGACACAGCCACAGCCTGCAGACGCCAATTTTCACTCCTATCGTCCTACATTTTATTTTGAAAGAAATGAAAACAGTAGCTTTTAGAACTGGAAATAGTAATATCAAGGAAATTTAAACAGCCCACAATTACATCACTGAGCACATTTCAATGAACCAAGCTAAATCGCCTCAACCCCCCATTGCACCCTTCTTAAAGGAAAAATGTGAGCAGAAAGCACAGTAATTAGGAGCTTATTGCCTATAAAGCATGAACTGGAGCCCAAATACCATTCCACAGTATACAAAGTACGAGGTGAAAGTAAAAGGGTACGCATAGTACATGATTTACTTAATGTTCTTGGCTGTGCGTCAAAAATGAAAACTGTGGCAGAAGCATATAATACCTGGTAGATGACATATTTGACAGAAGGATCAATCTTCATCTCTTCCTCGAGCTCAAAGATGTGAAGCTTCCACTGTTAAATGAACCCCAATGAGAATTTGCATTATGAGATTCATATCATTGCTTATTAACTGTCAGGTTCTTTAAGTAATATCTTCTTAGTAATCGAAATCTTTTTCGCTCTCTTTTCTATCCTCTCTTTCCGAATCTCGACCAAACGAGGAAATGGGAAATCAACATAAATGATATGAAACAAAGAATACATAGTTGGTTTCTTTGTCTATAATGACTAGAGGCGGTAATTTTTGCCCATATACATAGGCCTACCCAAACCGCCCACCAATTGATTGGTAAGGCACATGAAAAATTGTAAGTGGATACCCATTAATTAACATGGACTTATGTGGGCATAAATGGGTGCCCATATGGTCATATAATTAGGCAATCAGGCAAAGACGTTGAGGTCCTTGGTTCCAATCCCCTAACTAACAAGGGGTCACACTTACCTATAAAAAAAACTAATATGAACTTATTATGACGAAAATAAATAACATCCAACGGTCACCACCAGATCTAGTGACAAACTCCGGTGGCCACCACTGCCGGCAACAATCTCCGTCAACCACCACCACATCCGACAACAATCTCCAGCGACTACCACCACCGCCGGTGACAACCTACAACAGCACCACAACTTCCGGCGACCCCAATAATTATTATTTTTGTAATGTTTGTTTTATTTAATAATTTTATGTTAATGGTTAAATGGGCGACCAAGCCCATCATAGCCCGCCCATTTATATCAATGTTATTAATTGGGCATTCACTTACTTACACATTTGCACATGCCGCCCATACCACCCCCCCCCCCCCGGTTTGCAGCTATCAAACATGAATGAAGGCATTGCAGGAACAAGACTGTCAATTAAAATAAATCCTACTTACAGGGCAAGATCTAGTCAGCAACATGATTTCTCCTCTGGAATCAATATCTTTTCTTGCTGCAAGACATTCCATGACAATTGATCTAGCAGGCAACCATGACTTTGCAAGAAAATGAACATTCTGTTGCAGAAATTTGGCAAAGAACTATAAGTTAATTAAAGAAACTGATTTTGTCCCATGGCTACCTAGCAGACTTGAAAATAACAGTTAACTTGTTTTTAACTAGTGCATTCAAGAGATCCCTGAGAAAACACACCTCCATAAATTCGTGTCCAGCCAGCCTCATTGCACATAGAAAGGCTCCATTTTCTCTCTCAGGTGATTGATCAGGATCCAACCAGTTCAGGTTTAATCTCCCAACTCTAGAGGACAAGCTTGTATTATTTACATATCTTGGGGGCAAATCCGTGTCATATTGATTGGCTCCATTGTCGATGGCATCAACTGCCTATACAGCGTGCAACATCACAAATTCACGACAAAGTTGGATCAATAAACAAGCAACATCACACAAAAGGGAAAGTTAAATGACCGTCAGAAGTGAAAGACAAGCAACACGCCAAACACAGAGTTAAAAGGCTTATATCCAGAATAACTGGAAGTTATACAATATATGGTAAGGGCAGAACAAGTTTTTCTTGCCTTGGTAATTCGGCAGACTCGAAGTATATCTAACTGGCACTAAATAAGAAAATATCAATTTAGGTGCATTATATTTCTCCTCCATTCTAGAAGAATCTTATACCAGAATGTGAAAATGGATAGGCTCAAAAAACAAAAAATAGTACCACATGCAACCACAATAAGGTTACTTTTGGTAAAAGCATGGATTTGAAGACAGACGATTCTTGGCATAATAAATCAAGCTGTATGAATCAATTTGAGCCGAATCAATATGAAAACTCAAAAGCGAAAATCATTTTAGGAAAGATGTAGCATGCAACAAGACAGCTCTTGCTATTTAAAAAAAAAAGCACCAAAAAGGATGGAGAATTATGCTCCCCCTCATTGATCAACAGAAGGAAAAATATTACGCCAAGTTTGTACACTATATGATTACATAACATTTAGGGGCAATAGCCAATAAAAGGCAAAAGAACATGTTTCAAATAACTAAACAGCTATATTCAAAATACAGTACCTCTATAAAGCTCTTGTAGGTGACCAAAAATAACCGGTGCACATCAGGGTGGCTTTCATCCAGCTGAAGCACCTTTGAAATTATCTCCGCCCCATAATGCTTTACAAAATTAAAATCCACAAGATTGCAAAATAACAATTAGTATACACTTTTAACAATCTCTCCCTATAATCCGAACAAATCAGATTAGCAGACCAAGGACATGCCTAATTTGAGAAAGCATGTTCTAAATCAATAGCCTTAGTTAACACACAAAGAAATTATCGGCATTACTGCAAACAAAGTGGACAGGATACCTTGTAGACTAGGCCAGCACTACTAAGCTTAGTGGAAAATCCATGACCAAATATCTCATCGAACCCGCTTTGGTGATGATCGAAACGATCTCTGCTCGGGTCATACACTCCCCCGACGTCAAGCACCGCTTCAAGCGTATCCAGCACCTTCATTCAATATACCTTAATTCAATTACAAAATCAACACAGACACACACACGCATAGTGAGAAATGAGAGCGGAGCGTGTACCCGGATGTCTCTAGTTCGAACAATTTCGGCATTAAAGAATTTGTCGGTGAGCTGAATCATGAAGCAACCGAGGGCTTCGTCGCAGTGGAAGCTGCCGTTGTGAGTGCCGACTCGCTTGGGAGGCGAAGCCGCCATAGAGAAAGCGGAGTTAGAAACCCTGGAGTTGTTAATGAAAGGGAATAACTTTGAGCTTCGCCGCCGGAGCACGGCGAGCCGCTGCCCCAATCCTCCACAAACGAGCGCCATCATAAAACCTTCAACGGGAAACAAGTTTAAAGAGTTCAAACGTTTTCGCGAGCCGCCGCCAAATAAGTGATATTTGCTCTCCAGTTCCTTCACCTTAATGCAGCACATTTGCTTGAAACATATGAAATACTCCTCCGTCTCAAAATTATGGCTTTGGTCGATTTTGACTTACAGTTTAAAAAAATATATTTAACTGAATTATTAATATTAGTTTGATTTATAATTTATTTTAAATCTTATGTGTTATAATTAAAATAAAATAAAAAAGTAAAAATATAGTGAAAGTGTTGTCCTAAAAAAAAATTCAAACAAAATAATTATTTTAAAACGAAGGAAAAAGAAAAACTGGACAATAATTGGGATGGTGGGAGTACATCATAACTATTTATATAATATGTGCTAAAACGAACATATGCATGTGATCATCGTTAAAGCAAAAATGCTAGATTTATCATCAATGTTACTATTAGTGTTACAACTTGTTTTGTAAAAGATAAAATTGAAAAGTCAATTATGTCATTTTTAAAATAAGTTGTAATCCAACTGATAACACTATTGGTAAGACATAAGGCTAGCATTACTCTCATTAAAGTAACAAGAAAAAATAAAAGTAAAATAATAAGGTATTTCTAAAAAAGAAAGTTTGGAGCGGGGTAATATTTTTAGACCAACAAAAAAGAAAGGAAAATGATATCCTTACCACTAATCCTACAACTTTCCTTACAACTAAGTCTTGAATTGAGGAAAATTGTTTTGGACAAAGACAAATTTACCATTTTTTCAAAGCTTAGTTGTAAGGAAAGTTGTAAAAATAGTTGTAAGATTAGGAATATTGAAAAAGAAATGCTTGACAATTATTCGGGAACAGAGGGAATATAACTATGTAACTGCATAATAAATGTATTGCTCTATCATATCATTTTAAACATGTCAAAATAAAACAAAAGACATTTATTTTGGGATTGATTTTTAAACCTTGTTTTATTAATGGGGTTTGTTGCAATTCTTAGTCTTCAAAAATTGCTAACGGTGCTTATTAAAATATAGGTTTAATTAATTATTTGGTTCCTCGACTTGTCCAAAAAAAATTGTTTGGTCCTAACATTTTCAAAGAAATTAGTTTGGTCCTGCATATTGCATTTTGTTGTTATATTTCCCCTTTTCCCGTTAACGTTAAAATTCCAATCAAGTTTTTAAGAAAATGTCCAAAATGCCTCCCTCTCTCTCTCTCTTGTGCACTAAATTGATTGCATATCACTTCCCAAACCCCAGTAATCCTTTTCGATGGGTTGTACTTGCTTTCCTTACCTCCATCACAAAGATAATTGTAATCCAACAGCAATAATTACTTTGGTGAATCATCACCACGTCGTCATTTGGGGAGGCTGCCGCCACCGTTGCAGTCGTCGGAGCTTCAATCCCTATTTAAAATCATCTATAAAATCTTTGTCAACTGTAATTTTGAGAATTGAGGATTTTTAATTTGAAATTGGTGTTCAGAGCTTGAATTCATGAAGTTATTATTCAAAACCATACCATTGGTGCAAGGGAATAGATTAAGAAATAATTGATGGACCAGAGCAGTTCCATAAAGAATTTAAGAAAAAATTATAAAATCAATGATAAATTATACTAAGAATTTCAATCTAAAACACCAAATCTTCACTAATACAACCCCTTTACCGAGCTCTTTCACACATTCATGCACATACAGCAACAGTCTCAAATTTTAACATCGACAAAGGTTGCAAATTTGATTCTTTTCTCTATCATTCCACACCTGATGTGCGTAAAAACGAAACTTGGGTAAGAATACCCAACTGTATCAAGTAACAAATTGTACATAAGTACGAGTTATTGATCCTACATAAAATGTACTTAATTATCACTGCAACTAAGTACCAAAATCGGGCTTACTAATTATATTTGAGCGAAAAAAAAAATGAATTAAAAAACTAAAAATATAAACAACCTAAGAAAACAATTAAAATTACACTAACGCGGAAGTGGTTAGGCAACAACAAATCAAGATTAAAAATATATGAGTGTAATATCTCTAGTCTAACCGGTGTCTAATTTTATCCTCTTTTTACGTTTATTTAACTCAAGTGTTGGTAGCCAGACGCGCTATATTATTCACTACGGGCTTTTGTATCTTATAGCAAATCTAACTACAACTCTTTGCTACGGGCTCTCACATCTTATAAGAAATGATAAAATAGTTGCATGTCAAAACAAGCACCCAAAAACTATCTACGCACGATCTCCTCTCTGTCTCACGTATCGCAAGCAATTATTATGATTTTCGGAATTAATAGGATGAGCTCTCATATCTTATCCTATAATTCTAATGATCATCTAATGGTTCGCTATGACATCAAAAACATTAACAATACATAATAATAAACAAGCACATGGGTAATACTTCGCAAAAAAAAAAATATTTCCTCTATTTTTCTACAAATTATGTTGGTAACCGAGAACACAAAATTCGTTAACTAGGGGCTCTCGCATCTTATAGGAACCTTAATATAATCTCGACGACCTTGCGAATGGCTAAGGTTGATTGATCGTGTGTCAAAAACAAGTCTCAACATGGCTATCGATGCATGTTACTAAAACACCAACTATTAAATTGATTGGTCTGAAACGTAAAGGTAGCTCTCATGAGTCCTAAACATTTCTAAAATTATTTAATTAATAATCAATCAATTAAAAGTATTAAGTTCACAAAAATAATAAAAGATCATGAAAGTGTACTAAATAAAGAGAGTGATTAAATTAAATCACTCTATTAACATAAAAAAATAATTGCATTTCATGAATAATTTAAGCACAAACCAATTCCACAATTTACAAGATATTCAACCCTAGAAAATACAATAAATATCATAAAATAGAGATATAAATAATTAAACCCATCAATGTTGAGAGGCTTCTTTGGCTCTTGAAATGATGCTCAAAACCTTCAAAGGTGATCGAGCTTCGAGGATTTGATGGAAAATGGGGGTGGTGCCCCATTTTGGGAGCAATGTCCCGAAAATGGGGACTTGAATCTGATTTGGGGAGGCTGGGAGATATATAAAATGAAGGCAGATTGGGAGGAGGGATGCCAGGGGTAGTTTAGGGAGAGCAAATGAGATTTAGGGGCAAATTTGGAAGAAAAATGGAGGCTGGATCACGCTGGAAAAAGGGCAACCCAGGTGGAAGGACCGCGGGTTCTCCAAGTGAGATACGGGCTGGAATGAGAGATGAAGACGGGCTGGAAGGGGGCAGCATGAGCAGGTCTTGGGCCGGGCAGATGGGACTCCAAACATAGGACACGTGGGCTGGAAGGGCAAGGGGTGACGAAACAGAGACGCTGAAGAGTCGACAACACATTATGGCAACAGATTCATGGAAATGCATCGGCCTCCCCTGGATATTTAGAAGTTACTTCTATGGCCCAGGAGATTCTAGAATGGCCGCCTTTCTTCCCTCTCTAGACTTCTTATTTTAGTCCTTAGTTAGCTGCGTTAACCCCCGTTAGCTCTCCCATGCCTTGGGATACTTGACGGACATAACGGACTAACCGAATTCCTTGTAACGCAACTTTAAAGCCCGAAATTGTCTCGAACTTCGTGCTAAACACTATATAAATGCTCGATTATGCATGAAAAATTAAAAACCTACATTAAGCACAAATACACAAATAATAATATTTTTAATTCTTAATTAACTCAAAAATAGCACAAAATCAAAGGGAATTCAAGGGAAAATTCGTGGAAATTTTGGGCTCATCAATACCCAAATCCAGAATGAGTTATTTAAAATTAAGAACACACGCCCACCATTCATGAAAGCCTACGCCATCGTCGACATCCTCAGAGTTCTTATTCTTTACATTATCATCGACTGCTTTGTTCTTCTTTGTCGATATCTCTCCCTCGCCAGCTACTTTACTTTAATTCTCTCATCGCCGGTGATCGATTAACCAAGATGGGTGTGGGATTCATCGTCAGCATCCTCGAAGTTCTTATTTTCTCACATGTAACCTACGCCACAATTTTATATATTGAAGAGGATTGTGGACAGAGAGAGACACATTCAGAGACAGGGTGAGAGGCTTTAAGAAATGGTTATTTACATCGCAGAGACGCAGACATTGATACCAAAATCTCTGGTTGCAAAATCGCTCTGCGATTTTGAGTATCTAATCAACCTCAGATTATGGATAATTGATGGGGATAAAGACAATGGTGGAAGAAGAGGGAGTGGGTGGACCCACGAAGACTCTTCTTCCCGAAGGAAGAGACAGAGACATAGACAAATCCAGTTCAAGACCACTTTGCCCTTGATATAACACAAGTAGGGGTACATTGGACTTTTCAAAGAAAAATTAGATGGCAAACATACCTAATGTTAACAGGAAGATGGAGGAATCTAACAACAAATGCAACATGTAGAATCAAACTAATTTCTTTGAAAATGTTAGTGTTAATAGAAATAAAGAAGGAGAAGAAGAGAAGAGCAGGCAAGAGACGAACAGGTCAATGACGGGTACTTCGTTGTCCACAAACCCTGCGTTTCTTAACTTTTTATTAAACGATGAGCATATATATATATATATATATACAACATATACCCTAATAACACAATTACTAAACTACCTTTATTTTCTAACACTCCCCTTCAAGCTGGAGCATAGATATTTATCATGCCCAGCTTGTTACAAATATAATCCACCCTTAACTTTGTCAAGCCTTTAGTCAGCATATCAGCTGGTTGTTCTCTCGTACGCACATATGAGGTGGAGACAAGATTGTGTTGGATCTTTTCTCGAATAAAATGACAATCAACCTCTATATGCTTAGTCCTTTCGTGGAAAACTGGATTTGTAGAAATATGCATGGCTGCCTGATTATCACACCACAATCTCATAGGCAGAGGAACCTTAAATCCAATCTCTTCCATCAATTGTTGTATCCACATAAATTCACAGGTTGTCTGAGCCATAGCACGATATTCAGACTCTGCACTTGATCTCGCCACCACACTCTGTTTTTTACTTTTCCAAGATACAAGATTTTCGCCCACAAACACACAATATCCTGTAGTTGACTTACCATCATCTCGTGATCCTGCCCAATCAGCATCAGAGAATGCCTCTACCCGTGTATGCCCATGATTCGCATACAATATACCTCTACTTGGTGCTCCTTTCAAATATTTCACAATTCGAATCAATGCATTCCAGTGTGTAGTAGTAGGGGTTGCCATGAACCGACTCACTACACTCACCGGAAAAGCAATATCTGGACGAGTTACTACAAGATAATTCAACTTACCAACCAATGTCCGGTATCGTTCTGGATCCTCAAACATCTCCCCTTCTCCGGCTACAAGTTTGACATTAGGATCCATTGGAGTGTCACGCGGTTTCACTCCAAGCATTCCAACTTCCTCAAGTAAATCAAGGACATATTTTCTTTGACACAAAAAGATCCCTTTCTTGGACCGTATCACTTCGATCCCAAGAAAGTACTTTAGAGTACCCAAGTCCTTAGTCTGAAATTTTGTTTGAAGACACGATTTGAGTGCTTCAATACCATGTGCATCACTACCTGTGATCACAATATCATCTACATAAACAACCAAAACAATACAACCACTGCTAGTCTGCCGAAAGAACACAGTGTTATCACACGTACTCCTCTGTAACCCAAACTCTAGCACGACAAGAATCCGCCAAACCAAGCCCGCGAGAGGCTGTTTCAACCCATACAACGACTTTCCGACATACTTTATTCACATACTCCCTCGAGCAACAAACCCGGAGGTTGCTCCATGTAAACCTCTTCCCGCAAATCACCATGAAGGAATGCATTCTTGACATCCAACCGATACAAGGCCCGCTTATTAGAAGAAGCTAACGATATCAAAAGACGAGCAAGTGAGCTTAGCAACAGAGAAAAAGTATCGGTATAATCAACACCATACACTTGTACCCTGCAACCAATACCCTTTGCAACCAATCGAGCTTTTAACCGAGCAACAGTACCATCAGGATTTATTTTAACTGCGTACACCCATTTACATCCAATAGCCTTCTTACCGTCAGGAAGTGTTACCAAGTCCCAAATCTCATTAGCCTCAAGAGCCTGCATTTCCTCTTCCAAAGCAACTCTAGCTAAGTCAGGTAAACCCATTACATGTCTTTTGTCTTCCGCTGGGCACTGGGTAATTGACTCAGGGGCTACTGATCATATGACTGGAAATTCAAGCTTGTTATCTACTTATGAGTCGTCGAATAAGTTTACTACGGTTACTCTTGCTGATGGATCCTCTTCCAAAGTCTTGGGTAGTGGTAGTACTACTGCCGCTTCTTTATCATTGACAGCTGGTACTGTGTAAACCTGGCAAACTCCTCATCATTCATAACAACATTATGGATCTCCGGTTCACAAACTTGCTCGGATTTCTGCGAAACTGTATGAGCGAATCTAGACTGTTGTTTTTGCTGATACTCCAATTGCTGCTGAGTGAGAGGCTTAGGACACTGGCTTTTAAAATGACCGTGTTCTCCACAGTTGTAACACACTCTAGGTCCTCCACGACCTCCGGACACTCTACCACCACGAGTTCCACCTCGAAAACCACCACGACCTCCATCTCTACCTCCACGATAATCATTCTCTTGTGAAACTAATGCTGATTTATCAGATACCTCCACGTGTGATGACTCACCATTCCTCGTCGCAGTCAAAAGTCTATCAAAGGCATCAGACAAGGTATCCAAATCCTTATTTGATAATAACTGAGATCGAACCATATCATACTCTTTCTCCAATCCTGATAGCCAGCTAAACATCAACAGCTTCTCACGTTGAGCTTTCATCTCCTCAATATAATCATAAATAGGCATAGCGGCAGTGAAATCCTCGCTCATACGCATGACAGGGCCGGCCCAACACTTATGAAGGCCTAAAGCAAACTCTAAAGTGAGGCCTTTTAAAATCAAATAATATATTTTTTAATTATTACATTTTTTTTATTTAAAGAACATCTTTTGTGCCTTTTAGGATGCAAAATCATTTTTAAATTATTGTAATCAATTTCATTTAATAATTATTTTTCAATCGAATAAAGCTAGTTCACTTAATCTTTGTTGAGACATTGTTGGTCTTAGATGAAATTTTATTAATTTTAGTTTTAAAAAACTTCTTTTTGCCGATGCAACAGTTACGAGAAACATTATTCTATAAGCGATATACGCATTTGGAAAAGAATCATGCCTTATTATATAATTAAGTATGTCAATTTGTGTATCATTTTTCATTTGTATAATTTCTTTTACAAATAGTTTTGTAAATAGATCTAATTCATCAATATCAGAGTTGTCATTATGTTTTAAAGAATGTTCAAGGTTAAAACAATTGGCTTTTAAATTTTTATTATCCAATGACCTTAATTTCTCATTAAGTAACCTAATGTCTTTTAAATTTTTATCATCCAATGACATTAATTTCTCATTAAGTAACCTAATGAGAAAAACTAGGGGTCACTTAATATATATATATTTTTTAAAAAGGTAGTAATTTTTTTTTTTGAGGCCTAAAGATTTTTGAGGCCTAAAGCAAGGGCTTCCTTGGCTTTACCCTTGGGCCGGCCTTGACGTATGAAATCATAATAATAATCCATAATACTCCGCCCTTTCTGACTAGGACGATGAACTTCTTGTGACAGATTGTACAACATATTCAAATTGCTCGCTCCAGAGAACCATTTATGCAAGAGTGTCCACAGAGGTGTTGCATAGACAGTATAATTTTTCTACTAATACAATTCACAATCTTTGGAAACAACACCTTGTCATCATCCAACCACACCTTAGCCACCTTTGCATCAGTAGGACAATCTTCAACAAGATGTCCTTCTTTCCGTAAACCACCCATATTCACCTGAACTAAATATCGTCATTCCGCAAAATTAGACCCGTCTGCCTCCAGGATAATGTCAATCAATCTATTTTGGTTAGAAACAATCGTCATAATTGGTCCCGACGAAGAAGCATCCTCAGCCATTGAAATGCACAATTAGACCAGCCTACAAGTATCAAATCAGACACAAGTTCGACGTACCCCACACTGAAACCTAGGGCACAAATCAAATCGACACAAATCCGAAACCTCAAGAACATTGTCGAAACTCCATCTCACGAAGGCCCGATGCAAACCAGTCGCTATTGCTTTCGCCTCAACGAGTTTACTACGTCGCTAGTCAAGCGAGCAACAAACATCAAACGAGACGACCTAGGGCACGCAGACAGATTCAACTTACACAGACAGATTCACACAGACAGATTCGACCCACCAAATCTGAGAGCTAGGGTTCGAAATCCGAAACGACACCAAATTCGAGTCCACTCCGGCAGGCTACTTACACATACAAATTCGACTGACTATTCTCTGGTCTCGGAATCTCGCTTTGATACCATGTTAATAGAAATAAAGAAGGAGAAGAAGAGAAGAGCAGGCAAGAGACGAACAGGTCAATGACGGGTACTTCGCAGTCCACAAACCCTGCGTTTCTTAACTTTTTATTAAACGATGAGCATATATATATATATATATATATACAACATATACCCTAATAACACAATTACTAAACTACCCTTATTTTCTAACAGTTAGGACCAAACAAAAAATTATGAACAAGTCGAATGACCAAATAATTAATTAAACCAAAAATATATAATACGCTACTCCCATCGTTTTTTATAAAATCAAATTTTTGACTTGACACAGGCAAAAAAAAAAAAAAAAAGCAAAAACTTGTAAAAGACGATCCTCCTTATCCAACCCACCGTGTGTTGATAGATTGAACTGTGAAAAAGTGAAACTACGTCTTAAAAATTAAAATCTTTAAGATGATCTTACAAGAGACCTCCTCAAAAATGAATTGGATCTCTTGTTGTACAATATGATTTTTTAGCATTATTTTTTTAAAACAATGGAATAGCAGGGCTATCAAAGTAGGAATCAAATAAATTGTAAAATAGTAAAAAATATATTAAAAAATGAACATTTTTTTTTTTGGAATGGCCTTACAAGGAAAGATGAAAAACAAATTAGGAACGGAGGAATTACGGTTCACAAATTATTTTTGTTAAATGTTTTTTTTTTACTATTTGTGTACATCCTTCCGTACAAGTACAGTAGATCGATTATATATTTATATGCAATTTCAAAGTTTGTTTTTCTTAATAATGCTTTAAAAAATATATATGTGTAAAATGTGATTCCGTCCTATTTCAGAAATTAAGCTCTCTAAACTTGAAGATAATTTCACCTACATATTAAACTTATGCTCTTTTGATTATGGCATTAACAGCCACACAACCGCAAATAAAAGAGGATTTCAACCTGAGAGAAAAATAAAATTGTATGCTCACATTGCGTTTTCAGTTTCAGTTTTCTTAAGGATAAATTATTGATACAATACAGGAACCACCACCACCCCACATCACCAAGAATAGCACCACAGCTTAGATAACCCCCTAAAGGAGCAACGATTATTCTTCTGTCATCATATCCATCATCGGCCGGTCAACAGTACCATCATCACAACTGACAACAGCATAAAAACATCATCACCAACGAGAGCTAACTCTACCTGCAACACCAATTTACATAATTGCTCGTCTATACAAATGAAAACGAAAAGAAGTCGTATTCGACCGGTTAGGAATAACCAACATATACGAAAACCATTCTAACCACTTCTCAGGAAACAGGTACCTAGCTCTCTGGAATAAGGGCAGTAAATCTTCTATTTGGTGGAAAACAAAAAAGGTCCAATAACATGAATCAGGAAATTTCTGCAACCCGGTATATTGTGATTTCCTGCTGCTTGAAGTACCGCCGGTCCTCTTCATCAACAAGAACTAGATTCAAATAATACTTGACACTAAATTTGTTGTTGATATTGCGATGTGTTGGCGTCAGTTCGTATGGGCTCAGGAACAGTCTGATTGGAATAGATTCACCTGAAAGTGCAAGCTCGTATCTGTAATCCATTTCTAGTTATGCAAGTATAAGTTACGAGTTCAATGGTAGGATCAAAGCTACTAATACCTAACAATACTAATATCTCAATATTCCATCCTCTTATCCTTTTGAGAGCATCCCTCCTTCCTTTTGACGTGTCTTGTAACAACAATCCATATCACAAAATATGCATGCAAATTCCTTTTCTATCCTTATGTCACATTAAATGAAGGAAGATCCAGAGTATATATTCCAGCCATTCCACTAAAAGAATTCATGTTTGAAGATCAAAACATTCAAGAGTTGAAGCTATTTTTCCGTCACACCTTAAATTTAAAATTAAATAATTTTCAATAACTTTCAGATAAGGGTAAATTTGGAAAGTCACAAAAACATTAGCCTAATTTTTTAAAAGGAACTCTTTGAAAAAAGGCTGCGTTGAGTTGACTCGAGTTGCATGGCCAAAAAAGACTTAGTGAACCCAACCCCATGTAAATGGGTAAAGGCCAAGTTGAGTTTAAAATTTTGAGTGGAACGCCGTAAGAATAAAAAATATATATATATTTACATATTACAAAAAAAATGCAGCTTGGCAAAACAACATGTGACAAAAAAAAAACTTAAGAAATGTTGTAGGAGTAGCAGAAAAAACACATTACAAAGGTTTACATAAAGCATTTAAAAACATCTAAATGGCAGCTTTAAAAATACCTCTGACAGGAGCGCCGTCCATCAATTCAAATTTCGCTAAAGTCTCCGTCTCAACATGGGTGTTGGCACCAGACCCTGTTGATTCTCGACGCCTGATCTCGAGATCCATATTCTTTATCTTGATTCTAACGAGAAGAAAATATATCTTGCCAATGATCACATCTTTCAGATGATACCTGCGCATTAAACCTTCAATCAGCAAGCACATGGATATTCCTTTCAATCAAAATGCCACACAAAGGAATAGCTCAAGTGCAAAATAGATCAGCTTGTTTTGTTAGTCCTAGGGGTTCAATCTGTGGACCACCAACGCAATTTGTCAAACTTATACCTAATACCTCTGGTTAAAAAGTATGTATGTTAACCATAAAGCGAGACCTTTAAGTTGCCAGACAGAAATCATTTAAACTGAAGGACTTGCAGCATCAACAAGAGCAATAGGTACTAACCAGATGCCTACTAACCCATAATTCTTTCTCCAGACAAATAACAGCTCAAAACAGTTAAAGGCAGCTGATCAAACAACTTGTATTCTAACTTACTTGCTCTTGTTATACTCAAACTCGATATGAAGACAGTCTTCTATTCCAACTTCCATCTGCCAGGGAAATAGATTGGAGAGAGCGAGAGAGAAAACAATACTAAAATTAGGGTTGTGTTTGCATGATACAGGATAAGGTAAATTAACAGCTTCAGTAACAATCCCTTATTTTGGAATTCCTAATTGAAGATGAAGTATGATGGAGCAGTCATCCAACAGCTTAAAAGCCATAATATGAATTGTCTTTCTTTTCCATGAACACAATACTCTAAATGCGTAAATGCCTTGTACATGGGGGAAAAGATGATGTAATACTCTCCGAACCTTAATACTGTTGTTAATTGTTGGAGGTGGGCTATAGTTGCGAACCTGATACAAAAGAATACAAATAAACAGATTATGACAAGCGATTACCAAAGGCCAATTTAACTTGTAAAAACCAAAAGATATATAGAGACTTGGGTTTGTAGAATCAAAGTTAAATGATATGTTTAGGACACATTAATAAACAATTTTTACCCAAGAAGGTACAGGACTTTAGCTGGAGATGTGCCTTGCATGCATCAACAGCAACCACAAATTGAAAAGGCAGATATATAATACAAAGTGCTCCTTTTTTTCTTTTTTTAAAGAGGATCAATAGTCGTTCCCCACTTACCCCCATGGTGACTCGAATCCACAACCTATTTGGTGTAGGTGAAGTGATATAAACTTTGTGAGATGATGCTGCGTATAAGACTCCTACTCTACCATAAATTCTTCAGACCGAGAGATTACGTGAAGAGCGAACAAAGCTTCATTATCTGTAAGTGAATGCCTACAAATTGTTGAGAAGTCCATGGTGTAACCACCTTGAAACTTTTACAAGTACGTCATACATTAAAATTGTTCTGATCATTTCCTGGAAACAACATTCAAAAGCCATGACTCTTAACTCAAAGATGACACTTATCAGAGAATTGTTGGTTTAATAAATCATCCTGGAATTTGGAAATACATTTTACTATAGAAAGCATTTGTTTTATGATAGAAGCATAATTTTTCTGAGCATTCTTCCGGATACCACAGAAGAAAATCGTAATAATTCCTCTTTCTCATTTCGGGATTCTTTTGTTTAAGAATACCTCCATATCCAATATTAGAAGCGTCGGTTTCTACTACTTTATACCAAGTAGGTTGAGTCAAACAAAGACATGGCAATTGTTTTACATGTAGTTTGATTCTTTGAACCGCTTTAGTATGTTCCTCAGTCCAAGGACTGGGATTTTTGTGTATAAAATAGCATTATCCTATGCAGTATTTTTATAATAATCAGCAATATAGTTAAGACTTCCAATTTTTATCTTTAATCTCGTAAAGGAACTTAGAAGTAATTTCTGTACTTCTGTTAATGGGTATTGTTTTTCCCTGAGATATATCAAATCCCAAAAATCTTATGTCAGTTTGGAATAATTTCATTTTTGAATAAGATAAAACTAATCCATTTCTTTTTATAAGATCTTTTAATATTTTCAAATGTTTAAGATGTTGATCAATATTATTTGAAAATACTAATAAGTCATCAATGTAAACAATACAGAATTCTGAATAAGGTGTAAAAATCTCATTCATTATATTTTGAAATTCTGAAGGGGCATTTTTAAACCAAAAGGCATTATGTTCCATTCATAATGACCAAATGGAACTCTAAATGCAGTCTTATATTTATCTTTTCCATTAATTTGAATCTGCGCTTAAGATCAAATTTAGAGTAAATGACTATCATATATAGTCTATCTAATAAATCTTTTTTTATTAGGTATAGGATACCTAATCTATATTAATGCTTCATTAAGAGGTTTATAATTTACCACCAACCTGGGTACACCTGATCATAATCTTCACAATCCACAATCTGGTGGAAAATCTCCAGCAAGAATGATATGGACAAGGAGCAACCTCAGTCAACTAGTAAGGGTGGTGACTGTTCTACTAATGAAGTTGGAGGGTAGCTTGTGTAAAGTTGGTAGAAGTTTGTTATGTCGGTCTCTGAGATATTTTGTAGAGAGTATATATCGGTGGCTCTCTGTGTAATTGAGATTCAAGTTGATGTAATAAGAAACCAAAAATTCTCTCTCTATATACATATATCCCTCCATTGTTAGTAGAGCTTATCATGACCTGTATTCATAGTCAATTTAGAGTTCTGTCATGGTATCAGAGCAGCGTTCTCTTCTGCATTTGAATGATTGTTGAAGTCTCATCAACAATGACGTCAAATCAATCCACAGAAACTCCAAATTCATCTATTCATGTTCAACCAACAGTTACAGAAGAAAAACAGACTCAGAAATCTACAGAAATTGATCAATATGCCCTAGATTCTGTGAATCTCACTCTACCAGTTGGACATCCTCTCTACCTAACTCCAAGTGATAGTCCAGGTATGAGTCTAATTACCTTAATTCTCAACAATTCCAATTACAACCAGTGGAAACGAGCAATGATAATCGCTCTGTCTTCCAAGTTAAAACTAGGAATTGTGACTAATTAAAACTAGGAATTGTGACTGGACTTCACAAACGACCAATCACTTCATCTGTGTATCTCCATCATTGGCAAAGATGCAATGACATGGTGATATCATGGCTTCTCAATGCCATTTCACCAGAAATCAGTGGTAGTAGTCTACTTTAAAACAGCTAAAGATATTTGGGATGACCTAGGGTGTCGATTTGCTCAACGCAATGCTTCAAAGGTGTTTCAAATTAAAAAGGAACTAATGAATCTACAACAAGGATCAATGGTCATATCAACATATTTCACTAGATTCAAGTCTGTTTGGGATGAATTTGAGGAAGCTAGTAATATGCCTAAGTGTGAATGTCTCTGTGCGTGCGGGAATTATCAAAAACTGGATGAGTATGATCAATTACAAAAAGTAACTCAGTTCTTAATTGGATTGAATGATAATTACTTTGGCATAAGAAGCACTATCCTAGCTATGACTCCTCTCCCGAATCTAAGTACGGCCTTGTCTTTATTGATGCATGATGAGAAGATTAAAGAGTGTTCAGCCATGCAATCTTTTGCCACTATATCTGTTGATCCAGGAACTTCTACAGTTCTGTTTGCTAAAAATACATCTAGCAAAACATCTGGTTACGCTAGGAATCCTTCAAACCCTAACAGAAAAGTGAGTTCCAAAAGTCACTTGTTGTGTGATCACTGTGGAGGAACTGGACATCTGAAGGACTCATGTTTCTTCATCATTGGTTTTCCTGACTGGCACAAGCTGCATGGAGTAAAGCCAGATCCAGCAAAAATGCCTAAGAACCTGAAAGAAAAATCTGATGTGTCTTCAGTAAATGTTGCAGTTTCTTCCAATGTCTCTGTCAACTCACATTCAGATGGAGGATCTATAACTATGTCACAGGACCATTACAGGCAGCTTCTAAGTATGTTGAATCATCAGTGTGCTGCAGACTCCCCTGAAATTAAGTCTCAAGTTGCAGGTACGTTTTCTCACAGTCCTAGTATTATTGGCTCAGCTCATGTATGTTCTGCTGTCATGCCTAATTCTGAATGGATTATAGACTCAGGTGCTACTGATCACATTGTAGCTTCTTTCCATTTATTGACTGATCCCATTCCTTTTCATTCCACCGTTCATTTACCAAATGGTTTGACAACAGCCACTTCTCATGTTGGATCTGTTAAACTCTGTATTGGTATCACTCTTCTTAATGTTCTATATGCACCTGAGTTCTCATTGAATCTAATTTATGTAAGTAAATTAGTTACTCACAGCATTGTTAAACTTGACTTACATGACACTGTTTCTGTTCAAACTCCTTTGTTTCAGTCCTATGTTCATTCTTCTGTAGCTAATACAGTTACTACTAAACCAGAAATGCTTTGGCATAGTAGGTTAGGACATGTTCCTTTATCATCTCTGAAACATTATCCTTTTTCTTGTAATAAAAGTGTTACTTCAAATGTATGTGATGTTTGCCATATGGCCAAGTAATGTCGAATTCCCTTTCCCTCAAGTACAAGTCATGCTTCTGCTCCTTTTGCTTTAATACACTGTGATGTATGGGGTCCATATAGACATCTAACCTATGATGGTTGTCATTCATTTCTTACTCTTGTTGATGATTTCTCACGAACAACATGGACCTATTTACTTCAGTCCAAAACACAGGTTCATTCTTACCTTACTGTCTTTTTCAAACTTGTTCAAACACAATTCAGTACCTCTGTTAAGCAAGTTCGGTCAGACAATGGGTCTGAATTTTTCAATACCTCTATTTCTCCTTTCTTGACTTCTCTCGGCATTGAACATCAAAGTTCCTGTGTTGAAACTCCCCAACAAAATGGGAGACTTGAGAGGAAACATAGGGACCTTCTCAATGTTGCTAGGGCCTTAATGTTCCAAGGTCACTTACCTATTAAGTTCTGGGGGGATTGCATCCTAGCTGCCACATATCTCCTCAACAGAACTCCTCATTCTGCTCTTCATTTCAAAACTCCCTTTGAAGCTCTCCTTCATCAGTCTCCTACGTATGATCATCTTAGGGTCATTGGATGTTTGTGTTTTGCATCCACCCTTTCAAAACTCCCTTTGAAGCTCTCCTTCATCAGTCTCATCTTAGGGTCATTGGATGTTTGTGTTTTGCATCCACCCTGAAATCTACAATAGATAAATTCTCTTCACGAGCCACTAAATGTGTCTTCTTAAGCTATCCCTATGGAAAAAAGGCATATAAGGTCCTTGACCTTTCCACTAACAAAGTCTTTTACTCAAGAGATGTTCATTTTTATGAGGATGTCTTTCCTTTCTCCACTCCATTACACTCTACTGCTGACTCCTTTGTTCCTATGTTTTCTCCACAAACCACTGCCATACCTACTTCAGCTGATGATAGCCCAATTGATTCTCCAGTACATTTCTCATCTGGTGCTTCTTCAGTTGATATTCCTTCTACTGCCTCCCCTTCCAGTACTTCTTCTTCTTCTTCTTCTTCTGATTCTTCTGATTCTTCTGATTCTCCTGTGTCCTCAGCTTCTTCTGATTCTCATGTGTCTTCTTCCACTCCACCCTCCTCCCATATTCCTGTTTCTTCCAGACCAGTTAGAAACAGAACAGTGCCCTCTAAGTACAAGGACTATACTGATCTACCCTCACAGTTTACTGTCTCCTCCAACTCTGCTAAACTGGTTCCTTCTTCTTTCATATCATATGCCAACATTACTCCTTCTTACTACTCATATATTTGCAATATCTCTGCCATAACTGAACCCTCTTCATACTCCCAAGCTTTGAAGGATCCAAATTGGGTTAAGGCAATGACTGCAGAACTAGATGCCTTAGCGTTTAATAACACTTGGAAGCTGTCTGAATTGCCTGTTAACAAGAGACCTGTGGGCTGCAAGTGGATCTATAGGCTTAAGTATAAGGCTGATGGCTCTCTAGACAAATACAAGGCTAGACTGGTTGCTAAGGGGTTTACCCAAACAAAGGGGGAAGATTATTTTGAAACATTTGCTCCGGTAGCCAAAATGACTACTGTAAGATTGTTTCTGGCCTTAACAGGTATAAAGGGTTGGCATCTCTCACAGATGGATGTTGCCAATACCTTTCTACATGGAGATCTCAATGAGGAGGTCTATATGGCTCTTCCTCCTGGGCTTGTGGTCCCTTCAACCTTTCCATCTTCTGGATCTAGGCCTGTGGTGTGTAAACTCAAGAAGTCTCTATATGGCCTCAAGCAGGCACCAAGGCAATGGTATAGCAAGTTTGCTGCTTCTCTTCTGGCCTTTGGCTTTGTTGAATCAAAGAATGACCATTCCCTCTTCATTCTGGAGTAGGGATTCTTCCTTCATTGCAATTCTGGTCTACGTAGATGATATCTTAATCAGGTTCCCCCATTCTGCTGTTATTGCTCAAGTCAAGACTCACTTACATTCAGCTTTCAATATCAAGGATCTAGGTTCTCTCAGGTTTTTCCTGGGTATTGAAATTGCTAGGTCTCATAAGGGAATCTGCATACATCAAAGGAAATACACTGTGGATTTAGTGCACGACACAGGTTATATGAATGCCAGGCCCTCCAAAGTGCCTATTAAGCAGCATCACTCATTGGCTGCAGATCATGGTTCTCTACTTTCCAACCCCAACCAGTACAGAAGATTGGTGGGTAGGCTTGTCTATTTGACCATTACAAGACCAGACATCACCTATGTTGTTCACATTCTAAGTCAGTTTTTGTCCTGCCCTAGAGAGCCTCATTGGAACTCTTAAACTAGTCAGATATCTCAAAGGGTCCTTAGGCTAGGGCTTGTTTTATTCCACTGCCAGTTCTTTATCTGTATCTGTGTATTGTGATGCTGACTGGGCCTCTTGTCCCACTACAAGGAAGTCTTTGTCTGCATATTGTGTTTTATTGGGCTCTTCTCTTATCTCATGGAAAGCCAAGAAGCAGGGTGTTGTTTCCAGATCATCTCGTGAGGCTGAATATCGTAGCCTGGCTCATGCCTCTTGTGAGGTCACTTGGCGTCTCTCATTACTTCAAGACTTTCACATTACTGGCCTTACTCCAATGCCTCTTTACTGTGACAATAAAGCAGCTCTCCATCTGGCCTCTAATCTTGTATTTCATGAGAGAACCAAGCATATTGAGATTGATTGCCATTTTGTTAGGGACGAGATTATGGCTGGCATAGTGTCTTCTGTTCATGTTTCTTCTAGTGCTCAACTTGCTGATATATTCACCAAGGCCTTACCTGCATCTATTATGGCTCCTTTACTCTCCAAGCTTGCTGTTCTTAATCTCTTTCTCACCTCCAGCTTGAGGGGGGATGATAAGGACAAGGAGCAACCTCAGTCAACTAGTAAGGGTGGCGACTGTTCTAATAATGAAGTTGGAAAGATTTCAAGAGCTCAAATATGTGGGTTCCGGTGTTAGAAAGATTTTAACGTCACCTGGCAGGCTGGAAAAAGCAGTGTTTGTCTTCAAAGGCAGGCCGCCTTACTCTCATAAAGAGCACGTTGCCTTCGATGCCTACTTACTTTATGTCCTTGTTCGTCATCCCGTTATCAGTTAGCCGAAGACTGGAGAAATTTGAAAGGGATTTCTTATGGGAAGGTTCGATGGTGGATCAGAAGTATCACCTAGTCAAGTGGTCCAAAGTGTGTTCTAGTATAAAGTCCGGTGGCTTAGGGGTTAAAAACATCCGAGCTTTCAATAAAGCTTTGTTGGGTAAATGGTTGTGGAGATTCTTGATCGATAAGGACGCTCTGTGGAGGAGATTGGTGGTGAGCAAGTATGGGGAAGGAAATCATCTTTGGTTTCCTAAGGATGTTTCCTTGTCTCGTGGGGTGGGAGTTTGGAAAGGAGTCCTGAAAGGGTGGGACGCTTTCGCTAGAAATATCTCTTTTAAAGTAGGAGATGGATCTTCGGTCAGATTTTGGTTGGATAGGTGGTGTGGTCCCGTGGAGCTATGGAGAGCCTTTCCTAATCTTTTTAGCATTGTGAGTGACAAAGAAGTTCTGATTAGTGATATTATTTCGCTCGAAGGAGGTTCGATTAGTTGGAATCCAGTTTTCAGAAGGTTTCTTCAGATTGGGAAGTGCGAGTTTCCTCCAGGCTCTCGAGTTGCTTTATTCTCAACACTGGATAGGAGTTGTGTTGACAAGGTCATCGGGATAGGGCTAAAAACAAAATGTTCTCGGTTAAGTCTTGCTACTTTGGTTCGATTTTGGGGAAGAGTGCATTTCCTTGGAAAGCTATTTGGAAGTCTAAAGCTCCGGCAAGAGTTGCTTTCTTTATTTGGGAAGCGGTGAACGAAGCCATTCTTACAGGGGATAATCTTAGGAGACGCAGGAAGGTGGTAGTGAGCTGGTGTTATATGTGCAAATGTAATGGTGAGAGTGCTGATCATCTTTTGCTTCACTGTCCGATAGCAGGTGTCTTGTGGGACTACATTTTTCACATTTTTAACTTGTGTTGGGCCATGCCGGAATCCATTAAGGATCTCTTCCTTTGTTGGTCCTTACACAAGAGGAAACGGGGAGATTTTATTTGGCAGACTATTCCTTTGGGAGTATGTTGGGTGATTTGGAAAGAAAGGAATAGGAGAGTTTTTGATAACGTGGAAAGGTCTTTGCGTTTGTCGTTGCTGAAGAATGAGCTGCTTCAGCTGCTGTTTTTTTTGTGTAGTGATGGTGTTAGGTCTGAGATCAATTCTTTTGCTGACTTTGTAGTGAATTTTTGTAATCTGTAATTATTGGAGTTTTCCTCCTGTGTAAATAGGATGCGGCTCCTTATTTGCCGCTTTTGATTTTTAATATATACCTTACTTATCAAAAAAAAAATGAAGTTGGAGGGTAGCTTGTGTAAAGTTGGTAGAAGTTTGTTATGTTGGTCTCTGAGATATTTTGTAGAGAGTATATATCAGTGGCTCTCTGTGTAATTGAGATTCAAGTTGATGTAATAAGAAACCAAAAATTCTCTCTCTATATATACATATATCCCTCCATTGTTAGTAGAACTCATTCCAAGTGTTTTATAATCACAGTACTTCACCCTCATCAATGGAGTCTTTTAGATCCATCAAAACCTAAAAACTTGCTGATAGTTGAGTATAATTATTAGGATTAAGTAATTCCATGGGTGAAGTCTTCAATTTGGGGAGTTGTTTTTTTGGGTGCACAACAGGTTATCTTCCTACAAAGTATCTGGGTCTTCCTTTGGGGGCAGCTTTTAAGAGTGTAGGGGTGTGGGATTCGGTGTTTGAAAGATTCGAAAGAAGGTTGGCGAGTTGAAAAAGACGTTATCTGTCAAAAGCAGGTAGATTAACTCTGATTAAGAGCACGCTGTCGAATTTGCCAACCTATATGCTTTCACTGTTTCAGATTCTGTCGTCGGTGGTGAAGAGAATCGAGAAATTGGAAAGAGACTTTCTGTGGAAGGAGGGGCGTAAGACAGGAACAGTTTGTAGCAGCATTAGGAATAGAGGTTTGGGAGTTAAGAGCATTAAGGTGTTCAATAACGCTTTGCTTGGTAAGTGGCTATGGAGGTTCTTGGGGAAAGGGAAGTGCTGTGGAGAAGGGTTGTGGTGGGCAAATATGGTGAAGGGAACCATTTGTGGTTTCCAAAGGAAGTCTCCTGTTCTTATGGGGTAAACGTTTGGAAGGGTATTAGGAAAGTCTTCAAAAATCAGATTTCCTTGAACATTGGAAATGGGAGAAGGTGAGATTTTGGAAGGATAAGTGGTGCAGTGTGGTTTCTCTTCAAAGGGGTTTTCCTAGCTTATAAGAGATAGCCGTAAGCAAGGATGAGATGGTTAGTGAGGTGGTGGAATGCAATAATAGGACAGACCGGAGCCCCTCCTTCCGTAGAAATTTGCATGACTGGGAGATCGACAATATTTCTAGACTCTTCGTAATGCTTTATGATGTCCAGAGGGCTATGGGGGAGGATAGAGTTGTTTGGGACGGTTCGAAAAGGAATATTTTTTCGATGAAGTGCTTCTACTCTTTCTTAAAAAATGAGGACGGGAATCACTTTCTGTGGAAAGTAATTTGGGAGTCGAGGGCTCCTAGTAGAGTGATGTTCTTTGCTTGGAAAGTTTCGAGGGAGGCTATTTTGACTGGAGATAATCTGAGAGCTCGAGGGAAGGTTTATGTTAATAGGTGTTTCATGTGTAAAAAGGAGGAGGAAACAGTAAATCATTTGCTCCTGCACTGCCTATTGTCAGGGCCTTATAGGATTCCTTTTTGTGTGCAGCACGTATTTCTTGGGTAATGCCAAAGACTTCTCTCCATCGTCTTCATGGTTGGGGCTCTTCCAAAAGTATTAAGTAGAAACAGTAGATGGAAGTCTATTCCTTTGGGAATTTGGTGGAGCGTTTGGAAGGAGAGGAATCATAGGGTGTTTGACAATGAGGAGGTAGACGTCGACATGCTAAAGATGGAAGTGGATCAGTTACTTGATTTTTGGCATTCTAATGTGGCATCAAGTTGAGGGAACTCTAACGTTAATATCTTGGATAGTTTGTAGATTTAATTCTTTTGGTCTTGTATACTCCTTGGGTACCAGGACGCGTCGTCACCTGATTTGACGTTGTGTTAATATTACACTTACCAAAAAAATTATTGGGATTATATTAATGCATGGTTTTATCCATTCTATTATCAAAATTCTATCAGAAAAGCATACATGGATTTTTGTTATCAATCCAAAAATCCTAGAACAAGGAGGATTCCCTACCCAATTTTAACGTTGGAGGGAAAAATGTGGTCCAAAATTGGATGTACTTCCAAAACAGATTTCTGAATTATTTCTTGGATGGTATCATTATCTTCCTAATCTTAAAGGCAAAACAACTGAAAATCCTCCTATTGGCTGGAATACTTTGTGGTTCTTTACAGAGTTTCAAACTACTTGGATTTGAAAATGGAATATATGTCCTACGAAGGACTTTCCACTATAAATGGTGGGGAAAATTTGATACAAAATCAGCTTTTGAAAAAATTGAACAGGCAGTTTCGGATTATTCGTAACTTTTTAATCAATCAGCCCTCAGCCAGAGATCCAAAATATATTCACTTATATGATGGAAGAAGTCAAAAAAGAAAATCTAGAATGTCAATTGAAAGTTTTTGAAACAATGAAGAATCAATTTGATGCATCTCAACCTTCCCAGCCTGAGAGCGGTTAATCAATAGTTCCGGGATCTTCCTTTGCAATTCTTGCCAGGGAATCACAAGAAGAATAAGTATCTCCTACAATAGGAGATTCCATGGATGCCATTGTTGGAGTTACTCAAGAACTAAATCAACATAAGGCAGAAAAGATGGAAGAATAGCTTTTCAACTATTAGCAACAAGACAAAATTTGGAAAGGCAAATGATCGTTATTGTTTTGATAATTTGAAAAAAAAGGAATCAAATTTTTCGGGAGAAAGCAAAGCCGCTTCGGCCCCGATCAACACTAATTCAGCCAAAAGACAAACTGTTTATCATTATTATTTTGATAATTGGAAAAGGAATCTACTTTGTCGGCAAAACAGTAAAGCCGCCTCAGGCCATGATCGACTCCAATTATATCAAGGACACCTAGCCCCCAAACTTCAAAGTTTTATTTTCAAATCTGAAAATATTCATTATAAAAGGACATGTTGTCCATAGAAGGACACACTTTCATTTCAGCACTTCTCTCTCTCTCTCAGACAGAAACAAATAGTTAAGTTGAGTGTTAAATCTCTCTCCAGTCATTATATAAAATCATCAATAAACGTTGGAGACATCATTTTGTGAGTTTCCTTGATACCTTCTCATGCTATAGTTAATTAGTTATTACTATTTTAGGAAATTCATAATTCTTATGCTATAGCACAACTTTAAGTATATTAGCCTATAATTATTATTACTTTTATTCCTGTGTATATTTGGTAAATCTCTCTCTCATGTCATTGTATAAAATCATCAAGAAACGTTGGAGGCATAATTTTGTGAGTTTCCTTAATACCTTCTCATGCTATAATTATTACTATATTTAGGAAGTTCATAATTCTTATGCTATAACAACTTTAAGTATATTAGCCTATATTTATTATTACTTTTATTCCTGCGTATATAGTCTTTGGCAAGCGTCCTTGATATAATTGGAGTCGATATGGGCCCGAGGTGGCTTTATTGTTTTGCCAACAAAGTAGATTCCTTTTCCAATTATCAAAATAATAATGATAATCTGCTTTTGTCTTTTTGCTATTAGTGAGATCGGGCCGAGACGGCTTTACTTTCTCCCAACAAATTTGATTCCTTTTTTCAAATTATCAAAACAATAATGATCATTTGCTTTTCCAAATTTTGTCATGTTGCTGAATAGCTGAAAAGCTATTCTTCCATCTTTTCTGCCTTCTGTTGATTTACTCTTTCTTGAGTAACTCCAACAATGGCGTCCATGAAATCTCCTATTATAGGAGGTACTTCTTCTTCTTGTGATTCCCCGACATGAATTGCAAAGGACGACCCCGGAACTATCGATAATGAACTGGTCCGAAGCTGGGAAGGCTGAGATGCATCAAACTGATTTTTTTTTCTAATTTTGGATCTCTAGCTGGGTAGAGGGCTTAGGAACTGATTAAGTAAAAAGTTTTGAATAATCCAAAATTGCTTGTTCAATTTTTTCAAAAGTTGATTTTGTATCAAACTTTTCCCACCATATATAATGGAAAGTCCTTTGTAGGACAGGAATTTTTCAAAAGTCAAATGAGAAAATAATATCCCATTTCCAAAGTAATTTGAAACTCTAAAAGAACTACAGAGTATTCATGCCAATAGGAAGATTTTTAGTTGTTTTGCCTTTTTAAGCTTAGAATGATAATGATACCATCCAAGAAGTAAATAGTTAAGTTGAGTGTTAAATTTCTCTCTCCTGTCATTGTATTAAATCATCAATAAACGTTGGAGGCATCATTTTGTGAGTTTCCTTAATACTTCTCATGCTATACTTATTACTCCCTCCGTCCCTAAATTATCGTCCTCCTCTCCTTTTTCGTCCGTCCCAAAATAATTGTCCACTTTGAAACTTACCTTTTTAGAACATCACTTTTACCATTTTACCCTTACTTTTTCACCTTACTTTAATTATGGGCCACATACACATGGGCTTTAAATGAAACTACACATTAAATCAATATAAATAATCAAGTCAATTGTTTTTTCTTAATCTGTGCGCCGGGTCAAGCAGGACAATAAATTAGGGACGGAGGGAGTACTATTTTTAGGAAGTTCATAATTCTTATGCTATAGCACAACTTTAAGTATATTAGCCTATAATGGGAATTATTACGAGAGTAGATTTTTTGTGTCTACTAAACCAATACTAGACAATAGTATTGATCAAATTATTCAAAATGATGATGGTGATATTGAGGTCATCTTTTCTTCAGATAATAGGAGTAGACTTTCTATGTCTACTAGGTCTAAGTCTTTAAGACATAAACCTTCCGGTATATACATACCAAGACTAGGCCAAGTACGTCTTCTAGTATAGAAGAAATACAAGGTATTAGGATATCAGATTATCAAATTCCTCAAGGAATATATAATAACAAAAAACCAAGGGAAGGAGCATCCATTCATATGTGGGTTTAAATGGATTTAACACCAAATTCCCCTCAGACTTAGTATCAAGAGAGAATTTCAACTTCCTGAGTATAAAGAATTTAGGGATTGGTTTTTTAATGTTTTTAATCAAAAAGAACAACAAACCATTAAAAAATATATTATGATAATCTTGATTCTAATCAAGATATTATTTATTTTGCAAAATGGTTCCATAATTGGTATCCAAAATAAGAAATGATTCAAGTCCTAAGTTTTTATGCTAAGAATTGGATTAATAAATCAGGAATAGTTAAAACTGAGGTCCATCCTCCTGATAATTTAGAATTTATTAAGGATAATTATAAGTTAGAAGTTGAACCATATATTGTAGCTTCTCCTCAAATCAAAGAAGAAGTTTATCCTGTTTAACAACAGAATAATTGGACTCATTTACATCTTCAAACAATTGGTGACCAATTAATCGTATTAGTTCCAAAACCAAAATAAAATCTACTATAATAGAACCTAGTACCTCTCAGTCTATTCTGTAAAATACAAAACCTCCAATTCCTGTAAAGGAGTTTCATTTAAATCCAGAAAAGGATGTCATGGACAAATTAATAAAACAATTAAAAGGTTTTAGTATAAATGTCCTGAATAAAGAAAAAAATCATTTTGAAGAAACAGGTTCTAAGAGAGAGGCACATCAAATCTTGATGATGGTCAGTTGGACTCCTAAAGAAAGGCTTGTGTTGGTGAGCGAAGAAAGCCCAATATTTAAAAAGCCATGACACATGCCCCAACTTAAAGATGCAACCTATCAGCTAAGAGAGAGACACATCAGAAGTGAGCTAATGGCAGGCCTCAATAATGAGTTATGTTGTGGCAAAGAAATTTGTGTTGGCAAACTTTCTGCTCCACCTATCCCTTCTCTACGCATGCTATACAACACAATCAGGATAAATCTTTATCTCAAGCATTACAAACACACAGATCATACAAACATGCAATATCCATAAATGTCCATACGCTCGGGACATACCACAAAATCTTGGTATTCCACAATGCTTCCAGCATAACCACGACTGATTGTCACTTTCAGGACATACCTGGAAAAAGTAAAATTAGGGAATATTTTACATAATTTTCATGTTAACATAATACATAGTGTGCAGCCGCATAGTTAAGATGCATCCATCAACGACATACTAAAATAAAAAAAATATATTAAAATGGCAGCATTAGTTTTTGTAAGTAACCAACTCTCTCACAACTTTTAGATGTGTTCATCATTAACATGGTATGATTGGTATCATATCAAAGTTCTGGTTTAGATCTTGGGTTTGAGTCTCTATGCTTGCATTCGTTTTTGTAAGTAACCAACTCTCTCACAACTTTTAGATGTGTTCATCATTAACATGGTATGATTGGTATCATATCAAAGTTCTGGTTTAGATCTTGGGTTTGAGTCTCTATGCTTGCATTCCCCCCCCCCCAAAAGAATTGTTAGTGCACAGATTGGCACTCTATTTGGTTTGCGATGCACTTGATGAGGCACCTCGGTTTATCTCTCCACTTGAAACGGGGTCACATGTAAGGGGGTGTCAAAACTTGATATCTGTTGTTGGACCCCCCCCCCTCGCTAACAGCTTACGCATTGATGAATTGGTTACTCAACAACTTTCAAGCATGCATGAATTTACAGGCACTACTACAACTCAAGTTTCTCTATCAATAATTGCATAATCAGAAATATCTACAATATTTTTATCTTCCAGTACTACTCGTATATTACATCTCTGCTTCTACAACTACATTCTCTTGGTGATTCGGATTATGTTTATTCTTTTCTTTTTTTTTACTTTGTGTATTTATTTCTTCCTGCTAGGTGTGGAACAAGTCACAAATTTTATTTTGATTTTTCCATGATAGCTACACACTCTCTTCCCCACCCAGTTCAAGGAGTAGGGTGCATCACATACTTCCAAAACATACCACAAGGGGAAGGATTAAAAAAAGAGGGATCCTTCCTGGATGGGCCTGTACTTCACAGGGTTTGATAGCAATTGTTTAAGAATATATAGCTGTTGTAGGCTCATAGGGATTACTAGTTGTTTCCCCAGAGAGAAGACTCAAAGGAGTATCTTAGATAACTAACTATAAAAGTCCTGCAATATCCTAACCAGCTGATGGTCCAAAGAAAGCTAAAATAAGAATATAAACAGTAACTTTTTAACTTTACCTAAAAAAGTACAAGACTTAACAAGTACTTACCTAAGTCTTACGTTCACTCCATTGTATGTCTCATATGGCATTTCAACAGTTGAAAATTCAAATGGATATGTTTTCCTTTCATATATTTCACCAGGAACATCCAGTTCACGAACTACAGACAAGAAAATTGAGGGAATATATCATAGAGAAAACTTTAACCAAAAGGCTTAAAATTTATAACAAGTCTTTCCAATCACAAGAATCAGATTAGTCCTGTGTGTCACAAATAACTGGAAATCAGACCGACAGTTGGTTAACATAAAATATCCTGGAAACAAGTATACATACCAAGGGAGGTGAAGTCATAGAAGTTCCCTCTATCAAAGTACATTTCTGCAGAGAGAAATAAGATGGCAGAAAATAACTAAGGCTTATAAAAGAACAGTAGCAGAAACTGGAATGTTTAGTTAGCATGGCAGAACCAAACATTTAAAATGTCCTTAAGAAAGCAAAAAAAGGAAAAACAAAGAAGAAAGAAACATGGTAATAAATAGAGTGACCTCGTCTGAAATGCTGGCTAGGACAAATATTAACCTACTATTCAAGCTGACCCAATTACAAAACCAAGTCCCGACTCCCGAGGAGAAGACTAACTCCCAATCACAAAGATCGACACTGAAATCAGTTATAAGTGATATTCTGCACTGAAAAATAAATGGCAGTCAATGTTACCATGAGATGGATTGCTACGGTCAGCGGGCCGGGTATACAAAAGGAGAATGCCACTTTGTATGTTATGGGATACAGTCACGGTAGGAATCTTCAGGTTGCTTGGTAGGAACACAATATGATCCATTAGAATGTGGGATGTATTTCTAGGAACACGAGCATGCACATGTTAGTCTTGTCAACGTTTAATCAAGTTGACCAAAAAAAGTCAAATAGGACTATTTCGGGATGAAGGGAATACAAATTAACCTAATCAATTCTACTATGTTTGTGCCACTGCCACCATAGCTCTCCATTTAATGCATTATATGATGACAAAAACAGCATAAGAAAATCAAACGTATTATCGGTCATACTTCAAGCAAGAAAATGTAACGTATTTGTGTTCTTTACTTTCCTTAAAAAGAGGAAAAAATATGAGCACCATATAATATACAAGCCCTATTATCACTAAAAGTATCCTACTTGTAATTTGTTGGACTGAAAAGTAGGAACTCACCTATTTGACCAAGGAGCTCAATTTTGATACCATTGTGTTCAACTTTCTTTCCTTGAACTGGTTCTACAGAAATCTGCAATGATCACACAAATATGCTTAATGAGCCATTCAGATTGTTGACATATTACACTGAAAATTATTTTTTAACACTTGAGTTTTGAGTAGTCAAAATTTCTTGTAATTAATGATATTGCAACAAGATAATACAAAGTACCTTGCCATGAATATTTTCTTGACTTTGGAAAAGTGGGACCATTATTGTCTGGCCATTTTCCTTCTTCAATGGTACCTGTTAAGTAATACAGATTGCCAATAAATATCACTGTGTAAAATACGAGTTAATATGCCAACTGTCATAACCTAGAGAAGTGAACTAGTGGAAAGTTTGAGAAAGCCGATGGTTAAACAACGAAGTAACAAGGTAATTAACCAAGCCAAGAATAAAAGCTAGTTATTGAACACTGAAACAAGGTCTATATGTTACCTGATAACTACAAATAAGTCTATTTAAACACAGTACTCTTGCGAGGGTAAGGCTGCATAAAAACCTTCCTAAACACAGAAGTGGAGTGTGAAGCCTCGTGCGCTTGGTTGAGCTTTCAATATAAATTCATAAAAAGAACCCAAACTTTTCCATAAAATCATAAAGCACAAAACTAAGTTGTCGTTCTCATGCAGACCCAAAGTATGAATATCATCACAAAGCACATATTGTTCATTATTCATGATCAAAGACATGAAAATATTATCACAAAGACCGAGTCCGTAGCTCGTTATGAAATACACTTGGGCAGCACCCACGGAGTATATAGTGATAATTAACTGTCCATATAATTGCCCAAATATCATGAAATCACCAAAAATGCAGAAGACACTCATTAGTTTTTTAATCCCCACAAATGGCAAACCAAAAAACAATGAAAAGGACAGTGACATACCTGCTTGCGAGTTTTTCCATCCGAAAATGAAATTGAAATATTACAAGCAGGCTTAAAAGCTCCTATGATATAATTCTGAGAAGAAAAGGAACAATCACAATCCATTTAGATTATAACTAGATTGCAAGGATAATCAAGGGTAAAAGTAGTTTTAATCTTACCATGGTACTACTAACAATCAAATCCCACAGCCAAAGCTTTTGATCCAAACCCTGCATAATTCATAGCTCAAATTGTGAACTTGATAGCAATGCAACTACAATAAAAACCAGATAGCACAGTTTTAAGCTACTCTTTCATTTCCATGTAAATTCTATAGAGGGTGTTCCAAATAAAGAGTTGGCGTCCGAAAATTATGCCTACAATCTCTGCATCCTTTTACCTATAGCCTTTAACATGTTTATAATCATCTTTGATATAAGCATCTTAAGTACCCTCCTGCATTTTTGTAATGATCAAGTGCAACGACAATAATAAAGCCCTTAATTATAGCATTTTTTAAACGTGGACCCTTTGATCGAAATCAAGGGAGTATATTAAAATTCGAACAGTACAGTTCTAAACTATCTATCAATTAGCCGTCGACGACCTACATACCTAATCACCAGCTCAAATAGAAACTCCGTGTCAGTCAACAGATTACACAAAATACAGTAGCAAAACTCTTGCGCCCCCGAAATCCAAACCAATCAACTCACGAATGAACAATGTTTCCCCTGCCGTTCAAAAACCCTACACGTTAACTTGTTTGATTTCGCCTTTTAAAATAAAATTAAGCTGATGCATGTTCGAATCGATCGTATGTATGTTGCATCCATAAACGTAAAATCTAGAGAGAGAAAGTGCTGACCGGAGAGTTAAGGCGCAAGAGTGGATGCGCCGGATCTGCTAACCGGCAAACTGATCTGAGATGATGACAACGATCTGAGAGGAGAGAGAAAGAGCGAGAGACAATACCAAAGTAGAAACTATAACTACTTTAAACAATTCACAGTCCAGATGTTCGTCGTACAAACCTCCTTGTTGCGCGTGTATCTTACCTGGCTTTTACAATTGGGCCTAGTCTGTGACAATTGGTTTATTTAGAGGTTCATAACAGCCCGGTTGACCCTTAAATTTAATGGACTTATTTGCAGCTTTTGGTATCCTTTTTCAAGTTTTCGTATAGCCCATAGAAAAAGATGCTCAGAATTCAGAACCCAAACAAAAGTTGGAAATCTAGTGCTTGTTATTTTTTGAATATTTTATGGAATAATTGCAGATCGGTACCATTTTCTGGAAATGTAACCGTTTCAGTACCTTTTTTTGTGATAATCGGGTCAGTCCCCTATCATGATATTATAATCGGAAAATTCTTTTATATTTGTTTTCATCCGCTAAAGTACACTTTTAGGAAAAAAAATAACGAAGATATCCTTCAAAAAGGAAAAATGTGCACACAACGCCACTGTCCCAATGTGGGTGTTGTTAAAAAAATTTGGGCATCGTTCAAAATATTAGGTGTCGCAATGCAAAAGTCTCTGCCTAAATTTGGGCATCGCAAAGAAAATTTTTGGGCGTTGTTCAAAATTTTGGGCGTTGCAAGGAACAAAATTAGGTGTCGCTCAAAATTTGTGTATCGGTAATCCCAAATTGTGCATCAAAGAGGTATTTCTGGATCGTAAATTAATTTCCCCCATTAAATATCTCTCTCTCCTCATTTAATAACTCTCATTTCCCACTCATCAAACAATTAATTATTCTTTCTCTCTCACTCCTTATTCATGCAACAATGCACACGGATGATTCTTCTTTTGTCATTCTTTAAATTTAAATGACCTATTGTGGGTTCCCGGGAAAATGCGCCCGCGCCCCGATCGCCCTTGGATAGGGGTGCGCGTACGTGCGGATGCGGTGACATCTACTGCTCTCGTTCCACCCTCCCTTTTTTAGGGGAAGACGAAATCAAAAGTGCGAGATAAGTGCTGTCAGAATAGCGCGTTTGAATGCGCCTCGGTTGCCTTTAGTGGATTTTGATCCAATATGGGAGCTTTGGGTTTTCTATGTCAAGTTATCACTTTTTTAGGGGATACCAGGATATAGGAATGCATCATCCTTCCATTCTCATTCTCCCTTTTTTAGGGGAGAGCGGGAAAGTGCAAGGAAGGAATGTTGCGGTGCCCCCACTATGGATTTTATGAAAATAGCCTTATGGCCTATTTCGGATCACTATGAGTGCTTTGAGTTTTCTACATCAAGTTATCCCTTGTTTAGAGGATACCAGGATATAGGAATGCATCACCTTTCCATTCTCATTCTCCCTTTTTTAGGGAAAAACGAAAAAGTGCAAGAAAAGATGTTGCGAGGCCCCACTGGATCCAAAATGTTTTAGAGTCGTCATCTTTATTTTAATGAAGAAATAAAGCAAAACCAAAAAAAGAAAACCAGAGATTGTAAAAAACGGGTTCGGAGGCTAAGTTACGAGTTGGGAAGGTGCTAGGCACCCAACTCGCCCTTTCGGTCTCAAAAAACGGTTTTTGGCTAAAGTATGCTTATTGTTATATTTATTTAACAGATGAATAAAGCATTAACTGCCTACAAATACATCCATTTGTCTATATTATTTACAGACTTGCAACTGCCTCTTTACAAATAATTACAAATATACTTGGAAATATTTGGTCATAATAACGGCTCTTTTTAGTGTTATTTCCTAACTAAATTCGGGCAGCACAACTGTTTATATATCTACATTGGGCCGGATTGAAAATAACATTTTTTATAAATAAAAAAAAAAACCTTAAAACTTACCTACTGATGGCCTAGAGTGTGCTCGCTCTGTCCTTCAGGGAGAGGGAGTCTTTTTTTGTTGTTGTGTGTTGTGTGGATTCGGGCAGAGTGACTGCTTCTGAAAGTTACTTTCAGCCTCGGGATTTTGGCAGAGTAACTGTTTATTTTGGTTGTTGTGTTTGCTTGAGGTAGGCTGAAATCGGGCAGAATAAAGGCTTATTTCTGGCTGATTTGGCTTTTTAAATCGGGTAGAGCGACTGCTCTTTCCACGATTTTTGGACCGGAGAAATAGGGTGGATACCTAGCTGGGGGGCTAAGGCTCACTTCTACCGGTTGGTTTTGTGTTTGGAGAAGGTTTGGCAGGGTTTCGAGGCTTTTTGAGGTGATCGCCCACTATCTCACTTCGCTCTCTATTTCTTCAGCGTAACGAGAACGCGGAGAATTTTTATCGATGAAATGTGTACTGAAGGCGGACCCCAAAGCCTCTATTTATAGGCTAGAGTGAGGGACATCGAAGGAATTAATTTTTCTTCATGCGCAATGATCGATTGTACCAGCCACAGAGTGAATTGGACTTTACGGCAACTGTTGAAGAAGCTGGGAGCCGGGAAGGCCAAAATGGGCGCCACCAAGCCCATTCTTGGCGCCATGCCAAGAGTTGGTGTGGGTGGTGCCACTACTATTCACAATTTCGATTTTTGACACTTTGAACCATGCATTTCACTCTTTTGCGCATCCTGCTTTGTCTTTTTGCACTTTTGACCCTGTAACTTGACATTTGTTAATGTTTTAACAGGTCTTGATATTTTATGTCATGTCACATACCAGAGGGTACGAAATTGGGGTGTCTACACCTATCTCTCTTCATTAATACTCCAAACCTTTCCACTCCCCTCTGTGACCCCCCACGTTTCAATCCTCCACCCCAAAATATGTCCCTCTTTCTTTCTCTCTCTCTCTTTACACACACACAAATGGAACCCAACTTTCAAGCCTAACACGAATTGTTCCCACTCGGATGACTCTAGTTCAAGCTCGAGCAAGCATTGAGGCATACGAGGCAATCATCGGAGGCTACGACGGAAGCATTGAAGCATATGAGGCAAACATCACAGCCTGCGACGTAAGTATTGAAGCCTACGACAAGCATTGGAGCCTACGACGCAAGCATCACAACTCTAACAAAGGTACGATGCAAAAAAAAAAAATCAAATTTCTCCAAGTTGAAGATTGAGTTTTGGATCAAAAATTCCGATGCTGACTGAGTTGTTGGGTTCTTTAATATGCATAGCACACCTTTCTCCCTCCTAAAACCTTTGTTTGGTGGAATGAAGTCAAGTGGTTATTAAACGGTTATTTGCAATGGAGTTACAAAATCATATGCTAACCGAAGATACTGCAACGAAGTCAACTCGGTTTTTTATCATTTGTGAATAACCAATACCTTTACAATATCATTGGTGTCGGTTATTTGCAATGAAGTCACTCAGTTATTTATCATTGGTGGAATGGAGTTACAAAATCAAACGGTTATCTATAAGTAAAGTGGAATGAAGTCTTTGTTGAATTATTTCTGCAAGCCATTTATGAGAATCGGGTCAACATGAGAAGGAGGGGCATTTTAGGAAAAAAATAAAAATGAACTTATGTGGTTGAAAAAAATGGTGCTTGAGCGGTTATAATTATAGAAAATGGTACCAGCCCACAATTATTCAATTTTTTTAAAACAACAAAAGTCCATTTTCATAATTTTGTTCCAAAATTGTTTGCGACATGCTACTTCGGTCTTCTCATTTTCTTTTCACTCTCTCTCTTTCTTCTTCTCACTCTTCCTCGTCTTCATCCTCATCTTCTCAGATCCGCTTGCCATCCAGCCTCATCTTCATATTTCTTTTCTCCATCGTCGACCTCCTTTCATCTTCTCCGGCCAAACAGCTCCAAGCGCACTAATAGAAATCAAAAAGTTTAGGACTCTTCAGTCGATATGGCAAAACTTTTGATCCCCGGATGAACCACAAGACCTACCGCATATTAAATCGAAAGCTCTATACAAGATTTACAAAAATGCATAGGGTTAACCATTTCATATCTTCGTTCTAAGGCCAAAAAATGTTGTTTAAGTATTGTTTTGTGTTTCAAAAATTTTTGTGATGCCCAATTTTTGCATTTCGATGCCCAAATTTGAGCTGAGATTTTTGCATGTCGATGCCCAAAATTTGACATGCATAAATTGTGCATTGCGATAACCAATTTTTGCATTTCAATGCCCAAATTTGAGTTGGGATTTTTGCATTCTGATGCCCAATGTTTGACATATTTCAATTGTACATTGCGATACCCAAATTTGGGTTGTGGCTTTTTGCATTTCGATTCTCAAATTTTGACAGATATCAATTGTGCATTTCCATGCCCAAATTTGGGTAGAGGCTTTGTGCGCGCGACTTTCCTTCATTAAGGGTATCTTTAATATTTTCTCCCAAAAAATTTACTTTAGCGATTTAAAACAAATACAGTGGACTTAGGCAATTATAATTTTACCAAAAGGGATCGGCATGATTATCACCCATATTTTATTGATGATATTTGGGCCAGTCCCTTTTGGGAGAAATTCAATTGCTAAAGTCCAATATAATTTTATTTAATCGGTAAACTACATTTTTTAGGGTAAAATGAAATGATGAAGATAGCTTTAATGAAATTAGATTAGGCGCATTGTATCAGAAATACAGTTAGCATCAAAAAAAATAATTGTGCATCAGAATTTTCTTCAGGGGTAATCTATTTCGTGCATCGGGAAAAAAAAGTGTACATCTGGATTTATTTTGGTATACTAATTACAAATTGTGCATCGCAATTATGCATCGAGAAGCAACAATTGTGCATCAGGATATCAAAATCTCATGGCTGACTAACGCAAAATCAAAATTGTGCATCAAAATGTTCATAAGAGGTAGTCCATTTTTTACATCAGAATTTCTTCAGGGGTAACCAATTTGTGTATTGGAAAATAAAAATTGTGCATCGGGATTAATTGTGCATCACAAATCCAAAATTGGGCATCATAATTTTGTTAATGGGTAATTTAGTTTGTGCATCGTAAAATAAAAATTATGCCTCGGAATTTACTTTTATATTATAATACTAAATTGATGAATCTTGATTCAAAAACAGTTGCATCGTGAATCAAATCGAACATAACATAGCGACCACGGCGGATCTTGTTATTTATTTGTTGTTTAGTAAAGCTTTTAAAAAATAGAGTACTTAACCATATGGGTACGCATGAGCGAAGCGAAGGCTACTCCCAACTCCTAAGGTTTTTTTCATGATCCCATATCCTCGGGTAAAAGTCTTCAAGTAGGTAGAAATTATCGAGATCTTTCTTCTCTATCTGATCCATGTGGAAGTCCTTTGTTGTAGTTCATTTCCTTTCTTTGATCTATTAAAGAACTTCCATGTGACCACCCGAAGGGTAAGAAATAGATGCTTCGTCTAGCAAACCCCCAATTTGGTAGCCTTTAGGTATGTCAATCGATTCCAAGAAAACAGAGACCGCTTTGCACTTACGGAGGTTTATGTTTCTCTGTCTTCGAGCGAAGGAGCATTTGAGGAAGAATTTTACAAAAATGGACTTTTGAGGTGTAAACAAAAAAAAGAGGCACTATAGAGGATGAAAATCTCTATAAAGGGACTGGCGAGCAATTATCTATATTTTATTTTCAGTTTTTAGTAATGTTACAGTTTGATGCACAAAATTCATGGTGTCAGTTGTTGATGGTTTTTTCATTAGTAGTAGCAAGTGTGCAAACAATCAATAACCACCAACAAAGATTTTGTGGCCATTATTTTTGAATTTTCTTCCTCCCTAATAACATATATTACTTTTCTGTTTATTACTACCGAGTTAGGTCATGCTTAGAGTTGTATTATAAGTTTACGGACAGTACTAAATAACTACATTCTGGCCCACCACAATCGCACAAGTTATCATTTTGCCCTTTAATTACTTTCTTGGTCGTTTAAACTTACTCATTAGGTTGTTTAAACTACTCATCTTTATACATGAGTAAGTTTAAACAATTTAAATGGTTGTTTAAACTTTAAACTACTCATGGTCACTTAAACAATTCATTAAGGGTATATTAGACATTTTTTACCTTGGTAAATTAAAAAAAATACTCTTAAAATGCCATTTCTGGTTCTGGCCAGCCAAAATCTGTGTGCTCATCATTATCGTATGTTTATTATTGTAAAGCGGGAAGGCTCAAAATGAAATTGCTAAAAGTATCCAAACTATAATTATTCATAGTCATAAATTATTACATACAAAATAAGCACATATTTAGGACAGGCAATGGGGGTGCCTCGGTTATAAGTATATTCTTACTCCAAAAATTAAATTAAATTTTTCAAAAGAATGTTCCCATGCCCCCTTAGGTAGAGCTGTCAAAATCGAGCCCGGCCCATAGGCCCGGTCCAGCCCACCCGACTTTTCAAGGGTCTGGCTTCAATTTAGAAGACCCGAAAAAAGTCGGGCCTCTTTGGCCTGGCCCGCTAGGTCCATGGACCGTGTTTGGCCCGGCCTTTAAAAGTCCGGTCCGGCCCGATCATAAAGTTAAACACTTAAACTTAATTACAAAATTAAAAACTAAAACACAAATCTAAAAAGAAAAAAACTATCAGACATTCATTTAGACAACTTTTTTTTCTTTTGGTTAGATAAATTTATGACACAATATGATATATTTCCAAATCATTGTTCTCTTTTTGGTTGAAACTTATATTCTAAATTGATGGAAGTGACACTTATAAAGAGGAAATGGAGTTGATCTTCCAAGTTCTAATCTAGTTTAGTATGGTTGTGGTTAGTAATTTTATCGAAAATGATATATTTAATTAAGTATCTATATATGATATTAGCTAATAAAAAGCCTCAATAGTATAAACTTGATAAAAAAAAATGCTAGATTGTGTCGAGCGAATCAAAAAATGAACATTTGCTAGTTAGTATGGTTTTGCAAACTAGAACCCGAAAAACTTTGTCTATCTTTAGAAAACACATATTAAAAAATTGGGGACAGTATGATGAACTTCAATTTGGTTATAAATTTTTTGAAAAAATACCCTTCAAGTAGCACATGTATTTTTTCTTTCGTCTGTAACATTATAGTTTTTCTAGTTTCTGTTCCGTTCAATTATTGAAGTTACTACCTTTGTTTATATTTGTTTTAGTTGAACTTTTGCTTTGTAATTGTGTAAGTTAGACTAGTAAGTATGTGTTTTTTAAACTTTTGATGTGTTATATAACATTTATTAGCTAATTTGTGAGGTTTTTTAATAAAAAAAAGTAGTTATTTTTTGGCCCATAGGCCCGGAATGTGCATGGGATGGGCTTGAGTTCTACGAGGTCCGACATTATTTTGGTCTGGCCCGCCGTTAAGCGAGGCCCAGTGGGCTTGGGCCGGACTGGCCAGGCCCGGCCTTTGACAGCTCTACCCTTAGGCAAAGGTCAACAATGGACCATTGGATCGATTCAGGTTTGCGGGCTACAAACAATGGATCATTCCACAAGGTCAAAATTTGTGATTCTTTGGTTTACCTTTCATTTGCCTCATCAGTCATGACGATAAGTATTAAGGTCTGTGAAAGCTTTATCATATTTGCTCCACCTTTCTTTGACTTTGACACTCTTAATTAGCAAATATAGACATAGCACCAACTTTTTGATCTCATCAATACGTCCATGAAGAACATAATCAAAGGAAAAAGATGTGGAGTAGGACATTAACATTCACCCTCAAAGCCAACAAAGTAGAAACCAAAACAATTAATAAGGAGCACTCAAAGCAACCCTAGCTAGCCAAAAAAAATATGAATCAAGAGCACCAACCTAAATTTGGTCACTTCATTGCCATTTCCCAATAAAATCTTTACAATGTAAGGTAACTAATAGTATATGAATATAATTGGTGGAATAATTACCAAAAAGAGAATTACCCAGAAAGAGAAAAGGAAATTATTGCAATGATTAGCTCAAACTGCGGGGGGGGTAATACTTTATTAATTAGATATTCATTCATACTCCTAACTAATAATAAGACAAATGATATTAAGAGCTTGTTTTAAATATACTAATAGTAATTCACCATATTTTTAAGAAAGTGACTCGAAAAGTTATAAACATGCCCAATAAATCAATAACTCACTCCAACCAACCTCAATAGTTGGTTTGAATGGGTCAATTACACCTTTAGAGGAAAATAAACGCTTATATTTTATTTCTATCCAGCACTAAAAATCAAAAGGTGTGTTTGGTTTTAAAATTTTTGCTTGTAATATAATTGAAAAAAGAGTTGGAGAGATAGAGATGAAAATTGCACGGCCAAAAAGTAAGAAAATAAAAAAATAAAATACTAAACTACTAAAACCTTACGCGAAGAAGAGACTATGAGCTGATACAATGAAGGAATAAACACGATATCATTTGGGTGTCAAGTGCACAATGAAGAATCAAATAGGGTGTCATATGAAAATCAAAATTGGGAAAATGTGGTTGCAACCATCCAAAAATCAAACTATCACAACACAATTTTTATTTTTATTTTTATACAGTTTTTAGCCTTTTTACATGCAATTTTTTGTGTTTTTTTTAAATTACACATTTTATCTATAAAAAGAGGTTTCATTTGCCTCATTTAGATACCAAACCAATTTTTTTTCCCCAAATTTTGAAATTAATGGAGATAAAAATAATGAGGTTTATAAAATTATTAAACTTTATATGCCAAGTTGTTTGAATGATTTTTTATTCGGATAGCCAACGAGTATCAAATTAAAAAATTTATTCATTTTTAATATGTTGAGCATTAAATGGGGAGCAAACAATATATTTTGTTATACATGCTCTTAGAGCATCATGCATCCTCAATGGGGGATCAGATAGTCAAAGCCTCCAAAGGGGTATTTAAAAGTAGCAAGTGATGATCAAATTTAAGCAAAAACGTACTCGGTATCAAATTATGATATCCATATTGTGAGTTCAAACAAACTTTTCAAGTGCTTTCAACATGTCGCCTTGTGTGTGGACCGAGTTTATTTTTCCTTTTTCCAAATTTCGATAATTTTTTACCCAAGAAATGTTTTATAAAATAAATTATAAAATAGCTCTCTAAACAGAGACTTAGTTTGCTTCATTTGGACACAAAATTCATTTTCTACCAATTTTTCAAGTTTTTTTTTCTATTTTTTTTCAAATGAGTACTATGAGATAAAATGAGTAGCTTAACTATTAGAAGAGTTTTTTTGGTTTGGGTAGGTTAGAAAGTTTTTATTGATATTTAAACTTGAACACCGAATTGTAAAATCAAATCAGTCAGTTCAGTTCGATTTTGAGTTATGACGGTTCGGTTTAGGTTTAGAAAAAAAATAAATCGATCGGTTTGATTTTTGGTTTTTGGTTTTTGATTATGAATCAAATCAAACCAACACACACACACACACACACATAGTTACATATTCAATTCTAATTCTTAAGTAATTATAATTTCTAGTAGTATACATTTTCTAAAACAGTACCAAAGACCAAAATAACCAAACCCTAGTTCACATTCACACATTACACTTCATACTTAGTCATGCACCCTATTTGTTTGTTTGTTGTTTCTTTCAAACTTTCATTATTTGTGTTTATTCATAACTTGTACTTCAGTTTGCAAGAAAAGTGTAGAGAGTAAACACTAAACAATTAATACTTTTGTTTGTTTGTATGTTGGTGCTGGAAAAGTAATCGAGTATTTAATTAGAAGTGTGAATATGCTTTTTTTTTTTTTAATGTTGTATATGTTGATTACATTCTTTATTTGAAACCATAAAATCGAACCACATAGAGTGGTTGGGTTTGGTTCCAATCTCCGTGCGGTTCGATTTGGTTTGATAAATTTGGGAATCAACAAAATTGGTTCGGTTTATGATTTTGATCAAAACTGAATCGAATCAAACCACTTACAACCCTAGCTTGTATATTGGTGTTGGAAAAATGACTATATTTTTAATTGGATGTGTAACTATATTATTTTATTCAAGTTGTAAGGCTAAATCTAGCCGCACGTGAAGGGTTAAACGTAAAATTACAATTTATTGACAAACTATTATCAAATTGAGATGTTATGAACCAAACTGTTACTTCCTCGGTTCCAAATAAGGAATAATTCATATTACATTTAGAATATTTCATGATCCCATATCCTCGGGTAAAAGTCTTCAAGTAGGTAGAAATTATCGAGATCTTTCTTCTCTATCTGATCCGTGTGGAAGTCCTTTGTTGTAGTTCATTTCCTTTCTTTGATCTATTAAAGAACTTCCATGTGACCACCCGAAGGGGTAAGAAATAGATGCTTCGTCTAGCAAACCCCCAATTTGGTAGCCTTTAGGTATGTCAATCGATTCCAAGAAAACAGAGACCGCTTTGCTCTTACGAAGGTTTATGTTTCTCTGTCTTCGGGCGAAGGAGCATTTGAGGAAGAATTTTACAAAAATAGACTTTTGTGGTGTAAACAAAAAAAGAGGCACTATGGAGGATGAAAATCTCTATAAAGGGACTGGCGAGCAATTATCTATATTTTATTTTCAGTTTTTAGTAATGTTACAGTTTGATGCACAAAATTCATGGTGTCAGTTGTTGATGGTTTTTTCATTAGTAGTAGCAAGCGTGCAAACAATCAATAACCACCAACAAAGATTTTGTGGCCATTATTTTGGAATTTTCTTCCTCCCTAATAACATATATTACTTTTCTGTTTTTTACTACTGAGTTAGGTCATACTTAGAGTTGTATTATAAGTTTACAGACAGTACTAAATAACTACATTCTGGCCCACCACAATCGCACAAGTTATCATTTTACCCTTTAATTACTTACTTGGTCGTTTAAACTTACTCATTAGGTCGTTTAAACTACTCATTAGGTTATTTAAACTACTCATCTTTATACATGAGTAAGTTTAAACAATTTAAATGGTTGTTTAAACTTTAAACTACTCGTGGTCACTTAAATAATTCATTAAGGGTATATTAAACATTTTTTACCTTGGTAAATAGAAAAAATACTCTTAAAATGCCATTTCTGGTTCTGGCCAGCCAAACTCTGTGTGCTCATCATTATCATATGTTTACTATTGCAAAGCGGGAAGGCTTAAAATGAAATTGCTAAGGTGCCGTTTGGTAGCCAGGATTAAGGTCAGATATGATTAATATGCCGAGTTGCCTGATGTTTGGTACGCAATAGGTGGTCGAGATTAATAACACGAGTTATCCGGATAAAGTCATTATCCCCTCACTATTAATACCAAGGGAGAGGATGATATTATTAGCGCCCTCGCAAAAAAAAATATTGGGATTAACATTTTTAATCTCAAAACTACCCCCGATATACAAGTGATGATTAATAACGAGAGCATTAATAGTACCGGGATTAATAATACTATTTATCCTTATCCGACTACCAAACAAGCCCTAAAAGTATCAAAACTATAATTATTCATGGTCATAAATTATTACATACAAAATAAGCACATATTTAGGACAGGCAATGGGGGTGCCTCGGTTACAAGTATATTCTTACTCCAAAAATGAAATTAAATTTTTCAAAAGAATGTTCCCAGGCCCCCTTTGGCAAAGGTCAACAATGGACCATTGGATCGATTCAGGTTTGCGGGCTACAAACAATGGACCATTCCACAAAGTCAAAATTTGTGATGCTTTGGTTTACGTTTCATTTGCCTCATCAGTCATCATGACGATAAGTATTAAGGACTGTGAAAGCTTTATCATATTTGCTCCACCTTTCTTTGACTTTGACACTCTTAATTAGCAAATATAGACATAGCACCAACTTTTTGATCTCATCAATACGTCCATGAAGAACATAATCAAAGGAAAAAGATGTGGAGTAGGACATTAACATTCACCCTCAAAGCCAACAAAGTAGAAACCAAAACAATTAATAAGGAGCACTCAAAGCAACCCTAGCTAGCCAAAAAAAATATGAATCAAGAGCACCAACCTAAATTTGGTCACTTCATTGCCATTTCCCAATATAATCTTTAAAGTATATGAATATAATCGGTGGAATAATTACCAAAAAGAGAATTATCCAGAAAGAGAAAAGGAAATTATTGCAATGATTAGCTCAAACTCCCCGCGGGGGGGGGGGGTAATACTTTATTAATTAGATATTTATTCATTCATACTCCTAACTAATAATAAGACAAATGATATTAAGAGCTTGTTTAAATATACTAATAGTAATTCACCATCTTTTTAAGAAAGTGACTCGAAAAGTTATAAACATGCCCAATAAATCATTAACCCACTCCAACCAACCTCAATAGTTGGTTTGAATGGGTCAATTACACCTTTAGAGGAAAATAAACGCTTATATTTTATTTCTATCCAGCACTAAAAAGCAAAAGGTATGTTTGGTTTTAAAATTTTTGCTTGTAATATAATTGAAAAAAGAGATGGAGAGATAGAGATAAAAATTGCAGGGCCAAAAAGTAAGAAAATAAATAATAAAATACTAAACTACTAAAACCTTACGCGAAGAAGAGACTATGAGCTGGTAAAACGAAAGAGTAAACACGATATCATTTGGGTGTCAAGTGCACAATGAAGAATCAAATAGGGTGTCATATGAAAATCAAAATTGGGAAAATGTGGTTGCAACCATCCAAAAATCAAACGATCACAACACAATTTTTATTTTTATTTTTATACAGTTTTTAGCCTTTTTACATGCATTTTTTTGTGTTTTTTTTAAATTACACATTTTATCTATAAAAAGAGGTTTGGTTTGCCTCATTTAGATACCAAACCAATTTTTTTCCCCAGATTTTGAAATTAATGGAGATAAAAATAATGAGATTTATAAAATTATTAAACTTTATGCAAAGTTGTTTGAATGATTTTTTGTTTTGATAGCTAATGAGTATCAAATTAAAAATTTTATTCATTTTTAATATATTGAGTATTAAATGGGGAGCAAACAATATATTTTGTTATACATGCTCTTAAAGCATCATGCATCCCCAATGGGGGGATCAGATAGTCAAAGCCTCCAAAGGGGTATTTAAAAGTAGCGAGTGAGGATCAAATTTAAGCAAAAACGTACTCTGGCATCAAATTATGATATCCATACTGTGAGTTCAAACAAACTTTTCAAGTGCTTTCAACATGTCGCCTTGTATGTGGACCGAGTTTATTTTTCCTCTTTCCAAATTTCGATCATTTTTTACCCAAGTAATGTTTTATAAAATAAATTATAAAATAGCTCTCTAAACAGAGACTTAGTTTGCTTCATTTGGACACACGATTCATTTTCTACCAATTTTTCAAGTTTTTTTTTTCTATTTTTTTTCAAATGAGTACTATGAGATAAAATGAGTAGCTTAACTATTAGAAGAGTTTTTTTTGGTTTGGGTAGGTTAGAAAGTTTTTTTTTGATATTTAAACTTGAACACCGAATTGTAAAATCGAATCAATCAGTTCGGTTCGATTTTGAGTTACGACCGTTTTTTTTTTCTCCTAAGGGGGTATGGGAAGGGATCGAACCTGAGACCTCACATTTTGTGAAGCCCCATGTCTATCACTGGGCCACCCCCTTAAGGGCGAGTTATGACGGTTCGGTTTAGGTTTAGAAAAAAAAAAAATCGATCGGTTTGGTTTTTGATTCTAAATCAAATCAAACCAACACACACACATACACACATATATAGTTACATATTCTAATTCTTAAGTAATTATAATTTCTAGTAGTATACATTTTCTAAAACAGTACCAAAGACCAAAATAACCAAACCATAGTTCACATTCACACATTACACTTCATACTTAGTCATGCACCCTATTTGTTTGTTTGTTGTTTCTTTCAAACTTTCATTATTTGTGTTTATTCATAACTTGTACTTCAGTTTGCAAGAAAAGTGTAGAGGGTAAACACTAAACAATTAATACTTTTGTTTGTTTGCATGTTGGTGCTGGAAAAGTAACCGAGTATTTAATTAGAAGTGTGAATATGTTTTTTTTTTTTTTTTTATGTTGTATATGTTGATTACATTCTTTATTTGAAATCATAAAATCGAACCACATAGAGTGGTTGGGTTTGGTTCCAATCTCCATACGGTTCGATTTGGTTTGATAAATTTGGGAATCGATAAGATTGGTTCGGTTTATTATTTTGATCAAAACTGAATCGAATCAAACCACTTACAACCCTAGCTTGTATATTGATGTTGAAAAAATTACTATATTTTTAATTGGATGTGTGACTATATTATTTTATTCAAGTTGTAAGGCTAAATCTAGCCGCACGTGAAAGGTTAAACGTAAAATTACAGTTTATTGACAAACTATTATCAAATTGAGATGTTATGAACCAAACGGTTACTCCCTCGGTTCCAAATAAGGAATAATTCATATTACTTTAGAATATTTTACATTAAGAATTTATTTTAAAAAATTAAGTTTATATGATAAGCATATTTACATTATTACATATAAATCCCTCAATCATTAAGTAGAAACTTAAACTCGGCCGTATTGTAACAAACCAAATTTCATAAGCAGATGTTTTCATGGCGGGGTATTCAAGATTCAAGAGCATTCATTGATCCATTTCCCTTAAGAAGTTAGAACTAAACCTTGATCCATTTCCATAGAAGCAAAGCTTACCAAAATTAAGGAGATTCTCACACTAAATTAAGAAAGGATTGAAGATTCCCCGTGGGCGAAAAAAAAAGGTGACCTTAATCATTCAACCATATGAGTCATGAGTAATAATATTACGTTTCTTATCCTTGTTTATGGCCCCGACCCCGAGTCCCAACCCCAAAAAAAGCATAAAGTTGAAGAAAAGATTATACTAGAAAGCACTTTTAATATAAAGAAACAAGCACATTGACAATATCAAGAAATGGAGTAACAAATAATGTGGAATTTTACAATCCTAGCTAAAAAAGAAGGTAATATTTGACATTTTGAATTCGACTCGGAGCAACATTTCCGGCATATTATGCTTATGCTTCAAGTCGGGTTTCCTTGCCTGAATCCAAATCTATCGAATCCTTCCTAGTACTCTTCATCCTGAAGAGCCCGTATAATTTTCTAAATTCTTTCACTGTATGAACGCTTTCTTGACAAAATACCCCCGCGTCCCCTATTTCTTCCACGGTCGACCTAGTGGAACCGCTACTAGTCAATCTTGGTCCGACGACCTTACTTGCAACCCGAGCATCACTATTGGTTTGCAATGCCGTTATGATCGACTTCAAGGCCCGTGTGGGTGAGCTTCGATTCGAGATCATGATTTCCCCAATCTCAGCTGGACTCAAACTTGCCCCGCTTTGAAAAATCTCTTCAACTTGAGGGAATAGCTTGTGCTCTTTTAGCCCCAAATGACTATTGGCAAGGGTTTTAAAAGCAGGAAAATCACACAAGGGAAACTGTATGTGAACATCAATACGTCCGGGCCTTAGAACCGTTGGATCAACTTGATCTTTGCCGTTTACTGTGAAGACCATGACCCGTTCTTCTCCGCAGCAAGAGAATATCCCGTCCATGAAATTCAAAAATCTGGACAAGCTCACACCCGTTGATTTCTCAATCAAGTATCTGTCGAGATCTTCTATAACGATCACTGATTTGTTTGTTGTTTGTAACAGAAGCATTTTCAGATCCGAATCGCCCGAGACTTTGGATAAGTCCACATCGTAAACATCGTACGACAGGAATTTCGCCATGCCGGCGATGAAGCTTGATTTACCCGTACCGGAGGGACCGCACAGGAGGTAACTCCGTTTCCAAACCCTCCCAAGCCTGTGATAATACTGCTTTGATTTCAAAAACGACTCCAAATCGGACTTCACCTTGTTTTTGAGATCCGAATCAATCACCGCTGTTTCAATTGTCGCCGGATGCGTAAACGGAACCGACTTCCACCGTCCGTTCTTTTCTGGTTCGTTCTCCGTGTTCATGTACAGCCTCACCTCCTTTCTCCTCTGTTCAATATCTTCAAACACGGTATGAATATGTTGAAGATACGGACGGAGAATCCGACGCTTGTCCTTCCTTCTGAGCTTCAAAACCAAACAATTCTTCTCGATTTTCCAGTAAACCCGAGCGCTGAGAAAGGTGTCTGTAAATACCTGATTGGAGTCGAGAACGAGATTAATCTCACAGACTTTGTTACCTGAGTAAAGGTTTGCAAAATCGGAATCTTCAACCGTAGGTAGAGAATTTAAATAGGTAACAGCTTTCCGATGAAGTTGATTCTCTTGCATATTCTCGTTGAAGCGTGGAATTTTGTAGGACTGGTATACATGACAAGTGTCTTCTAGGACTCGCCACCATTGTTTGGCAACATAAAGTATGGAAGATTTGGATAATAATCGAAGAGCGAAATAACAAACAATTGCTCCAACGGAAACAAGAATCAAATTCACAATAAACATGATGGGTTAATGAAGAAATGGTAACAGTAATTAACACTAGCAGTCTAGTACTATTGAATCTATATAGTCTTATTGAGTTGGAGTGAGAGAGAGAGAGAGAGAGGGAGACATGAAATAGGTAGAATGAACTATGAATGCGTTGTGGTGATAATAAGGGAGTATGGTGGTAGGAGGGGATTATAAAAGAGAGTGTTGTGGGCGATGTTTGAAACTTGGGAGACGGCTAGAGCCGGCTTATGTAATATGTTTATGTTTGTTTAATTAGTCAAAAGAGGAGAAAAGGGCGTGTGTGTGTGTGTGTGTGTGTGAGAGAGAGAGAGAGAGAGAGAGAGAGAGAGAGAGAGAATGTAAATGTGTTTGGTTGGGCGAAGGAAGGTAGGCAGTGGGTGTGAATATATGACTTATGAAATTAATATGGAATTGAGTAGTCTAAAATGGAGGGGGATTTTCCTTTTCCTTACACAAAAACATGTGTTTATTTATGTATTCCATTTATTTTGCATGTAGAATTGTAGATTATTATTATTATTATAGAGGAATTAATGATTTTGAAATTTTCTTCTGTAGACTAAAGAAAATTCCTATGCAGTATGCAGAATGGTAATTTATTTTCAGCCCTAGATTCTTTCTCATTGACTGGAATTTTGTTTCCTCGTGATAGTTTTGGTTGACTAAGAAGTGGTTATATACTTTACTTTCTTGGAAAGTCTCAATAAGTTTAGATGGATTGATCGTATAAAAATGATTTGGTACATACTGGCATGTACGATTAAACATTTGCCTAATATGCAATACAATAATTAATCTATTGATGATTAAATCTTACCATTATTTACGCACGTACATATTACTACTTTTTATTACCATATTTGACTTTGACATCATGGAATTTATAAGCTATATATATAATAGAATTAATACATATTTTTGTCCTGGATATTTGCAAAATAATTAGTTTGGTCCTCGAGTTTTTAAACATATTCATGTGATCCTTTAATTCGTTTTTTAAAATCAATTTCTCCCATCCTTTAATTCATTTTTTTTTATTATCAATTTCTCCCCTTTCACCGTTATATTTTTCGTGTACTTTTTGACAATATAACTATATTACCCTTCCAAACAAGTTTCTTATATTTAACTTTTTTTTAAATGCAAAATAAAAGGGATTAGTTGTTAATCACTTGCGTTCCACACACAACCAACATGGGATTGGTCAAATATGGCAATTTGACCCGGTTGATCAATATTTATAGCCTTTGGCTAGCCAAAGAAGGGATCTGACGAAATGGCCCCCGGCACATGTGCTGGTCGACCTTGGTCGTCAAGTGGTCGACTAGTTGACCATGAATAAATTTTGAGCAACAATATTTTTTAATTACATATACACTGGCTGAGAAAAAAATACGTATATAACACAAGTGAAAATGAAAAGACACTTAGTTCATTTCATTGTGGTATAACAGAGCATTGTCAACCTAGACCTTCTCAACAACGACCATTGATAAACCATTTGATTTCGATTAAAAGCTCAGGAGCTCTTAATTATTCGAAACCATAACTTGTTGGTGATCATTAATTCAAAGCCAAGTAAACCTCATATTTCTTTTTCGCTTAAGGTTTTATTGTTGTAGTTACGGTCGATCATTTTTGACGACCTCAACTTTTAAAACATTTGAAATGAACATGATGATTTAAATAAACATGAATACTTGTTATATTGAATTGTATTGATATGTTCATGTTCTTATTTCTGTTTATCAGTTTGCTATGTATAGAGCTGTCAAACGGGCCGGGCTGGGTCGGCCCGACCCAAGCCCATCGGGCCTCGCTTGACGGCGGGCCGGGCCGGAATAGTGTCGGGCCTCATAAAACTCAAGCCCAGCTCATGTGCATTTCGGGCCTATGGGCCAAAAAAATAACTATTTTTTTTTTATTAAAAAAAACTCACAAATTAGTTAATAAAATGTTATATAACACATCAAAAGTTCAAACACACACATACTTACTAGTCTAACTTACACAATTACAAAGCAAAAGTGCAACCAAAGCAAATATAAACAAAGGTAGTAACTTCAACAATTGAACGAAACAGAAACTAGAAAAACAATAATATTACAGACAAAATAAAAAAATACATGTGCTACTTGAAGGATATTTTTTTCAAAAAATTTATAACCAAATTGAAGTTCATCATATTGTCCCCAATTTTTTAATGTGTTTTCTAAGGATAGACAAAGTTTTTCGAGGTTCTAGTTTGCAAAACCATACTAACTAGCAAATGTTCATTTTTTTATTCGTCCGACACAATCTAGCATTTTAATTTTATTTTTTTATCAAGATTATACTGTTGAGGCTTTTTATTAGCTAATATCATATAAAGATACTCAATTAAATAGATCAGTTTCGATAAAATTACTAACCACAACCATACTAAACTATATTAGAACTTGAAAGATCAACTTCATTTCTTCTTTGTAAGTGTCACTTCCATCAATTTAGAATACGAGTTTCAACCAAAAAAAGAACAATGATTTGGAAATAGATCATATTGTGTCATAAATTTATCTAACCAAAAGAAAAAAAAGTTGTCTAAATGAATGTCTGATAGTTTTTTTCTTTTTAGATTTATGTTTTAGTTTTTAATTTTGTAATTAAGTTTAAGTGTTTAACTTTATGGTCGGGCCGGGCCGGGCTTTTCGGGCTTTTTAAGCTCGGGCCAGCCGCGGCCCACGGGCCTAGCGGGCCGGGCCAAAGAGGCCCGACTTTTTTCGGGCCTACTAAATTGAGGCCCAGGCCCTTGAAAAGTCGGGTGGGCTGAACCGAGCTCAATTTTGACAGCTCTAGCTATGTAGTTGGTCTGTTAAGGCAAAAATGATTTTATTTTCTCTTTAATGCATTTGGTTTATCAATAAACCATGTCAGTAAACCATATGTAATTTCATATGATCAATTGAAATAAACATGAACAATTGTCCAAAATTAAATTTTATTGCTATGTTCAGGTTTATATTTTTGTTTATCAGTTTGCCATGTAGTTGGTTTGTTAAGGCAAAAAAGATTTGATTTTTTCTTGAATGCATTTGGTTCATCAATAAACCATGCCAGTAAACCATGTACTTGGGTTTTGTTTAAGGTTAGAAAATCATGTGTTTTATAATATGATATATGAATCAACCATGTGAGTAAACCATGTGTAATTTCATATGATCACTTGAATCAACCATGAAAGTAAACTTTGTTTTAATAGTCGTATATTATAGTTCCTTTTTTTAATGTTTAATTTATGTTTTTATTACAGATGGCATATATTGTTTCACGGGATGACTGGTACAAATGCAAGGTTACTACAAGATGCAATTTGTTAATATTAGATGAGGTATATAAAGCATTAGATCGTGCACACAAAACCATATTCAAGAAACCAGCTTTTGGTAAATTATATAGGATGAGAAAAAATATTAATAAGAGCAATGTGCTTATTCATGTTTTGGCACTTTTTAGGATTTAGTCACCTACAAACAATAAAAATGAACTATGGTTCTGTATAGGTGGTAAAAAAGTTAGATTTTCTTTTTCGGACTACACCTTAATCACAGGTTTAAAACCTGGATTATTGGAAGATTATGCCCCTGAAATCCCAGCTACCAAGGAACTAGTAGAAAATATATTCCTGGACTGAGAGGAAAAACAGTGAAGCTTTGGCGATTAAGGCAAATATTTAGAGAGGTAACCGACATGGATGATAAGTCAAGATTGGTCTTGCACTTGTTTGGGAGTATGTCTTTGCCGAGGGTGCATCACCTAATACTGGTATTGATATGGGTGTTTTGAGTATAGTTGAGAACTTGGATTTGTTCAATAAATATCCATGGGGAACAAAGTCCTATACCCACCTGCTCAATTTAGTGATGAAAATGGCTAGTTCTGGTGCTAAGACTTCTGTATGCAACGACTTTCCATTGGCATTATAGGTAACCATTTGTAACTGATTTTTATATTGAATAGTTAGATGATTTTTTTCAATTTGATATGCTTATAATATGTAACATTTTGAAAATGCAGGTTTGGGTATTTGAGTTGTTCCAGGGTTTTCCTGAATTTAAAGAACAATATGGGTTATCAAAAATCAACAATGAAGTGCCCAAAATACCTAGAATGTGCGATTGGAAGTCATGCCAAAATCCAAGCTATGAGGAAATCATGGAGATATTGGATAACCAAAGGGTAAATGTAGAGTTTGATTAATAAAGTTGTTGTGTTATTTAATCCAAACTATGTTATTTTATAAATAGTAGTGTGCCCAATATAGTTTATTTATTAATCAAGTTAGTATTTTACTCATTTGACAGGATGAAGTGCTTGTTCCATTGATCCCCACCGAAGCCGAAAAGCAAAAGCGCTATGTTGTTGAGTATGAGCGTCTGTTTGGCGCTGATTGGAGCACATCCTTCCATGTTGAGGCTGAACATGTTGAAGATGAAGGCCGTCGATCTCCACAATGCATCCCCTCCCGACAACATCCCTCTCCCTCTCTCGTTGTGACTAGCACCAGCACCAGCAACACCAGAACTCCTCATCTCAGTGCAATTTTTGATTTATTGCAGAAGATTGACCATATGAACAAGAAGATTGACCATATGGACCAAAAGATTGACCATCTTAGGACTGAAGTGGTAAAGTATTTGACCTTTCGATTTTGAGTAATTTGTTATGATATTAATTAGTTTATACTTACCTAAACTTGCTTACCTACTTGAATTGACAGGATGATCTAAAAACAAGTTTAGGTCCTGCTCGAAAACAAGCATCACCCCTCAGCTTGACATGGACCCCCACATGTTACTCTTCTCCTACTTTTCCAAGTTTTGCTGCCTTTTCCAGAATCCCAAATGCCACTCCCACCATCTCTACTACTTCCCCTATGACCACTCTCATCTCCACTACTACTACCCCTACCACCACAACCACTCCCACCATCTCTACTACTCTCCCTACCACCACTCTCATCTCCACTACTCTCCCTACAACCACCACTCCCATCATCTCTATTACTCCCCCTACCACCACTCCCATCTCCACTATTCTACCTACCACCACCACTTCCACCATCTCTACTACTTCCCCTACGACCACTCTCATCTCCATTACTACTGCCTGCCCTTACCACCACTCCCACCATCTCTACTACTCCGCCTACCACCACTCCTATCTCTACTACTCTCCCTACAATCACCACTCTTATCATCTCTACTACTCCTCCTACCACCACTCACATCTCCACTACTCTACCTACCACCACCACTCCTACCATCTCTACTACTCCCCCTACCACCACTCCCATCTCCACTACTACTGCGATGAAGAGTGAAAGTGTCTTCCAAGGGAAGAAGAGCAGAAAAAAAATTAAAATGTGAAAGGGATGTTGGAAGATTTGGATGATCTTTTGGAAGAAGTATCTGCATTTGAAGCAGGTGAAGATGCGAAGGATAAGCATGGAAAAATAGATGAGGTTAAGGTTAAGGGTAAGAAAAGGAAATGTCTCATTGGTATTGAGGCTGACAATATTTTAGAATCAAAGAGAAAGAGGGAGAAAAAAACATCTGCACATATCTCTTCTCCCTACATTACGCCTGCGCCGAAACCTTGATTCTAAAACTGTTTTACCTAATCATTCAGTTGTATACTTTGGTATTGGTAGAGACTATGTTATATTGTTGTAATTGGTACTTAAATATTGGTACAAAGTATGTTATGTTGTAATTGCAAACACAATCCTTTCCTATTATGTTGGTTTATTCAACTGGATTATGTTGGTTTTGGTTTATATGTGTGGTTTGACAGGTTTTTTTTTATAAACCATGTTGATAGAAACTGGTTTATCAACTGGTGTATCAACTGATTTATTGATAAACCAGGTCTGTTTATGTTGTAATTCAGTTTCCCAAGTCGAAAATGGTTTTTCCTTTGAAAACGCATCATGGTTTATCAATAAACCAGTTGATAAACCATGTTCACATTTAACTGGTCTATGAAACTGGGATATATCTGCATATTACCATCTTAGTCGACAGGTCCTGTCGACCAATGGTCGATTAAGTGGTTTACACTGTTCACAGATTGGTTTATGAAATTGGTTTAAGAAACTGGTTTATTGAACTGTAAACCATTGATAAACCAGATAGGTTTTATGTTAAAATTTGGTTTGAAGTGTCAAAAATGGTTTTTCCTTTGAAAATGCACATGGTTTATCAGCTGGTTTATTGATAAACCATGTTCACAGATTGGTTTATGAAACTGGTTTAAGAAACTGGTTTATTTGGTTTATCAACTACTTTATTGATAAACCATTGATAAAGCAGGTAGGTTTTATGTTAAAATTTGGTTTGAAGTGTTAAAAATGGTTTTTCTTTTGAAAATGCACATGGTTTATCAGCTGGTTTATTGATAAACCATTGATAAACTCAGAAAAATTGTTCCTGCAGCAGGTGTTAGTAGAACAGTATATGAGTTAAACTTATTACATTTAAAATTTAAGTACACCAAATGTAATGTGTTTGATGGATAGATAGAGTTGCTAGTGTGTTTCAAAAACACTTCAATCTTGTGCATTATCTTCATCAGAAGATTCTTCATTTGCGGCTTCAGCAGCTTGTTCTGTAGCTCTTCCTAGGTGTTTAGCTGCAAAGCCTAATCTCTGTTTTAGGCCTGAGATTTTCTCTTTGTAAGAGCTGCGACCTTTGCTTCGGCTTTTCGACTTTGCCTTTTGCTTCATTACGCTTCTTTGAGTGCTAAGGCTTACGCTTTTAGCTCGGCTCTTTGTTTCTCTTCCTTCCTCCTTGAATGCTTTAAGTGCAGCCAGACTCACTGCGGCATATGCGGCTTGAGCTAGCAGATATGGAGTTCTGTATGGAGGGTAGAAGAGCTTGAATCTGCATCTGCAAACCTTGAACCTGTTGGTTCATCTGCTGTTGTACGTCCTGAATCTGTTGATTCAGTTGCTGGTTCATGTCCTTGAGATCTTCTTTGATGTGAACCTGAGTAATTCTTACAATATCTAGTGCTTCATAGTAAGTAACACCTTCAGGAAAGAGATTACCAGGAGCAGCAGGGGTTGAAGTAGAAGGATCTGTAGGAGAAGCATGAGTTGGTGGTGGATCACGGAGTTTGGTGGTGGAGCATTTGTAGGAGACATCGTAGGTGAGGAAGAGAAGATGTCATCAGGGAATGTTGTTTTCTTTCTAGTAGGCTGAAGAATAGCTAGTTTAACAGTAGCTTTCTGTATCTTCCTTAGCCTATAAGCATGAATAATAAATATGGGTTGGAAAAGGCTAGACAGTTTTTGCAACTACTTCTAATGTAGTCTTTGGAGGCACAAATTCTTTTGAGGATGAACTGTCTTCAGTAGATGTAGATGAAGAAGATGAAGTTGAATCAGTAGAAGTGGCTTCATCAGCTGCTTCTTGACTTTCCCAACTGGAAGTAGATGGAGTCATGGGGATTTTGATTTTGTTCAGGTCAAGATCAGATGGAGATGGTGACTTGGTATGATCTACTGTTGGAAAAATCATGGAGATGGGTTGAGCTCTAATGGGTGAAGGAGAACCATGTGGAGATGGGGTTTTATGTGGTTCAGGAGATGACTGTGTAGAGGTAGAAGCTCCTGCTACCTTTGTGGATCTCTTTTCTAAGAGAGACAGATACTTAGCATCAGCCATATCTGCTGATGTGTGAATGTACTCCATGGCTTGCTCATGAATCAATTTGAGCTTGTTTGGATTGATGTCAGGCATACTTCTATATACTTGATCCAGTAGATCATCTTCAGTGACTTCTCTTCCTACTAAGTAGGGATCATCTGCCGTTGGCATTGGTAGCTTGTAAGCAGCATTGAAGATATCACATACTTTCATCACCAGCTCATCCTACATAAATATGTCTTGGGCATGGTAGAAGGCATTCCATTGAAGAGGCACATGGTCAAAATATTTACCATAATTTAATTGAATGACCTCTTTTGAGTTCATTTCTTCAGAAGGTTTGTGGTATGGGACATCTTTGCTTCTGTTTGTTGTCATCCACATATTTGAAGAGATGAACATTTGGTTTTGCTTCCTTATTTTCTTCATGAAATGAGAGAAGGGCTTGAATGAAGTATGGAAGGTGATCAATTGGAAATACCCAATTTTCAGGTATAGGAGTAGGATTTATAAGGTAGGGAGAGTGTTTGGGATGATAGGTTGGATTAAAGATAAGAGGGAAGTAAGGCTTCTATTGTTTCCTAGATCTGGTACAAGCAGCAGGTGTGGATTGAAAGTTGGAAGGTTCAGCGTTTGGGGGAAAAGGAATGAAGGTTTCAGGGTTTAGATCAACAGATGCTCTTTTCTTTTTCCTTGAGTAACTTCTGCCAACATGACTGGAAGAAGCACCATCAGCAGGTGCAGATGCTGTAGCTTCTATAGTTGCATTTGCTTCCTCTTTAATCTCTTCCTCCTCCCTTATAACAAGGTGTCTTCTTTTCTTCCTTTCTACTCTTGTAGCAGCAGGTGGAACATACTTGCTGGACTTTGTAGCCCAAGTTAGATCAGTAGAACCAAACTTTATTCATGTCCAATCATAAACCACTTCACCTGCGACCCGACACTCTCCCGCATTTCCGATTTTTGTCGCTTGATATTTGTCTTCCCAAGAAAATGATGATGACTAATTTTTTATTTTTAAATATTTTTTTATTTTTAATATTTTTAATATTTTTATATATCTTTGAGTGTGATTGAGTCCTTACAGTTTTGGGCATTTAGTGTATGCTTTTGTTCATAATGACATGCTCAAGCATACGTAAACTCAACACGAGCCGTTGCCTTCACCTTCAGTTAGAATTGAGACATTGATGATTGACTTCAGCTTTTTTATCTTTGATAATCCTTTGCCCAGATTTGATAATCACTTGTCGGCAGCGGCTAGGGCATAGTGCGGGGCATGAACATGTTCTTCTTCTGTCGGACTACGGCGAGGTTTAGGAATACTTCCTAACATGATAGTCCATCCACTTGAAACGATTTTCTTTGTAATTTCTTTTATGCAGGCACCTGCTGTTTTGAGCTTTGGAAAAGCATCAAGAATGGTTTGGGCATCAAACACAATACTGGTGCCATTAATGTTTCCAGTAAGAGAGTGGGGAATGTTTGGGGCACGATTCATCTGCTGGAAGAAGAGTTCAGTGAGGGTTTGATTGTAATCGTTGGTGTTGAAGGTCAGAAGAGGAAGAACACCATTAAATTGTCGAGAAGGGTGACTAGGTCGCTTCAAGACCATCTATTGAGAACAACAACATCAAGAAGACAGACCAAAATACATGTTTTGTCCGCCATTGTTTTTGTCTTTGTGTGAGCGAGAAATTAGGGTTTTAGCGAAGAAGATGAAGTGCAGGTGAAGGAAGAGAGAAAACTTTTGGAGGTTTAAGATTTTTGAAAATTGTCAAGTTTTCAAATGAGATAGTGTACATTTAATGTTTTGGCTATTCAACCGCCATTTGTCTATTCAACCGCCATTTGAGATAGTGAACAGTTATAGAACACGTTTTTGAAAATATCTAATTTTATAAAATGATAAATAAATTTTTGAATAAAAATCATATATTAATCATAGAAATATCTAGTTTTATAAAATGATAAATAAATTTTTGAATAAAAATCATATATTAATCATAGAAATATCTATTAAAGATTTAAAACAAATATTTCTGCAGCAGGTGTTAGCATGTGTCAAAAATGGTTTTTTCTTTTAAAATGCACTTGGTTTATCAGCTGGTTTATTAATAAACCATTGATAAACTCAGAAAAATTGTTCCTACAGCAGGTGTTAGTAGAACAGTATGTTAACAAATTAAGTACACAAATGTAAGTACACCAAAATTATCAACAAATTGTATCATACGCTTTACTCGGTTTGGTTTATCAATAAACCATTGATAAACGGATCATATACATATTCTGACCATAGTTCTGATCACCATAGGTACATGTCCAAAAATCACTGGCATTTACATCTTCCCCTCTCCATCAACAAAAACAAAAGATTGGGGGTACACATTGTTATAACCTTACTTACATTACAAAAGAAGGGACAACCACATTATAACATAAAAAGTCAGTTAGACAGACAACAAGACAACAACAACTAGAAAGAAAAGAACACTAATGACACCTAAAATCCACATGAATTTTTTCTTGTCTTGAACACCTTCATTTCAAGTTCGCAAATCTCTACTTTCGGTTGAGAGAGATTGTTAAGTAGAAGTCTGGAATCACCATTGTTGATCGAGGACACATTGGTGAGTCATACCACATGAAGTATCCACACCAGATCTGTAACATACATCGAATGAGAAAAGAGAACACAATCTAAACCTAACAATAAAACCTAAAAAGAACAAACTTACATAGGAATAGTTGGTACAGCCGAAGAATCTTCTCCAGGGATTGGTTCACGTCCACGATGTCTTCAAATTGAAGGTGCCCATAATAGCATGAAGCATTCGCCATCGCCATTCCCATAGATAGGAGAGGATGAATTTGAATCGGTAGAGAGAGAGATAGCGCGAGTGGAGATTAGAGATGGAAGTGGAGAGAAAATGACGAGGTGGAATGAGAGAAAATGGAGAATCGAGGGTTTTATATGGCCATTCAAATTTGACTTCAAAATTTGGGAGGCAAATTTGAACAAATTTGAATTAATATAGGTACTAACAACGTAACGTAACATAGCAGCAACTTAGTATTACCTTACTTAACGTAGCAATGGCAACAGCTTGCTTAACTTAATGTAGCGTATTAACTTAACCAAATGTAACTTAGCGTAGCGTAACGTAGCAACCAAACTTAGCGTAGCGTAACTTAACGTAAATGCCTAACTTAATGGCGAAATGGTATAGCAGTGCGATGGACCATTATAATAACATGAAAACAACATGCGCTACGCTATTGGCGAAATGGTATAGCAGTGAACTACGATGGACCATTATAACATGAAAACACGCTACGACTATTGGCGAAATGGTATAGCGAACTCGATGGACCATTATAACATGAAAACACGCTACTACACTATTGGCGAAATGGTATAATGAACTATGATGGACCATTATAACATGAAAACACGCTACACCTATTGGCGAAATGTTATAATGAACTACGATGGACCATTATAACAACATGAAAACTACGTCTATTGGCGAAATGTTATAATGAACTACGATGGACCATTATAACATGAAAACACTACATGCGTATTGGCGAAATGGTATAATGCACTACGATGGACCATTATAACATGAAAACACGCTACGCTATTGGCGAAATGTTATAATGAACTACGATGGACCATTATAACATATAATATGAAAACACCTTACACCTATTGGCGAAATGTATAATGAACTACGATGGACCATTATA